>JASGLE010000037.1:3367500-3775000 GCA_030179965.1 Cyperus esculentus
GTAATGCTGCAAGTTAAATTCTGTGAAATTTTTTTATGACAGCCAATAAAAAATGTGTTAAGTTGAATATTTAGGAGGTTAACTTAAATATTTAGGAGGTTAGGTGAATACTTAGGAAGTGTAATGCTGCAAGTTAAATTATGCGGAGTTTTTTTGACAGCCAATAAAAAATGTGTTAAGTTGAATATTTAGGAGGTTAAGATGAATATTTAGGTTTAGTTAAATTGGCTATTAGATGTAATAGGTGAATATTCTGTTGGTTATGGGTGCATAGACTTTAACATTCTGTGATGTAAGATGTAATGACAATTTATATTAATCAAACAACTTGGCAGCCACTGCCAAGGTATCCGAATTTGGAACTTATTTAAATAAATCCTAATTTTTTTCATTTTCTATATAGGTTTAAAGGAAGGGACAATATGAATGTTGTCTAAGAAATTTGAAGAAAGATAAAAATTGAGGAATTTGATTGCTGGGACGATTTAATTGTTTTTTTTTTATCTTTTTTGACGTTTTTATTGTTAAAATTTAGTATGTTTGATGTTTAAAAATGTTCCATGTTTGAATTTTCGTTATAATGGAAGTTATTTGCTTTTATATGACTGTTTTTAATAAAAGTCTGATCGGTCAAAGATCATAGTATCTCAACGATATCCAGAGTGGTATCCGAATATCTCGACCCATTACCAATTAATTGCCTGCGTTGAATCGTTGATGCATCGATCTTTGGTTGACGTGCGGTCATCAGATCTCAAAACTCGAAAACATATATAAGGGTTTATACGTACAAGTCGGATCGGTATCGGCTGCTTTTCTGAGAAGAAAAGCACCTGCTTTTTCAATCGGATGGTCGGGATCGGTTACTGTACTGATCTCAAAATATTTTAGTTTTTACTGTACGGATCTCAAAATATTTCGGTGTTTTCCAACGGTCGGATTTTAAAAAAGCAGGATGTGAAAAGCAGCGGATACCGATCCGTAAAAGTCAATATATATTAAGTCAAATTCATAGCACTTGGGACAGATGGCACTCTCCCACTGGGTTTCCAATGAATTGTTGATTGACCATGTTAAAATCTTGGCTAGTTGAATTGTTATTTTAGGAGTGATACTTAGAATGTTTGTCGATAGTGTTTATAGGTTACAAAATAGAATGTATTTGTTACAATATTAGATGTGTCTAACTGTCTATAGACATATGGACGCCCTCTCAATGGACGCTGGATGTTTCTATTTTTTTAGTGCCCCGGCATTTTTTTTTTTTTTTTTTTAATTTACATCACTAAAAGAATGATTGATATATATATGTTTCCCCGACCTGTTGTTTAACCTACGAATTAGTACTCTCTTGAATAGAATGTATTCTTTCACATATTATATCCATCTATTCAAGAAATTGTCGACAAGAAACACAAATATTTTGAAATAAAAAGAAGGTTAAGAAGGATATTGGATGTTATACAATAAACAAAATCCAGGCAGTGATGATTCTCTTTATTCTGTTTGAAATTACCACAAGCCCCATTGGAAATTATAGCTACCATATTTACAACTTATTCCTCTTGTTTCCGTCCAATCAACTATCTAGACAACAAAAAAACAAAAAAAGAATATAAAATTGAATAAAGAAATGAAGAATTCGACCACATCACTAAAGCCCAATGGTCTCTTAAAAATATATTCAAACAACCATGAAACATGTAGTGATTAGAACAAGTAAATGATATTTCTATGTACATATAATAGCCCTATACAGAGAACACAGATTGAGGAGCTGAGGGGTTGGTTATTTATGATGTTCTTCTAACATTACTACTATGAATACAAGGTGCTAAGATTTCGGTGGTTCGCAGCGTACCGACCGTGCTTCATTATGTCAATGCTGAGATTTCTCAGTACCTCTCTCGAATACTGGCGCGACGCCTTTCTCCAGTCGACACCCGATTTCATCATCGAAATGAATTCGTCGTAACTAACACGTCCGTCCTAATTAAAGTACAAAACAAATGGCAGCCTTTATCAGAAACATTTACCAGAAATGAAACAAAAGGATTTCGGTTTATGTTGGGTCCCTAACAGTATCAGAATTAAATGAAAAATTGGAGGTATATATAATTGTGATATTTATGTAGCACCTTATCAATATCCACTTCGCGCATTACAACATTCAGAACCTCAGCATCAGTGCGGCCAGACTCATCTGCCAAAGCATCAGCGAGTTCATCAAGCTCGATGTATCCACTCTCGTCCTTGTCAAAGAAAATGAAAGCTCTACGCAAATGTTCATCAATTGAGATTCTTTGCAGGTGAATCGATATGGCGACAAACTCCCCATAATCCAAATATCCATTTCCATCCACATCGGCCTGAACGCATATATGTTAGAAACACACGTACGCACAATTAACATCAGTAATTTAGAACATATATTTTGTTTGAAGGAAGTTAATTATGGTTAATGTTAATGAAATGCATTTGTACCGCTTCCATTAGAAGCATGATCTCTGATTCTGAAAGCTGAGAATTCGTCTTTTGAAGTCCGACCTTCAACTCGTCGTATGTTATCTTTCCATTATTGTCAGTGTCAATGGTCATGAACATCTTTCTTATGAATTCTACTTCGTCAATTGATAAGTGCTCCGCAATCACCTAAGAAGGAAAAAAAAAAAAAATCAAAATCACAGATTGCGCCCGAATTTGTGTTATGGGATTCATAATTATATTAAGTATATACTATTACTTATTAGTCATAAATCATAATGTTCAACAATTAGTATCAGAAAAGGTAACTTAAATAAACAAGCTAAGTTTAGCAAACTTACACGCATAACTTTCTTTTTGAATCTATTCATGACAGAAAATTGCTTGAGGCGTGCTCGCACAATATCTCCTATGTTGCATCCATCTGCAGCCCTCTTTGAATTTTGCATCCACGGATGATCTGAAAAAACATTCTTAATGAAACCATTCTGCAAGAAGGCAAATTTTTTAAGGAAAATCAAAAGTAAAAGCAAAGATATTCAATCATTCATATTTGATTGATCTTACCGAGCACTTGCTTTATAGCAAAACGCCTTTTGGGATCAGTTCTAAGCATCCCTTTCACAAGATCTTTCGCTCCATCTGAGATTTGCGGCCATGGTGCTCGATTAAAATCAATAACACCTTCAAGGATCTTTCTGGCGACACCTTGCTCGTTTTCTACAACAATTTCACAGGAAGTCTTTCTGAACAAAGGAATTTACTGAAAAAAGAACCGGCCAATTGAAGGATATTCCAGAAAAAAAAAAAAAAAAAGCAAAGAAATGATTACCAGCCCAGAAAGGTGGAGCTCCACAAAGCAAGATGTAGAGTATCACTCCTGCACTCCAAATGTCGACCTCGGGGCCATAATTTCTTTTCAGCACCTCAGGCGCCATATAATATGGGCTGCCAACAATCTCCGAAAATCTCTCGCCTGTCATAACCATTCGCAATTTGCATCATTAGTTACCATATTTTCTACAACACATACATTCTTCAGAGAAAACCAATCACAATTCGTAGCATGTATACTGAACGTTCTTTTGGATCGGCATCGCATACCTGGTCTGAAAAATACTGAAAGCCCAAAATCAATCGCCTTCAACGGCGCGTTGTCCTTATTGCTAGCATACAAAAAGTTTTCAGGCTTGAGATCTCGATGCATGACTCCATTTGCATGGCATGCTCGAACAACCTCGGCAACTGTCCTGAAGACATCAGCTGCTGCACGCTCGCCGTAATGTCCCCTCGCAACAATGCGGTCAAACAGCTCGCCTCCCTCACACAGCTCCATGACAATATGCACATCCTCATCATCCTCATATGCCGCTTTGAGTCGTACCACATTGGGGTGATCCGGCAATGCTGACATGATGGCCACCTGTGACAAATCGTATCACCCAGAATCAGGTTATAAACTACCTCATATTTGTGCTGTCCAAAAATGTCATTATGCCTAATGTTTTGATGTATATTTCTCCATAATTAATTATATGTCAGGATTTTTCCTTTTTTTTAAGCAAAGGGCATTTGCCTTACTAAATGTTCATTAATAATTATCTGTTAGCCTTTTGCTTTATATTTTATTTATCCTAGTAGTTCCTTTTTCCAAGCATCTCAAAATTTTTATATCTAATTTAGGTCCAATTAATCTGGTTTAATTCATAACCAGATATTAAAGAGCATAACACCATCTTATCTTTCTACCAACATCAAATTACTCAACACTAAATATAACCAATTCTTTTCTGGTAAACACTTAATCGCGTACCATCTTAAGCTTCAATTAATAATACTAGACCAGAAAAACAATTGATATAGCTATAAAAGAATCATATATCAGATTTATAGTAGGAACAGAAGGTACTAAAATTAAGAATTACGAACCTCGCGTCGCACATCCTCAACATCAACAGCGGTGCGGAGTTTCTTTTTGGAAATGGACTTGCAAGCCAAAGATTGTTGTGTCTCATGATCAGTACACAGATACACAACCCCAAATTCCCCCCGGCCGAGCTCCCCTCCAATGATATACTTATCCCTGACATCACTGGCCCTTCCAAGTGGCACCACATCCTTGAGCACTCGGGTGGCGAGTTGCGGGACGCTGACGGGGTTAAGCACGGGGTTGATCAGAGAAGTTCCTCCCTGTCCCTGAGACGACATCTTCTCCCTCATGATCATGCAGGAGTTACCCATGGCGCATCAACCTGCAGGATCCCGAGCCACCAATCGACGTGACCCAACATGCAAGAAGCTATATCTCTCTATCTGGAGTTTTGTTTTGTACTTGTGGTGATCGACATAATAAGCATCGGTGTCTAGTCCACAGTTGAAACTGGAAAACAAAGGTAGCTAGGTAGTGTTATCATCATTGTAACTGATAACAAAATACAATTACAAGAGTTATATTCTATATATGAAAAAAAAAAGTGTATAAATTTGGTAGCTGTTTGGGAGTGCTCATCCTCTGTAGCGCTGCATTGTGTAGTGCAGGTTGTGAACCGTTAGATCATCTCGACATTCGAGCCAGCACAGATCCTGAGACAATCTAACAGTTCGCAACCTGCATGCGCTACACAATGCAGCGCTACAGAGGATATGAAATCACTGTTCGGGGAGTTAATGTTGCAAGTGCCATTTTGGAAAAGAGAGGTTTTCGGATTCTAGAGTTGGCCAGACAGACGCGTGATCATTTACAAATTACAATAGCAATTTGGTATAGAAATTGAGATTGTACATTACCTCATTTTTTGTAACAAAAAAAGTATATAATGAGTCAAATAACTCGTGATCTTGGTTTAGGCAGTTTGGGGGTTATTCACTTCCAGTTTTTTTAACAGATGAAACAATTTTGTTTGCATCTTGGCATGCAAATTTATTGAAGGTTTTGTTGATTATCCATTTACCCTGGGAAAAAAAAAATGTTTGTTACAACACAATTACTGATTTGAATGTTTGGTTCAAGGGCTTGGTTAATGGTTAGGCTTGAATTATGTTATGCATCGTAAGTTCGTTCTTCGTAATTTGGTTAGGCCGATTTGTTAACCCAATTAGGAGCCCAAAACAAAACAAAGCCCGTCTCGTCAAACCCAAGTATTAATATGGAATGGAAAGAATGCTCAAGTTTTGATTTTGCTCTCTACCAAATGCACATGAGCACCTAATTAGTAACGAGTAATTACCTAGCATCCATAGGTTACATTTCGGGATGTATCTGTTATATTTCGGAATGCATATGTTACATTCTATATATATGTATGGATGTGTGGACGGTTTTTCAACGGACGCAAAGATGTTTCTCATTAGTAATTAGTAGTAATTACAGACCGTCTGTGTCTCCATCGATTCCAGTTTTTGCTCTTTCAAATTGCATTGAACTTCTTTTTTTTTTTCGATGACAATGAAAAATGAGTTTCGTTTATTCGTTGCAACTTGCAAGTTCCGTGCCAACTCGAGTTTACAAAACGTCACCAATAAATATCAAAAAGTTGCTTAATTACTCCGTCAAGTGACACAATTAATAAAATGATGAAGTTATGTCTAAAAAATAAAAAAATTCCAATCATTTTTTTTTAAAAGCATATGTTAATAGTACAACAAGCCCGTGGTATGACTATATAGTATTAGTTTTCAAAGTCCAAATCTCCAATTCTCCGTATATAGATGTCATTGTAGACAAAAATTTATAATTTTTACTCATTTTTAACAATTTCTTTAGATAATTAGAAAATGAATTGATTAAATATTATGGACCATTCAAAAATATAGTTTTTTTTTATATATCTAGAAAAATAGTTCAAAAAATTTTAGAAAATATAAAAAATTTTTAGAATAAATTGAGCGGTTTGGATCGTCCATTTGAACTTTAAAAGTGATAATATGAAGCCATAGTATAGGTTGACCCGGTACCATTATTAGTATTATAACCTCACTCATTTTGTAATATCAAAACACGAATCGGCTTGAAGTATCTTTTAAAAAGATATTGGTTAATTATTAGATTTGCTATTTTTGTTCCAACATTTAAAATAGAAGACATTATATGTTAAATTTAAATTTTACGTCTCAATAAAAAAAATTATGCTCAAATTAACATATCATAACAAAGTACCAGTAGATAATAAATAAGATTTGACAAAGATGCATCGTTGCTCTAAAATATTAAGAATAAATATTAAATAATAATGCTTGATGTCACACCTTAAATTTTAAATTTACGTCTCCTCTAAGCACTTTTCATGTGCCATTTATTGAAGGCGAGCTTTCATGCAATTTTCTGTTAAATACATTACGCTTCTTGATTTTGTAACAGCCTTTGGACATTCTTATGAATTAATTCCCTTAGAAGTTGTTTAATAAATGAACACACAATTCTTAACGATTATACTAAACATCTTTTATTATTTTACGAACTCATATAGCATCCATTATTATTCGTACTTTTTATGTATTATCATAATTAGGTTGATTATACTATAATAAAATATCACTGACTTATATATTACTCGTTTTTGTATTAATGACCTATGTACAAAAAATATTATTTTTTACCATAATGATGTTTCAGTTTCCACAAACATCTCAAAAAATATAGGATGTTTCTTGCTTTTACTTATTTCTTTTAACTACAAATTCTCAAAATGTTTTGTTTCAGTGGTATAAGCACTAAATCATCCATAACTTGATTTTACGATACACATGATATATAAATGGAACCAACTTTCGGATAAGCCGTTTCATATCATGAATTTGGTGCATTATTTGTAGTACAGAGTCATTGAAAGTATGATGGGCAATAATTACTACATGTTCTAACTGGTACGATATTTCTTGGACCATCTAAGACTGTTTTGGATTGAAATTTGGAGGCTCAGATCTCCGTCTTTTTCTCCAAAAAAAACAAAAAGAAAAAGAAAAAGAAAAAAAAGACTGTTTTGGACCCCGAATATAATTTTACTTTGTCATGGGATGCCTCTGCAAATACAACAGAACAACTGAGATCACAAAAAGAGCTCAGCAGTGGCCACAAATTACATCATTCTAGTTACACTATAGTAAGCAGACTTGAATAAGTACAACAAGCTGAATACACTTGCAAAATAAAAAAGAATCAAACGCTATCTTTTTTTTTAAAATGAGGAAAAAAGATGTGCCCTTATTTAAGGAAGCTCCTTTCCAACACAAGTAAATTAATCAATTAAAAAACAATCTTCACCTCACCATAAAAAAAATAATAAATAAAAAACACCTAAATACTCATGTTCAGTAACAATTATTATAGAACCATTATTCAACCTTAACGAAGATTAAATTAAACGATCAACAGGGATTGATCTGACTAGATTAATCGATGCATTAATAATAATTAAGATGTCTCTATACAAACACATTTTTTGGGGGAAAACATAATTCTTCTAAACCCCCCAAACACACACACATTCAAAACACCTAAAGCTACAATGGCAATGTTCCCTTCAGAAACGCCTTGCACAGCCGCTTCCACGACTCCCAGTCCGGATCCTTGCCATTCGCGCTCGCCTTTGCCGGCTCTACTTCGAAACTCTGCACCAAAAAATACGTAAATTAGAATTTCTGTGCAAGAAAAAAGAGAATAAAATTAAGTGGCAACATCATTTTTTTCTATGATGAATGCTTTGTTTGTAACATCTTCGTACCTGGATTAGGTTGCGTTCGAGAAGACGATCGATGATGTTCAAGAGTATATCTTTGCTGTACTCGGGGTGCCCCTGAATCCCCATAATGTGGTCCCTGTACCTAAACATCTCTATGCCCGTCTTCTCAGACCGGGCCATCACCTCTGCTTCCGGCGGCAGCTCCCATACCTGTGACAGTTTCAAAATCAACAATTCAGCAAATTGGGTACATTAAACATAAACAAGAAATAAATGCATGCTTAATAGCTACTGGCTTGTATCAACTGACCTCATCACGGTGGCACTGTATGATGGGAAGGTGTGGCGGGATGTTGAGGGAAGAAAGAAGCCGAATTGTGGAAGGCGACGGGTGCACACACGTCACGCCCAGATCCCATGCCTTGGCACGACCGGTCTTGCCACCTAAGGCTCGGCATAATATCTGAAACATGTAGTAGTTTTCACTTATCAGCTCAGTGATCAGTAATTCCAACAATAAAACAACATTGTAAACACACTTGTTACCATGACAAGGACCTGTGTACCAACTTGAAAAGAAGACAACTTGATTTGTGTACTGCCCTCAAAACATGATACAAACTTGTACAAAGTTCAGGGCCCCCCAATCTATGTGGTACCCAAAAAAATCCTGTGGATGTTAATTTGAGAACGGTTGTTTCGTTGCCATTTGCTGGCACATCATGCTCCTTCTAGTCTTTTCAATTTGGTAAACCAATAAAATCGGTAATTCAATTACTCTCCTATAACAAAGTTTGTACTTCTATGACAAGATGAAGATAACCTTATCTTTTAAATTGAGTGGTGCCAATTAATTACAAGGGGGATACAAATTGTAGTTACATTTTGATTCTTCCATTAGCAATAAAAATTCTCTAACTTTGTTCTTCCACCAGCACCAAACCTCCTTTTTTTTTTTCTTGTTAAGTGTTAACTATTTAGTATTCCTTAATCTTAGAATTATACAAACTTTCCCTTCACTCCTAGAAAGAAAATGATATCTGGTTGTGGGGGCCTTAACTTTATAAATATATTTTTTTCACTAAACTATGGGAAAGTTAGACAATTTGGATTTTGCCATGAGTTGTAAGCTAAAACTAAACAAAACTAACAAAAAGAAGTCAAGGGAGACTTTAATTAGTTGGATTATATAATTTATAATACCTTACCAACACATGCCAGCTAATGTCATCTAATAAGGTCACTGATCTAATTAAGTCTCAATTATGGACGGTTTCAAAGATATAAACAAAATTTGATGATATGATGATAAGTATTATAATAATTGAGCTACACATTTTTTTTTCCCCCCTTTTCTTTTCTAGGAAAGCAAATTGGCTATTTATTTAAGATCAATAGTCAAAACTCAAAAAAAAAAAAAAAATGAAGCTCGAGTCTCTTTTATTAAAAATCATTTTATTGGTTTTCTCACTTGATCAAATTTCCTAAAGATTAAATTCTGAATCAAACTTTCTGATCATTTAATGTTATATATAGCTTATTTCTCACAAGTCACAATGTCATAACTTTGAAAATGAACCTATTGAATTTCCACAGACAATCCAGATGGAAAAAGTTACAAAAACAGAAAGCGTGTAGATGTTTTGGCAGGGTTGCCAAATCAGTTTCACGTGGTATAAGTAAGTAAGATCAGATGGGCAGATGCCAGATGAGATGCTGCCAAAATGTACTTTCAGAAGTCAGATTCAAACCAATCAATACTAACCCGTTATAATAATAATAATAATAATAATGATTCTGCTTTAGTCTCAAATTCTCAATCTAATCAGAACTCAGATCAGAACTAGTCTAAAACCACCAGCTTTGAGCCAGCTGTATGTATAATCTTACCAATCATTAACTCGTTTTAACTTTTAACTAGCCTATTATAACCAAGCTCTTAATCTAATCTAACAGGAATGTGTCACAGATTCTTCATGAAAACATTCTGCCAGAGTTGGGTTGCAAAACACTGACATGACACCATGGGCTCCATAGAGACACAAATGATAATGACAGAGCACCCATCAGTGTCTGGTAACAGAAACTGTAGCAAAGATTTTGTAACAGAAGATCCGGCAATCTAAAGGCCAACTCTAGCCGTTGATTCTTGCTATGATTTTCTATGGCAAATCTAATAGCACATCACAGTGTTAACTGTTAACTGTTAAGGGCTAACTGTGAACTGTTAAGAACGACAGAGAGTCGGATTATACAGAAGACCATTGATTTAAATTCGCATGAAAACAGGAACTAAACAAACCGTAATTCCCGCACGAACTTTCTCGTTCTTCTCAAAAAAAAAAAATAAAAAAAAAAATAAAAGCAAAAAGAAAAGAAAAATAGGCGTATATATGAAATACCCAAAATGCCTCCGGTTCAACTGGTTACTTGCACGGCTACTGCCATTTTCCAAAACAAAGAAATGAGCTTTACAAGAAGGTTTTAGCTTGATTTCCCCCTTTTACGGCCTAATACATATCAGTTTAGTTTAGTTCACACTTAACTTCATATTACTAGTATTACAAAAGTTCAGTGTAAACTAAATATGTGGTCATATATTGAATTTGGAAATGTGTATGAAAAAAGCTGAAAATAATGATAAACATTTTGCATACCTGATGGCCGAAGCAAATCCCGAGCACCTTCTTCCCCTTGGCGTCCAATTTCCTCAACAAATCGACCAGATTCAGAATCCACGGGTCGTTGCTGTGCGCATCGCTGCAGCTGCCGGTTATGACGAACCCGTCGAACCGGTCGATCTCGTCGACGCTCGGGAGCTCGCCCTGCACCGCCCGGAACAGGTGCCATTCCTCCCCTTCCTCCCTCAACATGTCCGCGTAGACGTAGAAGTACCCGCCGTACGTCTTCTTGACGTACTCGGGGTCGTCCGCGCAGAGTAACACGCCGAACGTCCTCGATCGTTTCTTCTCCACTATCCCCATGACGATCGAATTCGGTAGCTTGGTGGTGTTGGGTATGTGTGATTTTGTGTTCTTTTTAATATGAATCTCCCTTTCTCCCCTCTGAATTGAAGCTAAGTTAGTTAGAGATGTAGAAAAGGGGAGAAAAGGGGAGAAAAGGGGAAATGGAAGTATGGAATGAAGAGAGAATTATGAACGGAAGATGGCGTTTTAAAGGGCGGAGGGAAGGGAGAGACTCAGATCCACTGTGAACTCATGGAAGTTTTGTTCTGTGTGGTTTTACACTGACAAGTGGGGTCGGAGATTAGATTATTCTGATTGGTTTTGTGTGTGGGTCCTTTTTAAGAATAACGTGAACGTGTTTATTGGTTGGTTTTGTGACACATTGGATAACACGGATTTCAGAAATTCACGGAATTGTTTTTGTTCTTCGATTGATTTATTGCAGTGATACCCTTTTTTTTAATTTTCGGTTTTTGAGGAGGAAATTTCGGGATGTCATTTATGTCCTTGATTTATTTTTAATTTAAATTAGTGATTGCTGTTTCTGGTGAAAGGAGGTTTTTTTGTTATAATAAATAGAGAAATATGAAATCGTCACGCAAAGGAATTTTGTGATGCTTCAAGTTATTTCTCAAATTGAGTGTTGTTTTATGTTCAAGATGATACTAACGTTATTTTATACGTGCTAGCATTTTCATGTTGAATGCTTACTAAAATATACATAAGACATTTCTCCTTTGCTAAACAAAATATGTTTGTAGGGAAAATATCTCCGTTTTCTTGATCAAGAGTCCCCTTTTGCTTGAGAGTTGAAAACATATACTGTATATGTCTTATTTTATTGTATCATTCATAATCATACTCTACCAAAGAATTTAACTACGTCAATGTCAATATGTCATCAATAATAATGATGATACCTAGATGTTGAATGAGTTAAAATCTTTGCATTCATCTAAAAAAATGGCAATACAATGTGCCTTTGAAGAATTCAGGTGCCTTCTGATTTAGAACATCTAGAAAAGAAAATGTGATTACATTTTTTTTTTTTTAACAAGAATACATCAACATTTTAGGTATATGTGCATTCAACTCTTCTTACTTCTTAGTAAACATTTTACCCACTGTATGATATCTATTACAGTAAGACCTACCTTCTATTGATGGACGGTCCATAAAAGTAACAAATAGGATGAACAAATGGATTTCATGTGGACTCAGATGTAACAGTTACACTCACACAGTGTGTAACTTCTATAGACCGTTCATCAATGGATGCATGAAGTTTCTGTTTCTATTACTACCTTCATTGCAAAATTTCCAAATAGCCCCCTCTGTTTCTGTTATTTCAAGATAACTCCAATGCAAAAGAACAAATCCTCTCCACAAAAAAAACTTAAATCCGTTTCCAAAACCTCGCTTGGATAAATAAAATGGCCGTTTGTAATTGTTCCCGGGTCTCAGGTTCATTGAACGTAGACCATTATCCATCCATCCATCCATCCTTGTCTATTTAAGCATATAATTCTTTCTTTCACTTTGTAAGTTTGTATTGTATGTATCTGCCCCACATTCCGTCCAAATTACAGATCCTTTTTTTCTACAAAATTATCCAAATGCATTTTATTTTACCATTTTCTTTCTGGTTGAAAATGATAATGCAGTTTTGAATTAATCTTGCCTTCTTTAATTCGGACCTTTCAATCTGGTTTTCGATTGTTTTGGATATTTCTTTTTCTGATAATTTTTCATGATTCAGAAAAAGTAATCACTGGACCTATCCGGTGCCAAACTTCTCTTTGCAGCACTTTGCTGTAATTAAGAAGCAATTTACCTGAAATTGGGTAAATTAATGAATGAATTAATTAATGAATTATGTGTTTCTTAATTGTCCTGGTTTAGTTTACCATCGACATCATGGATATTTAGTGCAGGGAAATTAAAGTTTTGAAGCATTATTATATATTCACATTGCCAAATTGGACTTCATATATAATTTGTTGCATTATTTTGTAAAAGGAGAAGGATAGTATTTCCTTGTTTTGTTCTTGATGTTTTTATGCTTTTGTGCATAACAAAATGTGGCTAATTAATTAATAGCCTAATATGAATTGAACTTAATTATCAAATTGTTCATTCATTCTGTGTGCAAAAGTTCCACTAATTAGTGCATGCGTTGTTAGTCATACCTCATAACCTCAAACTATATATGCATGCGGTGTCAAAAGGAGGGAAAACTGAAAAGAAAGGTTCTCCATTATATACTTCTGGTTGACAATACCAAAACAATGGGCGATATTTTCCATATTTGAACATACAAATGCAAGTTGCAATATGATATATACCCTTTTCTTTTTTACCTACCTAGCTAGGGGAAATTTCCCTTTCATATATATTGCAAATACAAATTGAAAACATCTGAATATATATACATGACATTAGTTCATGATCAGCTAAATGATTAATATTAATTAATTAGCTGTTTAACTAGGACAATGGCCTCGAGCATAATTAAGCACTTAATTACCACTTCACACCAATTAGCTACTTATTATGTCTAGTTCAACAACTAAACACTTCACATTTTCTTAGTGAAATCGTTTCTATCGAATTTCTCAAAGATGCTATTTATTTTCATTAAAAGGCTTCATTCCTAAAAAACATATGTATATTTTGCTGCAAAATTGGTGAAAATGTTTTGTTTACATCAATTAATATCAGTAAAATGCCCATAAAAAATAATGGAGACTGAGTGATGATCATGCCAACAACCTAACTTGTAGTTCATGAAAAGAGTCCACTGCGAATTTTTTTTTTTTGGAGGTGATGATTGCCCCCTTAAAAATCCTCTCTTTATCCATGCCCCAATACATTTTTAGTTGAAAAATTCTTTAATATGTAACAAATACTTTTGACGATCAAAATTTATATCTTTAACTATGCAAAAAACTCAGACATGCATGTTGGAAGAAGAAATAGTGAAAAAAATTCACTCAAAAATTGAGAGAGTATGAGAGAAAATAAAAGAATATTAAGCAATTTAATTAGGGGATGGATAAGTGGAAAAATTAAGGACAACAAACATAATTTCTCTATTTTTTTCTTTTAAACAATCCACTGGGTTTGAATTTTGAAACTAAAAGTAGTTAATTAGTTTACTGTATTTTGAAGCAACCAATATTCAATCTTCAATCGTGTAACACGACTCACAAATCACGTGCTGATGTTTCATGTTAATGGTAATTAATTCCCTTCCCTTTCCATTAATACATTTTAATATGTCTTGTCAAAACTGCCTAAAGTTCAAATCAATCAACAGATTTCCTCGAGTGCTTAACTGACACGGACCCAATATTTTAATAAAGTACATACATGATGTGAAATCTGTGACAATACATTGTGATTCACATTGGCTGGCCAACTTTGTTACTTCACCAAGTAACTAATTAATATTTTAGTTAAAAGTTAAACCAGACAGAAAAAGAGACAAAAGGATTCAGAATTCCAGGTGCCCTGTTTAATTAATTAATTAATTTGTCTTAATTAATTACCAATTACCAGCAGCGCCTTTTACGCTAATCAGGTTACATACGTTTAATTTGTTTCTTTCTAGTAGAAAATACATACGTTTTGTCTTGATAAGTTGGTCGTGTTATCTTGGTATTCTCTTCTTAATCTGCTGAAACAATACTAATTAATCCAACAACCAACGTGCATCCTAATGGGATCCAGCTGCATACGCTGCTATACATTTGGCCAAATTAACCAAACACACGTTATATTGTCAGGCTTTTATGTTGATATTTTAACTGTTATATATAGATTTCTAGTTACTCACTTCATATATGGTAAGATAATATATATAAGCTAAGGAAATGTATAAATTGGGAATATACGATAAATTCCTTAGTACTGTATCATTTATCATGTATCATGCATATATTTTCCCTTTTCGCTTTTCGAACCCGCAACCCTCAACCATCAGACCAAAAACCGATTTTTTTTACGTTAATATATAATAATTAGTTGACAATCTTAGCGGTTATTTAAATTGAATATGCAAAAATCGTAATACTAGGTATTTGTTTATGCACACATATTTTTTCAAGTTTAAATTAATAATAACTATGTTTTAATTTTTTTCAGAAATATATGAAGTTGGAATTACAACCAATTAAAATTCTGCGGTAGGACAGTAGCTCTCTTTTAATAATTAACTATGCCACGCCAATAATGATAGGTTCAATCAGTACAATGCTGCCTCGTGTACTAATCATATATATGATTAATTTCAAAAGTATAATTTAATGATAGATTTTCATAATTGTTCAGCAATTGTCAAACCAAAATGAAAGACCAAAATAAATACTCTCTCAACTCTCAAGTTGACATTTTTTTTTCTATTTTTATCTTCAATTTTAGCCAAGATGCCCGCTGTATGCTTCATTTTTTTTTTTCAAATAATAAAATTTAAAATGAAATATCTTCCTGAGACAGAATAATAAATTTTATTAATTTTATATATGAATATATTTTTGGTATCTGACAGAATCCTATAAAAGATTTTACAGCAGGTCCCGTGATATATACGACATGAAATGAAATACTGAAATATATATATAGTCCCACTCCACTTAAGAGTCTTAGACTGAGTCACTGAGAGTGAGATTAAATAAATATTGATCATCTGTAACCAAGGGTGTGTAAGTGTAACGGGACGGGGCGGACACAAATATTAATTATCCGCTTTGGCCCTCTGTAATTTGTATATGCTATATATGTGAATTAAAACAGATATTGTAAGTTAAAAATCCGTATAATAATTTCAATATTTGTCAAAAAATAAAAATATATTGAGAGTTTCAGTTTGGGACAATTTGGACAGTCACTAAAAGAGTTTTAACAATATAAACATTGTTCACAAGCACTATCATTGATAGGTGTTTTGCGAGCCGCTGTATTAATTAATTATGAAGAATATCATATTTCATAATAGAAGTCCACAACAAAGTTTTTCAACATATTAACGGAAGCGACACAACAGCAAGACTACTTCAAGTTACAATATCAAAGCAATTATGAGCAAGTCGACTATATATATATTCTAGTGGAGAAATATCAATATTTATTTGTATTTGCGTTTGATTTTTTGTTATGGTAGTTTTTATTAGGAGAATTAGAAATTAGATACTTTATAGGTCTTATAGTTGTTTTGAAGATGAATTAAGTTGCCTACGGTTATAATGGTTCAAAAAGAAAAAAAAAAGTAATTTAGGTTCCACCATGCACCTCTTGACGCAATTGGAAAGCATAAGCGTAAAAGAATTGTATGCATGCTTAATCATAATTCCAATATTAATTAATTGTCCTACGTTCTTAATCACAAGTCATTTTGAGAAAAAGTAGGGGACACTAAAAGCAAAATTAATTAAGGAAAGTAGTTTCCTTAGGGGAACAGATCAGTAAGCACAGTTAGTATATATGAATTGCGATGTCTATTTGTCTGCCATTTTCTTCAACAAAAAGTTGATGATCGAACAAATTGTGATCTGGTATGCAGTAGATTAATTACCCAACTTTTTCATATTAACATAGGGGCCGTTCGGCAATTTCTCCTTAGTCCTCTTTAAATTTTTTTTGGCTTCTTTAGTCTCTTAATCATTCCGAACGTAAGCTCCTTAGTACGGATTAAAAGTTTCTCCTTAAGCTTCTTTTTTACCGGGGCTTAAGCCTTGCTCGGATTCCTAAGGAAGCAATACACATGACTTAAGGCTTAAGCTTTCTTAAACCCTTTTTCCTTTTTCCGAACGAGTGTGGCTTAGTAAGGCTTAAATATTTAAGCCAACCACCTTGCCGAACAACCCCATAATGTATTATGTGTACTAGAGCTGTAATTTAATTGGGCTTCACCTTGAAAAATAGTATCAAATAAATAACAAAATTCTTATATTTATATTAAACAAAATTTGAACATAATTTTTTAAATATTTTGATGTGAAAATAGTATTCATAATAATTTTATAAACAATAACCATAAATGTTGTTGGACCATTTTAAGTGTTAAGTTTTATTTTTGACTTATCATAATTATCTTATTTAATAAGAAGAGAGGAAAAAAAAAATATAAGCCATCAGATCAAAGAAGATGAAAAGATTCAAACAAAATCAATAGTAAATAATATTGACGATATAGTATAGTTGAGGTGATTGGAGAGCCGCCACAAATTAGAGTATAGATGATATTTTGAAATTAATTAATGCTCAATTGCGCGCACACGTATATATACCGTGTACGTAGTTACAGATAGATGTTTAAAGCTGGATTCCGCGTAGGCTGGCGAGATGAAAATCTTTGTAATTTGGGTCCTTTCTTGTGGGGCAGGATGAGAAAACAGAAAAATAAAAAATAAAAAAAAAAAGAGGAGGAAGAAGAAGAAGAATTTAATTATTTGGCAGTTGACTCTTATAAACAACTAAACATAATATAAAACTGTTGAGCAACACGGGAAAGGAATCAGGAATGGAATAACCAACCAATTAAGCATTCAAGCAACAAACAAATGAATTGCCCTGGGCTTAATCTTCGGTGTACCCATCCAAACTTCTTAATTGCTAATATCCTCATCAAACCACTCTAATATCTTATTTCCCCCATCAAATTTTAACTTTCTTTCTCTCATCCCCATTTATCTATATAACCAACATTTACCTTATTATAAAAGTTAAATTGTCTATTATACCCCTCGAAAGAGTTGTGATATTTTATTATTGGACGATAGCATAATAGAAAGATGGGAAGACGTTCTATCTCTCCTCTCATTCTCATGAACGGCATATGTTCTAAAATTTCATTTCCTCGTCTTATTCATCTATTTGAATTTTTTTTTTTTGATAGGCATCTAGTTGAATTTTTAGTTATCTATATAAAATCTTATATTACTTATTTATTTTGGGTCCTTAATAAGTATCTCTGTTGGTGGGACAATATAGTATCAACTATGAAGTAAAAACTATTATGTTGGGTTTGCTAATTACATGGGTAGAAATGGATGAAAAAAGAAATCCGAAGATCTAGTAGAAAGGCTAGTCAATAGTTTTACCTTTTTCTTCCCCTCAATTAAATTGCTTCTCATTTGCTTGTAGGGAATGTTCTCTATATTACAGTAATATAATTGACACCCATTGAGATATATGGCTCATAGTTTTTATCTTTTGCCCATACTTGTCGGTACCATGTACCAGATGAAGGTTCTATAAGAGAAAAACTTAAAAAAAAAAAAAATGGATCGCAAATATGTGCCTGAGGGGATCAGATTTTCTCCCTTCTCCCACCTCCATTAAACCTGGACTAAGGGACTGAAGGGGATACTTTCATTTTTCTGAGGGGTATAATAGTCAAGTATTGTTTAATAATGAATTAGATAATATATTATATTATTTATTTGAATAAATGGGGGTGAAAGAAAAAAAATATTCTTTTAATGGGGATATAAGATATTAAGGTGGTTTCATGGGGATATTGGCTATTTAAGAAGTTTTGATGGGTACACCAAATTAAGATATCCCAGCATTTACTGATATTTTTGAAACTGATATAATTTTTTTTTTTTTTCAATTGAAGTTGCAAATTTTGATGGATTCTCCATCCATCATTTAAGTATATATGTTATATCTCATCGATCTTTTTTTTTTTTTTTTTTTTTTGTGTTGACTTTGGGCTCTTTTAATCATCCTTCAAATTAAAGTCGTTACTTAAGCCTAAAGCTTTATATGTTTATCTCTTTTAAAATATTAATTCAACATACAGGAGAAAGAACATGCAATTAATTTGCTCAATTTATGCGTTATTATTGGAGACGCGTCCGTCGCCGACGAAAGACCAGCTGATCCATCTATTTGACTTATTAATTAATTTGTACGTATTTTGTACCTTCATTAATTCATCAATATAATTGTATATACTATATATTAAAGTATAAAAACAAAGTCAAATTAATACTTCATTCATATAGCTGCATGTGATTGGCGAATTTAATTAATTTTAAACCGATCGCATGCATGAGATTTTTTTTGAAAGTGTATCTAGTAACGTACTTGATTTAATTGAGGCTGACTTAATTAATTACCCCTGGCTTCATATATATTGGGTATATATATTGTTCGTACGTAGGCAACATATATATTAGTTCAGTACGCAGTTTAACAAATTTCATATGCATGCATTGGTGGCAACATATATATTGGTCCTACCACATACTATTCTTTAACATTGGAGAAGAGACGACATGTCAGGAAATTAACAAGGAAAAGAAATCTAATTAAGCCGTGCAAACATTGGTGGCGTTTATAATCGCCCTTTACTCCTACAATTATTATAGTTAAACAATAATTAAGGATTGATTATGTACATATTTAATAAGTACCAACGAAGAAAATGTATGCCAATAATTAAGGAGCCGTACAAGCATTGTACTTGTACAAGAAGGCAAATCAGGTCACCACGTTTTGCAGCGTTGATTTTTGTTAGCTTTTCATTCTTCATTATATATATCAAATCTAATTGTAATGATTAATTATTATTATTATTATTATTATTTTGGTATGTAGGTGTCATGTATTATATTAATTTTCTAAATTTTACTTTTGATCAATTCAATCCCTCTCAGAAAAAAAAAAAAAAAAAAAAGAAGATCGAGTTAATAACGATGACGTATATAGCACCAAATAATCACTTAATTAATCTTGGTTTTAATTTGGTATAACGTCACGGCATCTCAAAGCAATGTGAATATAATCACATATATATGACATATTTAACTGGGAATTAAGTATTAAGTGCCTCTGTGGATCCCATCACCGACGAGTTCTTGATGCATATAATTAATTACAGTTTATAAATTAGAAATACATGTCATTAATTATCACATAACATGGCAATCAACTTAATTACATATAATGCAACTCTTTATATATTGCAAATTTTGAATTAAAAAGTTTGGCTACCTAAATTGATCAATATATATATAGGTTTGTGCTAAACGCAAAACTTTCTCAAAATTGATATATATAGCTTAATTATTAATTATGATAGCTAGATTTTAAATGAATTCTTACTCCAGCTAAGTCATATTTCTAACAAATTAATTAGAAAAGAAATTCTGTTCAATTACAAAATAACAGATATTTTCAAACAATTAGTTATTCAAGTGATGATCACCCCTATATATCTATGTCATGAACAGTTAATGTATCTATCTATCAATCATAATCTGTGATGAAAACTGAAAAAAAAAAAAAAAAAATTTCATTGTCTTGTACGACGTGTCAGTTAGACGAAACAGTTGGAGAATCAGATTTATTTATATAATATAATCCAAACATATAAGAACCAGGAAAAATTAAGTCCTTTCATCGAATAATTTAAAATGATCATATTCATACGCATTATTTATTTATTTATTTATTTTACTATTAACAGTTAAATCACAAATTATATAATTTAAGTTGCGTCCACATCCACCACATGTATTTTTTATGTTTATTTTGTCACAATAATTCGTATATCTTTCTCTTTCATATTTTTTTCTTAAGATTTACGGCATCATATATTGCGAAAGACTTTGTGAGTTGTGCTTGCCATTTTACTAAATTAATTAGGTTGGCAACATCGTTGATTTCGTTTATATCTATATCACATATATATTTTTTTTGGAAAATTTTACAGAGATACAAAAGTTATACCAAAATAGATATTGATTATGTTAGTATTCATATTAAATAGGCTTATGTTCAGTTTAATGTTTTCACAATGCAATTTACTCCGGGCAGTGTATTGAGATGTATTATACAAAAAAAAAATATGAATATTTTAATAAGTTAATTTGAACATCTACTATTTAACATGAATATATATTAACACAATCAATATTAGTTTTGATATTTTTTTGTATCTATATATTAGTTTCGTAATTTTTTTTTATTGAAAATTAGTACTCTCAAAGCGTGTAGCAAAAAAGCCGTATGTTTTAGTGATTGGTCAAATCTTGCTTTAATTAATAACATTATATTGTTTTGAGTAGGGTCGTAATGCCACAAGTCTTATATACAGCTGTTATTTGTGTTTTCCAAATCTGGAACCCCCGATCGTGTATGATGCATCGAATTTATATCTATTTATTTTAAGATTTTGCACCCTTATTTTTCTTTGGATCTTCAGATTTAGTAGTATTTAGTTAGTTAGATGTCTAAAATTGAGTCCATTATGTTTTTGGGATCCTATTTGGAGAAGATGAGCAAAATTAGGTGAAGAAGCACGCAGAAGACACGGAGTGCGGACCGCGATCTCGAGTGTGCGGTTCGCACTCAGATCTCTGGAGCATCTAAATCTGGGCTGAGCACAACCGCCGACAATCCAATTTTGGGCAACCGACACCCTATTCCTTGGGGAGTACGGTTCGCGCTGACCGAAGCCAGATCGCAGGAAGGCCAAAAACCGACTAGACCTCTATTTTCTGGAGCAATTTCAATTGAAGGTATCTAATTCTGTTCTTTGCTCCAGAAATTAGGGGTCGGTTCCAGAATAAAGAAGCATATTTCTGGGAGCATCCAAGCCTATAAAATCATCGTCTTTGAAGAAGTGAAGTCAAGTCAAGTGAGGTAAAGTCAGAGTTTAATCGAGTCATCTTAGTTTTAGTTGAGAGTTGAGTCTTAGTTTTTGAGAGTCAGTTTTAGTCGAGAGTCTTTTGTTTTGAGAGTTTAGTTAGTTTAGAGAGTTGATAAGAAGAGGGAGATTACTCGGAGAAGAAGGTCATTGCGCCGTCAAAGTTTCAACGTCATCATCAATAATCGGTGCTTTCTTCTTTATGTTATTTACCTTTTCTTTAATCATGTTTTCTTTTGTTATGTCTGAGTAGTTGTCTTAGTTCTTAGGGTCTAAGATGATGTTTGATTATATGGATTAATTGAATACTCGTTTATCATGTTTATGAATTAAAGTTATTTTCAATATTACTTTGTGCTTAATAATAATTGTGCTTGAATTGTTTCTTGATTGTTTGGTAAGAGACTATAGATTGTGGCCAGATCTAGTTGGTTAATAATTGATCAAGAGTCGATACTTGTGCTAATTGGGTAGTTATCCAAAAGTAAATGAAAAGTGAAATTGCGGTTTCAACGAGAGTTAAACTGGACCCTAGAACGAAAGTAAATTGAATTTAGGTTAGAAATAATCCTAAAGATTTCTAATTGATCTAAAAGTGTTAAAAGTACCAACAAACGAGAGTTGAGGGACTTGTAATTGCTTAGAATTAGTTAAAAGTCGGTAACTTTAGTCAACCTATCTGATTTGAACCAAAACTGTTCTATGTCTGTGCCTTGCGGACCGTAGTGTGACAGACTGCGGATCGCACTCCCAAGTAACTGACAGGAAATCTATCTCTCGGATAATTATCTGCGAACTGCAGTTAACCACTGCGGACCATTAATCTGGTAACTGAAAGAGAGGCAAAATTGAATACCCTGCGGCCGTACCTAACAAGTGTGGACCGCAGGCAATTGATCCAGATAGCAAATTGATTCTGGAAACCCTAGGAACGCTTATTTAGCATCTGTTTAGAGTCTTTATTTACTGTTATTTACTTTATTGCACCTGAAACCAATCTTGAAACAAAACCCCCCCACTTTTATACAAAAACACCAAAAATATTCTAATTAGGATTAGGATAGAGTTTAAAGCATAGTTTAGAAGTAATTCCGTCCCTGTGGATTCGATCCTGACTATATTGCAATAGATCGTACGCTTGCGATTGAGGGCATTATTTAGGGTATTAAAAGCCTATACACTTCGCAAAGGTCAGTGTACACCTCGAGGACTCCAATAGCCCAATTTATGAAAAAGGAGAGATCATTGATAATTTTTGCAGGAGTTTTGTTTAACTTATAGATTGTTAAGTTTTCAACTATATACAATTTAAGTGATATTTAATATTTTTTTAACAGTTAAAAAATGTATACAACTATATATAATATGGTGGGGATCGGGTGACAATCGCAACAACGAATCCTCAAATAAATATAAGTAAAATCTCTAAAATAGAAATTTTGCACAAACATATTATGAAGCTCATAAATTGATTGTGTTTCAAATTTGAGTTAATTTGATACTATATTAAAACTCATAATGTTTTGAACCATTGTAAATATTAAGAAACTAGCTTGTATGAGTTCGGATGAAGTATCGAATGATACATTTGAGTTGAAATTAATTTGAAATACAGTCAATTCAATCTATGAGTCTGACAATATATTTTAGAGATATTATTTATAATTATTATTAAATCTATTAATTGTCGCGGTTGTCACGGGATATCGATCCCTACTTATAACTTGTAACAGTAACGGGCATTATATTGGACAAATTAAGTGTTGAGTAGTTTTCTTGCTGGCCCCTCATCGAAACAACGGGCAGTTCAATATCCAATGGACACGTACGTATAAGGTGGGCCGCCCTCAATGGTGAATGATCTCATTTAACAGCTGACTCCTGCATCTGCATCAGCTGCATGCCTGCCCCACAGATATGTCCTCCAACTGATCGATTTCATTAATTTCATCATCTCTTCTCTTCAAAAAGTAGTAAAAAGGATTTGGGGTCTGCATCGATCTGCTGCATGCCATAAAAACGATGGCCATATATATTGTATATAGTTTTCACATGACCTTAATTGGGATTTAGATTAAACGAAACGGCTGTGATCGATTTTGGTAAATAGATAGAGGGTTTTATTTCTAATGGGTCGGGGCCATTATCATATATATATATATATACTTATATAGCAGCATCATCCTGCCATCACAACAAGTGTATATATATATATATATATGGCAGCGGACAATTTTCAGCAAGATTTGATTTCAGATACCCTAACATATGATATAATACTGCCAAGATGAGATTCCACTGTTTCATTACATTCATATTAATTATTGATATATATATATATATATATATATAGTGCACTAAAAATCAGAATGCACAACTTAAGTTCTTCCTTGTTTTAATATTTAAACACACAAATATAAAGGATATGTAACACAGAGAGAGCACTAAGTATATATGTACAGATCATATCACCACCAACACTTTGAACTCAAGTAAAGCAAACAATAATTAATTTCCGCAATCAAGTCCATTCATAATTATTGAGTTCATTTGAAATTAGTTAATTTGGGAAACTTAATTGCTTCACTATATATAAAACTTGAAACTTGAATTTCCACTTTGACTTTGTTATTATCAAAACTCAAAAGGCTAATTAACACTGTCATCACATTACGTACAAAACAGTTAATTAGCGTTATACACACACGGCATGGCAAAATCAAATTTGTTACTTGAAATCATAACACAACTTAATTCAGTAGATGATTGACCGTATTTCTTACTAAAATATTACTAGTTACAATTTCTACGAGTCGCTACATTTACAACAGCAACTTAAAAATTTTAAATTTTTACAAGCTCGGTGCATGTCAACTGTCAATTGTCATTTTCGGTCACTTTCAATGATAATAATCAAGCATCTAATCCTACCCGGCATATATAATTAACAAAACAATTAATATATGCGTATATATTATCATGGCTTGTCCTGAAAAAGAGGAATATATAGTTGAGTAGCCAATTAGGTTTAGGCATAGTAACAGCTTAGAATATATATATGAGTTATGACTTTGCAGCTGCCCACAAAATGATAAAAGGAAAGTTTGGTTAGTGGGGCCTATTAATCAATCTTCGACTATATTCAATATCTCACGTTTTATGCATTTTTCACTTTACCTATTATTTGAAAACGTTGTGGGGGATTTTTTCTTTTTTCTTTTTGGTTTGCTTCTCAATAACAAGTATAATTGCAGGACAATTATTTTACCATATATTAGAGAAGAGAACGATATATAGTGCTATTATGTTTTTTTTTCAAGCTAAATATTTTTTTATTTTTTTAAATTAAAACTGTCGCAGAAAACAATCTATAGATTAAAAGAACTGTGACATGTATAATTTCTTGAACCTTTGACTTGCTACAAAATAAACAGTTAATATGGTTAGCTACGAAATAGTTAAGCTGATAGAATTGTGTTGTTGTATGGAGTCTGAAATTGACATTTGGAGCTACAAAAATGGCCAGCAGATATTGAGATGAAATTTCTACATCAGATTTACAGAGAGAGAAGTGCATGGTAGGATAACGACATTGATCCGTGATGGACACGACTGTCAGTCAAACAACAATTAAACTCCGTATCATCTAAGTTAACTCAAAATTTGAGTCTAATTCTGAATAGATCTAGGCCGTCGGTTTTGGATCTCAGTCAGAACGGTTAAAACGGTCAGTATTTTAAATTTACGGGGCTCTTTATAAAACTATTGTACGGATAAACTAAAACTTTTGAGTTAACTCGGAGGATCTCAATTCGGCCTGCAGGGCAGCATTTCTACCTTTCAGGATTAATCTAAACTGCATTTGGGCTTGGCTGATGTATATATAGTTAGCCCAACTTACATTCTTCTACTTTTCTTCCTTCCTTAATCTATCGTGCTACTCTAATCTGAGTACAATGATCCCATCTTCGACTTACCACGACTCTAATCTGTTGTTGCTTTGGTAAAAGAACAATTAAGAACAAACTTGATGGATATAATTATAATTTGTTTCCCACTGCAAAGTAATTCACAGAATTAAATAGTTCCACATATATAATAGAGAGTTGTATCAGATGTGATGCCAGATCCTAAAAGGGCCTGAGATTGCACAAAAATTACTCAATAATATAGTTCCATAATTGGAATGCATCAACACTTGCAGAAAGCACACTACTTTGACAAAAAGGATCCACTACTCATGCCGATCGGTTATCACAATTGTCAGATTGTCAATATATAATAGAACCTATCTTTATAAACTCAATCTCTTCTGTTTTGAGGTTGCAACATAAACAGAAGGATACCTCCGGCGACCGAGACATTTAACGACTCATACAAGCCTTCCATAGGAATGCTTATCAACTCGGACTTCTCTAACGCCTCACTCGACAGACCGTTTCCTTCACTGCCTAACACTAAGCACAAGGCCTCACTTGCTATTCTATCGACTACTGCTTTGGTCAGGAGGGTCGATGTCTTTGGATTATTGCCGCTATTTGCAGGGTGACCAGCTAAAATCTTCATATTTTGTTTCATGGCAAATGCGTTAAGCTGAGACCAGTTGCCAGATATGATAGGGAGTTGGAAGGAGGCCCCACGAGCAGCTCTGAGAGCCTTTTCGTTGAATGGGTCACAGCAACCCGGTAGAAGAAAGACTCCATCCTGTAAATAGTACAATGATTAATAGAACCACTAATCAAACAAGAGAAATTCATCTTTGTGCAAGTTACATCCTATTTACCTGTTTCTTAGGTGAAAATTCAGAAATATTATAGAATTGCAGGGGCAGCATATATTGACTGATTCAAAATGTACCAGTCATAATACTATCTATCCTACAGCAGACTAGCTTGACATGAACCGCAAATCATGATGGGTACCATCTAATAGTGTGTGGTACAATTATCATACACGACATTTACCAAGAACAATTACACTAAATTAAACATTATGCATGATAGGAACTTACCCATTTGAAAGCACGGGCTGATCTAATCAACGTACCAAAGTTACCAGGATCCTACAATTACATTAAAAAAGCTGTTTAGATTATATAAAACACATTACACGGTACACAGTCATGCTACATAGCAGAAAACAGGAAATCGCATGGTACCTGAATTCCATCAAGGACTAAAAGCCGTGAAGGGGAAGGAAGCAATCTCTGAAACATATCACTAGAACCATTTACATCTAAGTCACAAAAACTCTTCGGCATTTTCATGATAGCAATCACCTCAGTAGAATCGACTGATTGCATGCCAGAGATCTTCTTCAACACATTAGCACTTACATGAACAACGTTAACACAGATGTTATTTAACTCCTTGGGTATGCTTGTGCCTTCCAAGACCAGCAGTCGCTCTACAACGTAAAATGATCGGTTCTCCTCTCTCTGATACTTGCATATTTCCCTGGAATGGTAATGCAGTACCAATTAATCCACACCGGCATTAATTAATTTGATCAATCTAATCTGACAAGCTGATATGTATAAACTATAAAATTAATTTGCATAATTAAAGTATTAATTATTCTCTTATCAATTTTCTACAACAAGAACAAAAAATTCAGATTAATGAATCGTACAAAAGGCACAATTTTGTACATTTAAAAAGGAATGGGTACATCGGTTTCGACCAGGTACACCTCAAAACCGGTATTCTGGTACCAACAGACAACACTTAGAGTGATTACCAGAACCACTGAAAAACCCAACTTCTGAAATACTGTAACATACAGGATCGGTGTGAGGCCGACGACCAGCACGGAGCCGAGAGACCGGCGGTAGGAGGAGCTGAGCCGGAGCTTGACGCAGTGCTTCACGAGAGGGTTGGACACACTGGTTATCTTCTGATCATTGTCAATTGCGCTCTCTTTTGGCCTTTCCCTCTGATTAGGAGTAGAATAAGCTGCAGTCACTGGAGAATAAGCGCAGGGTGGAAGAACCTGAGGTCGTGTCCTGGTTGGTACTACCTTTGTACCGGTTAGGAAGGAGGAGGAGAGACCACAGTGGCAAGTTACTGCTGTTGCCATTGCAGAAGTGTGTAAAGAGAAGAACAAAGAAAGAAACTTTATTTAGCTGAGATAATGATGAGAGTAGGTTCAAGTATGAATTGGAATATGTTTGAATTATGTTCAACCAAGTCGTTGTAGTATAGTGGTGAGTATTCCCGCCTGTCACGCGGGTGACCCGGGTTCGATCCCCGGCAACGGCGTTCTTTCTTTTTTGTTTTTTGTGTGTCAACCATACTTAGAGGTATTGAGGTAGCAAATCGGGCGGGTGGGTTAGGTCCGTGTGACCTTTTAGAATAGTGGTGGCAGATTATCGGGTCGGGCGGGTTTTTAGGATTTGGTCAGATTTTGTACCTCTATTCTCGGGTCGGGTCTGACTTTTTTCTGAAACACAGTTTGGGTCGGGTGCATCCGCATCTGCTGTCACGAGCGATCTCAGGGCCCTGCAATCGCTGGATCCGCTCCGACCAAATACAAACAACGCTCCAGATCACTAATGTCATTTTTATTAACTTCGTTGCCTCCCTCTCTGTCCAGTGCCCAACTGCCCATATATTGGGAGCTAGTGTTTTAAAAAAATCCGAGAGGTACAAACCTGACCTGAGAAACTCGGAGAAAATGGACCAAAAAACCCGATCCGGGTGTCTGACCGGGGCAACCCGAGAGGACCGGGAGGGACGGTCCTCACAAGAGGAGGTATCTATGTTCCCAGAAAAATTCCCGTGGAAACCCGACCTGAGCAAACCAGAGACCCGACCCTACCCGACCCGGGATACCGGGGCAACCCGAGACCCGACCCTACCGGACCTGGGGTACCGGGGCAACCCGGGACCCGACCCTACCCGACCCGAGGCAACCCGGGATCCGACCCTACCCGACCCGGGGTGCCGGGGTAATAACCCGAGGTAACCCGACTTGATTCCAACTTTTCCCGCCTATGTTAACAATTAATATAATATTATTTAAATTTTATTTTCAAGAAGAGTTTTTGTTTTACAACAAATATAATTATTATATATTTTTATTTTCTATTTTATTTCTTCGGTATATACAAATTTAATTTTTTAATTTTTTTTCATTTTTAATATAAAAATACTATTTTCCTAACTATATCCAAATTTTAATTTATATGGCTCAATAATTTCTTTATATCAAAATCATGCGTCATGCAAAATTTTTCTTTTTTGAAGATTTTTAAGTATTTATTTCAGATTTTTTTTAATAATAACTATACAATATTAATAAAATAATCAATGTTTGATATGTAACTTTTAAAAAAATCTGAAATAAATGCTTAAAAATCTCTAAAAATGAAAAATTTTAAAAAAAATCTGAAATAAATGCTTAAAAATCTCTAAAAATGAAAAATTTTTGCATGACGCATGATTTTGATATAAAGAAATTATTAAGCCATATAAATCAAAATTTGGATATGATTTGATATGAGAAATCCATTGCAATGCAACTCCATATTTTCTCAGGCACGAGTAATGGCTGAAGCAAGCCTGGCTTTTTGTGTTAAGCTCACGGGAGGCCCCCGTGAGTTTAAGAGCATGCTAGATTTACTCTATATATATATATGATTAAAACAAATAATTTAATTTTTAATTATTTTGTATTTTTTAAATATATTTTTCGATTTTTGTAGTGTAAAATAGGTGTATATATTTTTTATATATTTTTTTGTTTTGTTTTCTTATTTTTTTGATATATAACTGAAAGAATAGCTCGATGGCTAGAGAGTGCGGAATTTTAAAATTTTCTAACCAAACACAAAGCAATTCAAACAGATCTTGTCAACCGATTCGATTTATCACAAATCTACACAATAAAAATGCATAGAGAGGCAATACATGTTATACCTTTGACGCGTGATCGGTTGCTAGTCGCCGCTGCCCCGAACGCGCACCCTTGTCCACCAAAGGTTCGGCCACCACCGGAGTCCTAGGCGTGAAGGACGTCGACAGTGGTTCCTTCGATCTCTCCTTTCAAAAACCTAATTCTTTTGAGAGTTGTCTCAACACATGAGCAAGGGAGAGAGAGAAAAATGGCTGCTGAAAAACCCTTACTAAAAACGTGCACCTTTCCTTCCCTTTTATACTTGTCAAATCTAATTAGGAAAACCCTAATCAGATCTTCTGCCGAATCTTCCTTGCGGTCCGCAAGCCATCTCTTGCGGATCGCAGGTGGGTTCTGACTGGGCCAAAAACCCTGATGGGTCCTGCCTCACTGCCCTGCGGTCCGCAAGGTTTCTCCTGCGGATCGCAGGCAGTCAATCCAGAACCAACATGACAAGTATTCTTTCATATGTCCGAGACATGAGATCAAAAAACATCATAGCCATGATGATATCCAGGTTATCATGATGCCCAATCAAGCTCAAGTCAGGCCGCGCCTAATTTGACTTATTGTCATCATTCATTACACGTTCGCCGACGTGATACGAACCTGAATAGGACTAATGGTCGAGAGCCTCTGTAGGTGTGACCTTATAGGGACCTGAATCATGTTGAGTTGCATGAACAATGATTCTCATCTACCTGTTCCATGCTGATCATCATCAGTGTCAAGCCATCCACGTGATGATCCCCAAATGATACAGATAGCACGCACGTCCACATAGTATCTTGATCCTGAGTAAGAGTATCTTACTTGTGTTGATTCTCTGTCATATGAATATCCATGATCAGTCTAAGGCAGGATTGAGTCATCCTCACGACTGTGTCATTTACTTGACCTCCATATAGATTAAACACATGATTAATACTAATCACTGCGCGCGTGTGTAATCCATAAAGCCAAGGGGCCCAGAGGATATCATAACTCATCTATGATGAGAGACATTCCAGTATCTTGATCATCCATGATCAACCTACCAATTCTACACACCAAACTAGAATCCCTTATGCCACCTGTTACGGTTGGGATAGGAAACTAGTCACAGTGTGCAGTCATGATATTTGATCATGACAACCTCAACCGTGAATCCAACACTGACAAGAACATGAATGACATAACACATTCCTTTTGTCATATTCTCGTCGCGGTCAGTCCAATGCCATGTCACAGAGAATGTGCACATGCATCCATATGATCTAGTTGATAGCCGCGCTATCAATGGGACGTGATACAAACCCATCTGCTAGACTTATATGCTGATCTCATCCGATCAAATAGAGTACCGTGCTAGCTATCTGAGATCAGGGAGGTTTTAGAGTTGATGTCGTACCCGTCATGGCATATCACTTGCTCTTGTCGTAAACGACACAAGCCACAACGTCACATCAAGTCAAGGAAACTAATGTATAAAACATCCAAATAAGAATAACCATGAACGAATGAACACCATATATATATATAAATATAAATATGTATGTTTCTCTAGTACATAAACACTAACAATAACTATGGGACTGGGCAACCCGAGCAACCCGAGGAGGACGGTCCTAAGCTAGGTCCAATCTCCTTCCCCCCAAAATTTTCCCGAGGTTTCCCGAACCGGGAAAACCCGTGGACCGGGGAACCAGTGGACAGGGGCGGGTTTGAACCGACCCGGACCTACCCGAACCGTTTTTAAATCATTATTGGGAGCGGTGCTTCAATTGACTGCTTTACTTATCTGTCTTCTAAACAATAGCAAGAAAGAAGACAAGAACAAATAGAGGTGGCAAAATCTGACCCGACCCGAAACCCGACCTGAGTTTCAGGGAAAGTCAAACTGACCCGAACCTGATCCGACCCCGTGTTCCAAAGAAAGTCAGACTGACCCGAACCCGATCCGACCCGAGAATTAAGGTGAAAAATCTGACTAGACCCGGAAAATCTGCCGGACCCGACCTGAAAAAATACTGGCAGATGTCAACCCGATACCTGACCCAACCCGAACCCGACCCAAAAAAATGTCGGCAGCCGTCAACATGATACTCGACCCGATCCGAACCCGACATTTTCCATTTAATCAAACTGGTCCAACCCGACCTGACAATCTGCCACATCTAACACAGATTGAATGATTGATAGATAGAAGAGAAATAGGGAGTGAACGATGAGGCCCAAAAAGTATTGAAGGGAACGAATGAAATACTGATTTTGACTGAGATGATGATGAAAAAATCGGGCAAAGCAACAAAACAGTCGACAGTCGGGTAGATTATTTCTCGTGAAATGAAGTGCTGGGCAGTGAAATTTTGACTAAGATAATCCTAACCGTTGTTTGTATTGGACGGAGCGGATCCAGCGATCGCAGGGCCCTGAGATCGCAAGCGATCTCAGCAGATGCGGACGCTGGGTCGGGTCGGGTTTGGGTCGGTTTGACTTTCCCTGAAACTCGGGTCGAGCAGGTTTTCTGGGTCGGATCAAAATTTGTCACCTCTATTCTAGAAGATCTTGGGTTGGGTCGGGTTGAATTAATTTTGATATCGACTTTTTTTTATCGTATATTGATTTTTGTTTGATTGCATGATGTTTAATCTCAAGTCGAGTCGGGTTCGGATCGGATTGGATCAGGTCAGGTCAGTTTGATTTTCTGAAAAATACGGGTCGGGTCAGGTTCTACCACCTCTAACTCTAAGCATACGATATGTCTATCCCCTCTTTTGAATAAGGACACAAGAGAATTTAAATCACGTATAGAAATAGTCATATGATTCCGAAAAAAAATTAAATCAGACAGATACTACAAAAATAAGAATAAAACATGAAAAACAATACGTATAGAAACTTTAATAGATGATCACATAACAAAGTAATAAATTTCGTACACTGAATATATATGCTATATCACATTTTTTTTTCTTTTTGTTTTTTTTTTTGAGAAAAATGAATAATATCCGGTCATACAATTATGTGACGATCAAAATGTCCATTTAGTGACAAATCACGTTTGATAGTATTAAACTATTAATTACATGCCTTAAGAAAAAAATTAGAACTCAAATTAAAATTGCTAAGCGCTTTTAAATGCTCAATATATGAGTGGATTGTCGTCACTTCTTTGAGAATTCTCTGCGTTTTGATGTATTCTTTTACAGTGATCTTTGTGAGATCCTCATAATATTTCTCAATTCGATGAAGTACCTGAAATATACAAATTAAATTTAATTAAGTTTTAACATTGTATTAAAAAAAATCATGAATTTTAATTTTGTAGTTGATCATTGTCGTACCTTGATAGTGAAGTTCATGCGATTGTTCTCCATTTCCTAGACCAATCATGCTAAAAATTAGGATGCCAAATTCCTTCATCTATTTATGAAAACTCGATCGTTTCATTGTGATTCCTAATTATAAAAAGTTCGGAAGAGAGGGAGAGACATCAAATTAATTAAGATGCGTATACCTAATTCGAAAAAAAAATGGAGGGCTATATGCAGGGTAAAAAAAAAATGTCACAAATAAATATTGCTATATTAAGTGAGAAACATCAAATAACACAGGCATGTAAGGTTGGCAACCTGAAAGAATCGTTGGAACTTGAAAGTATAGCCAATTTTTTTTTTTAAAATATAAAAACTGTGTAAATATCGTAATTATAACAGTTTTTAATTAAGTTGAAAAATTTTCAAAATATATAAAAAAACTTATGACTTGTTGGTGCATAGAATTTTTTTTTTTATTAGCCTTTAATTTTTCGATATTCTATCAAAATATATTAATTTTGACCACATTTACAGGTTTTAAAGGTAAATATAATTTCATAATATTCTATGAGTGAGGCCATTGCGCTTTGCAAAGCACAGTGAAGTAGTGCGCTTCGGTCCGTTATCTCAAAACCGTAGCTCAAATAACCAATCCAAATTGCTCACTATAAACTTAATATTGAAACTTAGTTGCATACCAAAATTTTCTATTTTTAGAGTTTTCTAACTATTTTTTTAGATTTTTGAAAAATGACCCATTTTATATACAAATTTTTGTGCATTTTCCATACAAATTTGAAAAAAAAAAACAAATAACAAGAAGAAGAAAAGAAGACAAAATATGAAAAAAAGAAGAGGAGGGATCCAATAACCATAGGCATTAGTGCCCATGGTGACCATTTCTTTATGAGGAGGGATCCATTGACAATGGGTTTTTTGACAATATTGACAATCATATCTTTCAAAATTTTATAAAAATTTATAAAAAATCTTAAAAATAGAAAAAAGCCTACGGAAGTATTATTTAACTTATAGATTGATTATGTTTCCGATTATATTTAATTTGAGCGATCTTTGATTGCTCTTTAATGATCCGTTAAATTACAACTGTTAAAAAAATACAAAATTTTGATAAGGCATCAAATGATGTTCAAATTGATTGAAATTTGAAATACTATCAATCTATAAGTTAAATAATACATCCATAAACCATTTTTCATTTTTAAGGTTTTTTTGTGAATTTTTACAATTTTTTTAAAAGTCCTATTGTCAAGATTATCAAATTAAGCATTGTCAATGGATCCCTCCTCTTTCTTTATATATGCATAAATTGAAAAATCTAAACCGTTAAATGTATTCTATATTATCTCAATAACATATACAAAAAAAAAAACAGAAAAAATGATAAAGTTTTAACATTGTTTCGATAGTCATCAAGAGAGGAGAAAAAATTATAAAACTTGAACCGTTGATTTTTGTTAATGCTTGATGTACATGTAAATAAAATCAAAATGATATAATTTTTTGTATACACATAAAATATGATATATAAAACATATTCTATCAATAAGTTTTGTTATTTAAGAATTTAAAATGTAGTTATTTAAAATTAAATATTATGGTCACCGATCGGTAAAAAAAAACATGGTTATTTGATCCCTCCTCAAAAAAGAATACCTTCGTTGGTTGTGGCCTTGTGGGTGTCTTCCTTAGAAAATGGTAGTGTGTTTTCCTCGAGTCACCGGTAGAATTGAACTTATAACACACCCATAACACAATGTGAACCTTATGTAATAAGAACAACCATGAAAGACCGGTATATATAGTTGGTGGCTTGGGGCTAGATCATAGAAAGGTGCATGAATTTTTTTTTGTTGCAGCGTATCTTTTGTTGGTGCACCGTTTTATATGTGATGGCTGGTGTTAATGTTTGTATACTAAAAAGGACATACATTTCACATTTGAAATATTTATTTTAGATATTACATTATTTCAATTTGCTAGCGAATCTTTGGAAATATTATTTCAATTTACTAGCGAATCTTTGGAAATAAATGATTTTTGTTGTACTAATCTTTTTTCATGATTTGCATGAATCTCGTAGTTTAATATCTTTAGTACATTATTGGAAATTGTACAAGTAGAAAAATAAAAACATAGAAAGCAACAAGGTCGTTGTAGTATAGTGGTGAGTATGCCCGCCTGTCACGCGGGTGACCCGGGTTCGATCCCCGGCAACGGCGAATTGTTTTTGTAACTTCTGTTGGTGTTTTGTCATATTCTGTCCCTGGCTCAACTTGGGAAAAAGGAAGCGACCCCTATTGTGCACAAAATGTCAAAATGGTCTGTTTTGGTCACAAAATGATCTGCACACTTGCATTGTAAATTTGTAATGCAATGCTGGGTTCAGGATTCAAACAAAGATGGTTCTGAAGTCAATTCCAAAAAACCTTACAAGTTACAATATCAAAATGCACCATTGAAAAATCAAGAATCAAGATTTGCATATACCATTCGGTCCAAAGAAAACAAAACAATCTTCAGGTGGTGCTAACCTCGTTCTCGATTTTCCAGTTTTTTATTTGGATTCAACAATGTGAAAAGATCATGTTACTTTTCTTCTTTATATTGAACTTAATTGCAAATTTGCAATCTCGGCCTATATAATAAAGCACTGAAAAATGTTATTCTCGAGAAGAAAGGAGATTCTAGTATCTGTTCTGTCGTCCCATCTATGGTCAACTCTTCGGCCTTTTCAACTGTTAAGAATTCTATTTTAAAAGGCTAATGATATTTTATTAATTGATATTTTATTATGATTATGGGAAGAAGTCAGACTGTACTCTAGGAGTTCTCATTCTGGATTGTGTGTGTCAATCAATGTGTGCTAGCTATAAAATATTTTGGGAACAGATATAAAAATATCAAAATTGATATCGATTGTGTTAGTATTACTTGTATTCATATTAACATATTTAGTATTCAAGTTATACGCATTATATATATAATCCACTACATAAATTAAGTAGCATGTTAGCTATTAATTTGAATAGTTTTTCAATTAATATGAATAGTAATCCAGTTGTTATTAATTTTGATATCAACTTTAGTATCTCTATAACATTTTCCTATCGAATTCTTCGTTTTTGAAGAGCCACCTATCTATTTTTGTAGAAACTCAAAAAGAGGACATGGCAACAAAATGAAAAAAAAATCCCAACTCTGTACCCAAATTTTTTATTTGAATTGGGTTAATATTTACAGAGCTCAATTAATCCTTTTAAAAATATTTAAAGTCATATGTAGAGCTTCTGAGACATATATGGTATCTTCTATTGAGACGGGTTGAGAACTTTAATTGGTTTTCATGTGAACCAGTAAAGGCCCACACGTTGCTTTGGGCTGAAATTGTTATTTCTTATAATAAATTTTTAAGATAATATGTAATAAGCCTTATATTGAGGAAATTGATATGGGCTTTAAACTTTAATGGGCTGAGACATTAACGTCAACGGACATTAACATAAACCAACGGTTCGGATCTATCCAAGAAAATGATCAACGTTTCAGTTTTCTTATTTGGGGAAGATAGTAATTTCATATCATTTTTTCCAATATGCTTTTATATTGGTTTTCATGTGAATAAATGAATAAAATATTGGATTCCTTTGAAATAAAGTATTTCTGTAGATTCTTGTTTTATTTGAACGTTTACAACTTTAATTTTTAAATCGCATTGAAGTTGCGTGTTAATGCTTCCTCTAACAAAAAAAAAAAGATTAATTATTAACAAATAAAGAAAGAGTTGTGTGTTAGCACAAAGTTGGAGGTCCAACGATAATGAATTAGTTTGACATTTTAACAACTATAAAAAATAACGTATAAATACTGTAAAATTTGGCAACCAGGATATAATTAATACTTTATATATGTAAATAAAAAAAACAATTCAATAAAAAAATATCAATATTAAAACATTTTTAATACCAATTTAATATTAACTGAATAAAAATTAATAAATAAACCAAATTATAAGAAAATATACATTTCTATTGCTTTTTTTTTTTTAATGTTTGACATAATAATCTATATGGATATTGTCAAAGCTGTGGTAACTGGTAAGTCATCGTTGGTATCTAATTTTTTATTAAAGGAAAAAAAAATAATAATGTATGTAGTCTATATGGAATTATAATTTCTTTAACTATCAAAATTAATGTTATGTCATTGTACTTAAGTTAAGCATGGATACAATTTTCTTTTTATTTTTTATTTTTTTTCGACCCAACAATCATTGGCAAAACCAAATTTATGTTTGTTGAGAAACTTAAACTTATTATTAAAGTTGTCAAATTAACCATTGTCGATCAGGTGATCTCTCCCTTCAATAAATAAAATATCATACGACATTGTAAACAAGCAAGGTGATCCTATTGATTGTTATATTATTATCTTTGACTTTGTTCAATGATTTTACTCTCGAGTTTTGAACCTGAATGGAATAAATTAGAGAAATATGTAAAGTCCACCCTATAAAGTAGGTCACATGTTCACACCTCTCATAGTTCTGATACATCATGTGTACTCATGTTCTTACTATAGTTGCATAAATGTTCGCTAGAAATGAAAATCATAGTATATTTGTTTACTAGAAAATGACATCTATTAATCGGAAATATATAAATATTTACTGAAAAATGATATTTGTTGATTGAAAATACGATGGACCGATGAATAAGTAAAAATGATAGACACTACCTGCTACTCAATAAATTATACAGTATATCCTGCCAGTCTCAAGTTCTGACATCCAAAAAAAAAAAAAAAAAAGTAACTGACGGTCCCAATTTGAAAACAAAGAAACAACATAGATACGCGCAAACATTACCGGAACCAATCTTATTCTATCTATCCCTCGCTCTCATCTCACTAGCCGTTTCTTTATTTCTTTTTGTTTTTCCATGATTACCAGTTTAGTTTAGTTTAGTTTATCACATTCACATCATCTGATCATCACATGCCATGCTTTCTCATGTGGCTGGCTCTCCAAGCCCCCCAAAGAACAACGACCTCTCATTGCTGCTGGCTCACAACTGACAAGTGTGGCAGCTCTCATCCCCACACTTGTCGTGTCGAGTCAGTTTCCTTCTGACAATTCAGCTATCAGAGACTTGCCACACAGGAGACTCTACATGTTTCTGATACTATATGCTTGGACTGTTCATGCTTGTTTTGTTTGTGTTTATTTTGTGATTTTTTTTTTCTCCTTGACACCTTCTCTGCATCTCTAAAAGCTGTTTTCTTTTTCTTCTCCAAGGGCTATTTTTTCTTTATCTATCCAACTACAATTAAATTAAACTAGATATATTATATCTATTATTGCTTATATCCACCACCATTTCTCTATTCATTTCATTTCCATTTGTTGTGCTGCCTTCTCATTCCTCCACCTCCCAAGAAGGAAATTAAAACTAAAACAATGTCTGTTCATGTTCAAAGATTGCCTAGCTCATATAACAGAATCTTCTTTCATGGTCAGCAGAGATGCAGCAGCAGCAGCAGTGCATCTGTCTCTCCTCTCTCCACTCACTCATTGTCCCTCTTTAGAAATGGACCAAGGATGATGTGTTACAAGTCTCCCTTCCCTTTCTTCAGAATTCAAAGAGAGAGCAGGAAAGAAAACAAGAACGGGTTCCTGGTTCAGTGTAGCAAAGACAGTAGCTTGAGCTCCCCCAAATTGATACCTGCTTCTAATGTCAGCATCAGTGATGTACTGTGGCCATCAGCAGGTGCCTATCTTTTTTGCTTTAACTTCTTTTCTGTTTTCTTTTTTAATCAGTGGTATATAACATTTTTATGAGAAATTCTCTGAATTGTTATGAATTATTTTTCCTTGAGCTACATGTTATTATTCTCCGCATAGTATACGGAAGTGCAAAGTATATCAAACATAATTGACATAATCTCCTGAATTGACTGAATTTCAAATTGATAATTGTGGTGAGTTTTATATAAAAAAATAAACATACATATTGTTAATTAAATTTGCCATAGTATCAGTTTAAAAAACTTTTTATTTTGGCTTAAGTCGTAACTCCAATATTTATTTAAGGTGCTTTTGTGGCGATGGCCATGCTGGGAAGGTTGGATCAAATGGTGGCTTCAAAAGGTATCGGTTTCACTATTGCTCCGCTTGGCGCTGTTTGTGCCGTGCTTTTTGCTACTCCAAATGCTCCTGGTGCTCGGGTAGGTTCAATTGCATAAGCAATTAGCATAGGTCTATCACCTGTATAACATCTTCGGTATGATTCTGATAAGCAATTAAGCATCTGTTGCACACATATTCCTGTTGTGCAGATCCTTGCTTCGAGAAATAGAGTTAATCTCTGGCACCATCATTCTGTCAATTATATATGTTCCATTAATTGTTAATCTGACTGTTATTATTTGGAATTTGAATTTTGTTGCAGAGAACCAACATGTTTATAGCTCAGATTGCCTGTGCAGCTCTTGGGGTACTGGCATTTGCTTTGTTCGGGCCCGGTTGGCTTGCAAGAGGAGCTGCTCTAGCTGCGTCTTTAGCATTTATGATTGCCACAGATACTATTCATCCACCTGGTAAGTGGTAATTGCTAAATTCACAAACTTGTTTGTGTTAGAAACATAAAGACTTGTGCAAGTTTTAACTTGGACCTCCTTTTCTCCATTGCCTAAAGGATTCGTAGTTTATCACCTGATTAAGTGATAAATAAAATAAAATAAAACGTATTTTGCAATTTTTTTCATTATGAGAAAAGATAAGGGCATCCGAGAGTACATCTGGTATTATACAGGAATGCCAAATGCAGGATGACAGATATTTAGGGAATTTTCAATTGTCCACGTTTTTAGTGTCCACATATTCGCAGATGTACAAATTTTGTAACACTTATCTCAAATTTGTTGTGGACACCAGGTATGACCCATACATTTATGAATTCATATCTCCTGCTGTGCATTATGCAGTTCACAAAGACAACCATTGGATCGTCTCGAGATTCGTACCGACACAAATCTCAAGACGATCCAATGGCTGACGTTGTGAACTACACAATGCAGTAAGTCAGGGGATGAGCACTCGTACATTTATAGGGTACCTTTGCCTTTTATAGGCCCAACGGCCCTAACATGTATTATGCAAAATAATAATTTTTTTTTTTTTAATATCACATTTGCAGCTGCAAGTTTACCACTTTTGTTCATTGATGGTGTGAAATTCCACAAGTTGAATTATTGGTATGCATTATTTCCTGGAGCTGTTGGTTGCCTCATCCTTTGCTTAATTGTAAGTACTTTGCATCAACCTAACCTTTTTTTTTTAAGAAAATTAATCAGTGTATTGTGGGTAATATTTTCATTTAATTGATGCAGCAAGAGGTGGTTATTTACTCCAAGAACAATTTCAAATTTTGATGAAATAACCGGCGTTGCTCCTCTATCCCGTTATTGTCAATAACTAATTTCATGCTTTCTACAAAGGCTGAAAGCATGTGGTCATACTATTGTTGTCTTCTAGTTTACAATTCTATTTTTGGTGGTGTGTGATGATGTAAAGGTAAATAATATAAGGTAAAATTGTACAACTCTTGTGGAATTGTACTCATCTATGCTACAGAATAACAATAATGATATTTTTCCAAAAATGGAAAATAGATTTTCTCATTACTCTAGTAACAAAACTTTTTGCTGAATTTACATTTTCAACATGCCAACCTTTTTTTTTTTTTTTTTACTGTTTATGAAAGGTTGAACCAAGGCCTTCTCATCTTGGAGAATTAGTTTCTACTTCACCTATACATTTACATACACCTACTAAGTACTAACATGTACAAAATTTGAAAAACCAAATTCTTAAGCTCAGACATCCCAACCATCCATCCTGCTACTAAAGCTCCACTTGTTCGCTGCCAAATTACCGTATAACTCGGTAAATCTTTGAATGCATTCACTCCTTGCATTATAATGTGCCTGTGTATTCCGACTGATTGCCACACCAGAGAACTTGGATGTATCAATTGCCCATGCTGGTTTCACATATTGCACAGTTCTTGAGGCAGTTGCATTTACATAGAGAAAGTTCAGAAGCACATCCTCACAGTTGAACAGTTTCTCAACAATCTCCCGACCTGGCTTTGCTTTTGAGCTCCAGTACCTATTAAATGCCATTTCATGGTCAATAAAGGCAGCCCCAGTGAGTATCATGTTATAACCACCTTTGTTTCTTGCATACTTCTCATCACGGTATCTCAAAGGGTGTCCCTCAGCAAGCCGCGGGTAAAATCCAACAATCTGGTTCGGCCTCTCACGCCAGACTTTGAACCCACGTTCCACATCATCACAAGTCATCATGATGTCATCATCCAATTCCAGAACTGCCCTTGTCTTTATCAATGGGTCTATGTTGAATCTGTTATTCAGAGAATTTTTCTCCTCAACTCTAATTCTGACAGGGACTGAAGATTCCAATTCAGAAATGGCTGGCGGTGATCCCTTGTTCCAAACCACAACAATTTCTTGCACTGAAGAGCACCTCGAATAATGCTTTACGAACATTTTCAAATTCCAAATTCGGGCATCATAAGTCATTGTCAGAATTGTGAACTGTGAGTAGTGCCCCTTTAACATGTAAGGTTCAGCAGCACCATTTCCTCCATATACAAAACTCGTCCCAAAACAAGTCAAGTAAACCACCACCAACACTAATGCAATTATAGTAAATCGACCTCTCCAAGATTTTGGGCTAATCCTTCCCTCGAGAGATGAGCATGTTCTGCTCAGAAACGTAAATACTGATCCAATTTTGTAATAGAGAGATAGTCTCCTTTCTGCTTGGAAAACATCACTTCTTTTTCCCGAAATAGGAAGGCACTGGCTTAGAGGTAAAACACACTTAATAAAGCTCAGCATAAAACCTAGTAAAATAACCAAAACAACCACAACTGCATAAGCAATGTAACCCTTGAGAACCCTGAGTGTCACCTCACCTGATGGAACCCTGTCTCCATCCATTACCCCAACCCACTTGCCAGAAGGAAGCTGGTGGACATCTAGCTGATGATACCGCATACCATTCCAGGCATTAATACCCTTCACTGGCTTTTCAATTCCAAGTGGTACCTCTATCCCCTCATACTCTTCAGTTGTTAGGGTATTCACTTTGAACAATTTTACACTTTGCCCATATGTATCACCACAGTCTTGTCCAGGCCGGTACAGGTGTCCTTGGTACAAAAAAGGTGCCCCACCATTTCTTGCACCAAAGCTTTTGACTGTGTTGTAAATTGGGTTTTTCTTGTGCGGTTTCCAAGGGCCAAGAGCAGAGTCAGCATACCAAATTTCAAGCTCACCATTCTTTCGGGCACCAGCGGAGCTGAAGTCTGAACCAAAAATCCAGTACATGCCTTGATGTTTTATCATGAAAGAATCAACAAGAGGCTTATTGATGATTATCTTTTCTAGCTGCCATTTGAGAGGAAAATCTGTGGCACGGTAGAGTCGAAGGTCACCTTTTTTACTCCCTTCAGGCATCATATAGATCTGCACAGTTTAAAACTCAACAATTTATTTCAAGATAACACATATCGGTGAAAATTTCAAAGAAAATATAAATACTTTGTGACAGAGGATATAAAATGTTACTTGGTTGTTATCAGCGAAAACATAGGGAAAAGAAAGATGCCACTCTTCATCTAACACGATGCCAAGTTGTTGCCATGTCGCACCGTGGTCATTGCTCATGGCCACACCAATGTCACCTTGTAATGTTATCGAATTCTTTGTTTCAAAGAACAAATAGAACTTTTCTCCCTGTAGGTGAAAATATTATATGATGATATTATAAATGCAAGATGAGATAAATGCTAGAGTAGTAATATACTGTATAAGAAGAAAACCAACAAAGTTTTATATAAAAAGTGCACCATTCCTATTGATTATCCATTTAAATCATATTTGAATGCTGCCCTTTCATTCTAAAATAAAGTATAGAATTTGATCATATTGTTCTTTTTCCATTAACTTCAAACCACTTCTTTTGCTACTCTTCTAAAAGCGGGGAGTATTATAGATGCCTCAGTTAGGGGCATCTAAATGGAGGTAAGCAATTCTTAACATCTTCAATGTACAAGGTTGAGCTTCTAATGGTTCTATATTATTTATTTTTTCAACATCCATCAAGAACCTTTTTCATCAAACAAATGATCAGGCATCTAATTTTAGTATGAAAGACAAAAAATATAAAATAATGACAAATAAAAAGGGAGAAGACAAACGTGAACATCCCATCATTTGCTTGTAAACAGTTGTAATTAAAAAAAATCCAAGTTGGATACCAGTAAGCTAGCAGTAACTGAAAAGTACAGGATGGCAAATTAATACCTGAATAAAAAGAAACGGATCCGCAACAAAGTTGCTAGGCACACCGGCATCTGACAGAGATCTGCACGTTACAACCGGGTTGGCCACAGGCCAAGCAGCACTCCCGTTCCTCCACACATCCCACTGAAATCCCAATTAAAATGGTCCAATGTACTAATTAGGATATATTCTATGAAATAACAATCGAAATTTTCGTTGCAGAAAATTAAAGAAATATACTATATTAGCACAAATTTTTTAAGTGAAGATATCTTTATACCATACCGATTTGCAGGTTCTTGCTAATCCTAATTGAACAAGACTAATTAAAGTTCAGCCATTATTCATTTGAAACTGAGAAATTACCAGTACCAAACAAACTGATACATACATATAGATAGACACACAATTCACAGTACCAAACATGAAACAATTATGATTTTGATTTAATTCAAAGTTCCATTCTTGGTACCTTTCTTGAGATGAATTGATAAATGATGTAAAGAAAGAAAGAGGTACCTGTTCAATGGGTTTAAGAGAGAGCGGCGTGTCGCCATAGTAAACCCCAATGGACCAGGACCCCTCGCCGTCCGGCCGACAGCCCAAAACCGAGGAACCCAAGTTGAGAGAAGAAGCAGATGCAGAGGAGGAGGAATAAAGGGAGGAGAAGGGAGAGAAGGCGATGTAGGAGAAGAGGAACGCCACCGACCCAAGAAGGAGAACCGAGGAAGCGAGGTAGATGAATGCGGGCGAGCGGAAGAGCCGCCTCCAGTTGAAATCCACCGCCGCCATGAAAGAAAGAATGGTTCTTTGTTTTCTTTGACTTGTTTGAAGGAATGAAGGAAGGAATAAAGGGGGGAAGAAGAAAGAATAGAAAAATGATGGGGTTTGAAAACGGAGGGAAATTGGAAAATTGGAAATCGGAGAGAACTTGTTTGAGAGAGAAATGAACTAATTAACTATTCTCCTTTTTGTTGGGTTTTGATTGATTAATTTTGAGATATTTGAAAGAAAGGAAGATCATGATCAAACTAATTAACTAACCAACTCGGTTTAGAACTTCACATACAGCGGCGGCTGCTTTTGCTGCTGCCTTTTCAGTCCACCTTTAAAGCTTCCTTCTATAGTCTTCTGTACAAGTTGAAGTGAAGGTTCACTGACAAGTGGGACCTGAGTGCAGGGAGAGAGGGGTTTAGTGTGGCGGTCCTGGTTGACCCGCTGTATGTATGTATGTATGGTGTTGTTGTGTTTAGGCCAGTGATGAAGGGAGTGGATGGGTGAATCAAATGAATTTGTTTGTTCAACTTCAACTGCCGTGCCGAGTGATGGAGTTGTTCTAGAAGAGAGTGAAGGAAGGGAGCCAGGAACCTTACCTACGGTTTTCTTTCTTTTCTCAAGGATCATCACATCGCAAAGATTCCTTTCCTTCCGGTTTCTAGTTTTTCTTGTTTTTTGAGTGCTCATCCTCTATTTTTTTTTTTTTTTTTGTTGAAGAAAGTGGAATACTCCACTAGTTTTATTGAAACCTTTTATTTTATGCCTATAGAGGATTGAACCCATGACCTCTTAGAAGTTATTCTAGTTAGCTACCACTTGAGCTACTAGGCCATTTGCAGTGCTCATCCTCTGTAGCGCTGCATTGTGTAGCGCAAGATGTGAACCATTAGATCATCTCGGGATCTGTGCAAGCCCGAATCTCCAGATGATCCAACGGTTCACATCCTGCGCTACGCAATGCAACGCTACAGAGGATATGGGATCTTGTATTTTTGGGGTGGACGCGCCTGCCTAGGACTAGGAGGAATGGGAAGGAATTGAAAATTGCGAGAATTACAATGGGCTGAAGTGCATCTATTATATTCGATTCCAACAGGCCCAAAAGCACCACCCGAGACCCAAGTTGTGTGTTTGGACGGCCCACCATCTTCTCTTCGATGCCGTCATTTCAACTCCGCTCCAATCTATTGGGACCGACGCTGGGATACATACAACCAGAGGGAGAAAAATCTGACCCGACCCAAAAAACTCGTCCGACCCAAAATCTGACCTGACCTGATCCGAGTTTCAGGGAAAGTTAAATTGACCTGAATCCGACCCGAACCGACCCAACCCGTGTTCCAGGAAAAGTGAGACTGACCCGAACCCGACCCGACTCGTGTTCTAGGAAAAGTCAGACTGACTCGGGATTGGAGGTGCAAAATCTGATCAAAAACGAAAAACCTGTCCGACCCGACCCGAAAAAATGTCGGCAGACGTTAACCCGATACCCGACCCGACATTTCCAGTTGGTCAAACTGACCCGACCTGAACCCGAACCCGAACCGACCCGAGAATCTGCCACCCCTACATACAACTAGGGGTGTATATAACGTTTTAAACGATCACAAAATTGAGCAATTTTGTTTTCATTTTTGCTTTCGTTTAACGAAACAAAAGGTCGTTTCGTTTAGCAAAACAAAAGGCCGTTTCGTTTCGTTTAGTAGTAGTATTTTTCTATCAAAATGGAAAGAGTCGTTTCGTTAATCATTTCTCCAAATGATTATACCAAGTAACTAATAAACAAGATGGTGCTGAATTTTTTGTAGATTACTTCCAAACTTTGTTTGTTCGTCAACTTTTTGTCTGTTTTTCATCCCCTTCTTCTTCTAAGAAAGGTCTTTCTTTGTTATGAATCACTCGAAAATTGATTCCGCTCCATCTTCAACAAACTCAAATGGTGCTTCAAGAAATTAAAGATTTGTGTATTGCTTAATAAGTTTTTCAATCGTTGTAAAAATGATGGGTTTATCACAACCAAAATTGTCACTTTAAAATGAATTATGTACTTCTTCAAAAATTTGTGCCTCTATATGTAGTTTATCGGAAAAAAAAATTTGGTTAGCTAATTATTGTCAGAAGTTTGGTTGATATTTTATGTTATTTGGATTTAGATAAAAAAACAATTTTATTTTATATTTTGTGTAGATGTAACCGTTCTGAGTGAATGAATTAGTTGCATACGTAACTTTGATGATAAAAAAAAAAAATACTGAATTTTTATATTGTTTCTCTATTTAGTGGGAAGTGACTACTTCACTGTATTTTAAGTGAGGAAAATCTTCTCTTTTTGACACCAAATGTGGACAACTTTTCCAGTCATTTTAAACTTGAAAGTTGAAACTTTTGCCGTAAATTCAAAATTCCGACCCCGCTTCCAAGTCTACTAATACCTAACCCAAGTCAATTGTACCTTTTTCAATCCACTTAACGAAATTAAAAGTGACAGAGATCGGATTCTTAAATTGGTGACCCCGCGCCAAAGGTGATCGATAGAGGTTAGTTTTTTGTTCTTTTATTATTACTATAACTCCGCTTCGCCCCGAAAAATGATATAAAAAATAATTAAGAATTTTTTAAAATTTAATATTTAACAAAAATTTGAACATAATATTTAAATTTTTTGATATAATTAATAAAACAATAATGATTTATAAATAAGAACACATAAATATTTGATCATTTTTAGGGTTAGATTTTGTTTTAGACATATCATATTTTAGATTTTGTTTTAGACATATCATATTCATATTATTTAATGTGAAGAGTAAAAAAATATATAAGCCATTGGATCAAAGTTAGAGGTGGCAGAACCCGACCCGACCCGAGAAACCCGCCCGACCCGACCCAACTCGAACCCAACCCGACCCGGAATTTTTCAGATAGTCAAACTGACCCGACTCGACCCGACCTGATCCAAACCCGACCCGACCCGATATCAAATAGCATCCAATTCAATTCAAATCAACATATGATCCAAAAAAAGTAGATATTAAAATTGACCCGACCCGACCTGACCCGAGATATTCTAGAAAGTCAAACTGACCCGACCCGCCCGATCCGAACCGGAACCCGACCCGCCCGCCTGATTTGCCACCTCTAATCAAAGTAGATAAAGAATTTCAAGCAAAATCAATGAATAATAACATTAATAATGTGACATAGTTGAGGTGCTTAGAAACCTCCATCTGTTTATGGAGTATAGATTGGTGTTACTGCTGCGTTTGATCTTGTTTTCAAATTTCCTGGGAGCATACTACTAACTACAGCTCTTGAAAGTCCTCGGTATTTTGCCCAACAAGTCAACAACCAGACCTTTTATAAAACTTTGCATAATGTAATCACCACATCATAACCCGGATTCTTTTGCAACATTTCATATATATTACATGAGTTTTATTTCATTAAATCATAATCAACAAATCACCATGAGCAAAGTACTTGATTATCTTACTGTTTTCCTCCTCCTGTTAACCTCTTCCTTGCTTCTTCTGGCAGCAGCTGCCGACAATGAGACTGATCGGTATGCACTCCTCTCCTTTAAATCCTTTATACATTCTGATCCAACTGGGGCACTGTCCTCATGGAATCACTCTCTCCACCACTGTCAATGGAAGGGGGTCCTGTGTGGTCGTCGGCATCCTGACAGAGTCACAGCTCTTGATCTAGACTCTTTGCAATTGGCCGGATACATATCTCCCTCTTTGACCAATCTGACTCTTCTTCAAAGATTGAGTCTTTCAAATAATCAGTTTGTCGGTACCATCCCAGAAGAACTCGGTCAGTTGAGCAGACTGAAGTTTCTCAATCTGACTCTGAATTATTTGAATGGTAGTATCCCATCAATCATTGGTAATTGTTCAAATTTAGAAGTGCTTGATGTTGAAAATAACAAAATTCAGGGAACCATCCCATCTGAATGTGGCCGCCTCAGTAAGCTCACAATATTGTCATTTTATACTAATAATCTCTCAGGATTCATTCCACCCAATTTAGGCAACCTTACAAACCTATCAACTCTTGATTTTGGAGATAATAGATTGAATGGTCCAATTCCTTCTTCACTAGGCCAACTGCAATCCCTCAGCGACCTCTTCCTTGGATACAATCATTTATCAGGTGAAATACCGCATTCTATTTACAACATATCAACCATGTTCACCTTGTCGCTACCTGAAAACCAGCTTGAAGGGACTCTTCCCTCTGACATGTGTGATGCTTATACCAACCTGGAAGGTTTGTGTCTGTACAGTAATCAACTCAGAGGATCAATACCAACATCAATATCTAATTGTTCGCTCTTGGTTACAATTGATATTGGATCTAACAATTTCAAAGGCATAATCCCTTCTAGCATAGGAACCTTAAAAAATCTTTATCATCTTAACATTAGAGACGATCAGCTCGAGGCAAAGAAACCTAGTGACTGGAGCTTTATGGATGCTTTGGGAAATTGCACAAGGCTGGAAAAATTAGATCTTGGAAAAAACCAACTTCAAGGCATGTTACCCCGTTCCATTGTAAATCTCTCAATTACTCTGACCCATCTACAACTACCAATGAATCCAATTTCAGGAAGTATCCCGGCAGAGATCGGGAGGCTAACTAATCTAGTTGATCTTGCCATTTATGAGACGCATCTCGAAGGCACGATTCCACGGGAAATCGGTAAACTTTCAAACTTGCACTGGTTAGATCTATCTAAAAACATGATGTCTGGCGAACTTCCATCGACCTTGGGTAACCTTACTTCGATGAACTCCCTCTGGCTTTATGATAATTCATTTGAAGGGAAAATACCAATGCAATTAGGCAGCATGAAAGGATTACAGTACTTGAATCTTTGGAGTAATAAACTCACAAATACAATTCCAAAAGAAATCATGAATCTTATGTCTCTCACTATTGCCATGGACTTATCATATAATCATCTAAATGGTACAATACCACCAGAGATTGGTAACTTAATGAACCTAGGAATGATTTTTCTCTCAGGAAACATGTTATCTGGTGAAATTCCAAGCACCATAGGGAAGTGCCAGGTACTGCAACATCTTTATCTTGATGGAAATTTGTTACAAGGCACCATACCTTCCTCCATGAGCAATTTGAGGGGATTGCAACAGCTTGATCTTTCAAACAATTCCTTGTCAGGCCAAATTCCGAATTTCCTTAGTACAATGGATCTTTATTATTTAAATATTTCTTTTAACGATTTTGAGGGAGAAGTACCAACACAAGGTGCTTTTAGCAATACAAGTGAAATTGACATTAGAGGAAATCCTAAACTTTGTGGTGGGTCACCTGAAATGCATTTGCCAAAATGCACTCTAAGTTTCTCATCAAAAAGAATCCATTTGCAAAAAACCCTGATAATAGTTCTTTCCATAGCTGGTGGTCTTCTGCCATTGAGCATAATCATTTGTCTATTAGTTACTTGGTATCGGAGAAAGAAAATTCAGCACCATCTTGAACCTGGTATAGCTGCGAAATCACTATTCATGAATGTTTCATACAATGACCTTTTCAAAGCTACTAATAATTTCTCTTTGGAGAATCTAATTGGAAAAGGTGCTTTTGGTGCTGTTTACAAAGCCAATATGCTATTCGAAAATGTGACAACTATTGATGTAAAGGTGCTCAATCTCGAACAGCACGGTGCCTCCAAAAGCTTCTTGTCAGAATGCGAGGCCTTCAGAACTGTGAGGCACAGGAACCTTGTCAAGGTTCTCAGTGTCTGCTCTAGCACAGATCATCGGGGCAATGAATTTAAGGCTTTAGTTCTTGAGTTCATGCCTAATGGCAGCTTAGAAGAGTGGTTACATCCGAACTCACCATCTATGAATCAGCACTTGAGATGTCTCAGTCTCGTACAGAGAATCAACATCGCAATTGATGTTGCCAATGCATTGGATTATCTCCATGAGCATGGGAGTGATCCCATCGTGCATCGTGATCTTAAGCCTAGCAATGTGCTTTTGGATGATGACATGATCGCGCATGTCACCGATTTTGGATTGGCGAGGGTTTTGGTCCGACAAGATACCATATGTTCTCAGTCCATGACAACCACGAGTGGAGTCAAGGGTTCTATTGGATATATTCCTCCAGGTACAAGCTTGTTTCACTTACAGTATATATGTTTTCTTAATTAGCTATGCAACTTGTTTTCTTCAAACTGACCAACTTTCCACGGAGATAAACAGAGAAATTTATTTACTGCACTTGTGCTAAAACCATAATTATTTTTGCTTTTTACCGACTCGACCATCTTTCTCTACTTTGATTTACTGTTGCAGTTAAATTATAAAGATAAATATATACAGAGCACAAGATAAACATGCTAAGAGATGAAGAATTGCATAAATTACAATTTAGTGAAAATCTAGAAGGTAGCAGTACTAACTAGGTGCTATCATGCTATATTAATTATCAAACTATTTTTTATCCAAGAAGGCTACCATTATGTTTATTTTTCATTGCTAGAGTACGGTTTGGGTGGTCAGGCATCCCCACAGGGAGACATTTACAGCTACGGCGTTCTTCTGCTCGAGATGTTCACCGGAGTAAGCCCCACTGATGAAAGATTCACTGATGGGTTGAGCCTTTACAAGCAAGTCAAGATGTGCTTCCCAGATAGAGTATTCGACATTTTTGATAACACAATGTTTTCATCAGATGAGGAAGAAGATAACAAGTATGTACATGAAGATGAAACTGTGCACGATTGCTTAATTTCAGTGTTTCAATGTGGCCTACTATGCGCCAAAGAGTCACCTAGAGATCGCATTGCAATAAAAGAAGCTATCAACCACTTGAACTCAGCTAGAGCAGAACTGCTGGTTGATTGAAGCAGATCATCAGAACGATGGATTAAGGAAGATGAAAAGATCCGGTACTCTATTTTGAAGTTGGAACTGCGCTCCCTTTGTTGTGGCAATCTATGCAAATCATTGTTCCCTATTTTTAAGAACTTATGTTGTATATTGTATATCTGCAATCATGTAATAAGAAAACCAGTGATCCGTTTCTAATTAGATGAGAATCAAGTGTTATGCAATGCTGCTTGTTTAATGTGCATATGCCTAACTATAAAGTGTTGTTAGATAAAACTGAAATTGGGACAGTGCCCCATGCTTTGTACCAGTATTTGACTTACCACTTATATATGACAATGCGCCCCCACAAAAGAACTGGGTCCCTCCATAGATGTAGGTGAAATGGAGCAAATCAACATTTATCCATAATCGGAAAAATTGATACCTGGCACTTGAAGTTTTGTATGTCTACCGAGTCTGTTTGGCAACCCCATTGTTGCTTGGAATAGCTAAACGATGCACTATTCCGCTTAACAACGTGTGCCAAACGCTAAAGAGACAATTCGAATAGCAGCGTCAACTGACTAATCCGGTATTCGACCGATTGGGTGGAATACGGGAATAGCTCTGAAGTTTTCACTCGGAAGAGTACCCAACTCTCGCTTTTGCCCCTTGGGGAGAGATCACAAAATAACGAAGTTACTATTTATCATCTCTCCCCCTGCAATCTTTTTTCTCAGCAAATGCCCTCTTTATGTATTACTAGAAGCGTACCCGTACGCTGCCAATACTTTAAAAGGTCAGTCAAACAATTCGTTACTTCGATTTTGTGATGAGACAAAAATGGAGGGGAATACAATAGGAAATTGATACGATCTGAGCCTTTCATTATTTGATGGATGGAGATTAAGATATATATGAGTTAGACTGTAACTATTAATGGATGGTCCAATTCTTAGCTTCTTTTTTAAGGTGTATAGATAAGTTCTTCTCTCTAGTGCTCCGCCAAGAAGCATTTATTCCTGAATTCGACTAAAGAAATCAACTTCTCCTTCCTCAGCTGAATGCATAGACACCCGAAAGTGCGATATTTCGTTGATTCCTTCATCTAATGTCTGAAACCCTTGGAGAACTATAACCCTTGAAGAGCTGATGGGAACTGTCTAGATCGGTACGTGGAGCTGATTGCTGCTATGTACCTCTCGTAATCTGCCTCATCACTCGAGTACCTCATCATTTGGTGTCACACGTAACCTTATCACTGTTGTTGTCTGAATTTTACAATTTTGATGTTTCAGCAAATTTTTTGATGCGGATTTTGAATGACAAAGTTACTTAGAGAACCAATTAAATAACCCTTCTTAATTAGGATGGATTTGTATTAAACTAAGTTGTATATATTACTATGGTGAAATTACGTACTTTTCTATGTATCCCAAGTTTAATGAAAGGAAGCAAACTAGCCACAAATTGCTGTTGATCATGAAGACCGATCATACAAGAGCCAATTAGCAAGCCAAGGGGAGAAAGCCGGTATGTGCATATATAGTTGTATACCCATCAACTGCCTAATAACGCTAACCTGTTACCTGTGTATATTTTTGTATACGGTTTATTTAATTTCCCTATCATCACTTTTAATAAAGCATTTATGTGTTTCACATTAATTATTATCTGGAGGGTTCCAATACCTCCATTTTTTGTGCCTCCATCATGCCTCCACTTTTTAAATTTAAAATAACTCAAAATTTAAAACTCATTTTTCAAAACAAAACCGTTAGATTTGATCAATATGATATTTTCTATGTGCACATAACAAATTTTTTCACTTTTTTGTTTTATTTTACATAAATCAATGAGTTATACAAATCAACGTCTAGAAATTACTCAAATTAGTATATTTTTTTGAAGCCCTTGATGTCAACCAAAATAATATTCAATTTGATGATTTTTTACATATACATAATTGAAAGGATATAAATTAAATCTAACGGTTTTGTTTTGAAAAATGAGTTTTAAATTTTGAGTTATTTCAAATTTAAAAAGTGGAGGCACGATGGAGGTACAAAAAATGGAGGCATTGGAACCCTCCTCTTGATTAAATTGATTATAACTTCAAGTTCAGTTAATTCTACGTTTGATAGAATTGTCTCAAGAACAATACGGAAACACACATCTATCGGATGGGTATTTTTGTCTTTTAATTTCTTCCAACTATATTATTTTACTCTTCCATTTTAGATTTTTGTCAAACAACATTTTTACTATTCCGAATAATCCAAAAGGAAGAATTTTATAGTGATACCGACTCAATACCAAAAGGGGGAGTGCTTATCCTCTGCTGCGCAACGAATCAACGATGTGGATTATAGGGAATTTTTTGATTGAGTTGCACAAATTTCAAAGCAAGTCTAACGGTTGGAGTGCCAAAAAGTTGTATAAAAAGTAATTACCGCACAGTAGAGGATATGAATTCCAAAAGGGGTACCAAGAGATTTGGGTGCTCATCCTCTGCCTTATGGTAAAGTGCTGTATGGCACGTGGACCGTTGGATCACTTCAAGATTCGTGCAGGCTCGGATCTCGAGGCGATCCCACGGTTTACGTGTCATGCAGCACTTTACCTTAAGCAGATGAGGTGAAATCAAGAGGTTTGAGTGACTCTATCTGTATAGCAAAAAAGATACCAAGAGAGTTGAACGGCGTAAGGCTCAAAGCTCAATTGCTCACTTGAACAGTCGTCGAAGCTCAATTGCGCTTCAACATTGCCACAAAATTTCTTGAAGAAATAAAAACGCTGAGACATTTAACATGTTAAACAAATTATTTAAACACAATAAACTTTTATATTTCATACAACAAATTTATAGGAAATTGTATACAAAATTTAGAAAAAGATAGAAACATAAAAACAGTAACTTCATTGTCACTTGAAGATTTAATGGACATTTTACCTAGTGTTGTGACAAAACCCGTCTGACCCCCGACCCGCCCCCCCGACCCTTGCCCTTCGCCCGTGCGGGGATTCAGACGGGTCGGCCGGGTCCGACGGGTCAAGGGTAAGGGCGGGTAAGGGTCCGGGTTTTGGACCTCACCCCCCGTAACCCGCCCGCCCGTCTAAACCCGTGCTCGCCCTTACCCGTTACCCGCCCTTACCCGCCCTTCTCGCCCGTCGGACCCGTGCCCGTGCCCGCCCGTCGCCCGTCGGACCCGTTCCGTGCCCGCCCTTCGGACCCGACCCGACCCGCCCTTCGGACCCGACCTCACCCGCCCTTCGGACCCGACCCGCCCCCCCGACCCGCCCTTCGGACCCGTCTGACACCACCCCGCTCCCACTCCCACCGTCCGCACGCCTCGGTCCGCGCGACCCGCCCCACCCCCCGGACCCGCCCCCCCGACCCGTCCCACCCGCCCCCCCGACCCGCCGCACCAGCCGCACCCGCGCGAACTCCGCCCCCCCGACCCGGCCGACCCGTGCGACCCGCCCAACCCGTCTGACACATTTTTTGAACCGTTGGAATCCAACGGTTGGATTTTTGAATGTTCCCCCCCCCCCCCAATTCACACCTATAAATACACCCATACATTCAACACTCATTTCTCACAAACAAACTATCAAATTCTCTCAATCTCTCACTCAATACTCTCTCAATCTCTTGCATAAATCAATTGTAGTTTTATTTTTACATTCTAATTTATATTTATTATTTCCAAAATTCCAAAAAACTAGCATATTTATTTTATTACAATCTCTTGCATTAGTCAATCCGATACTCGCCTCGCCAGCATTTCCGCAAAAATTCGGAGGTACGTTCTATTTGTATTATTTTTTTATAACATTATTAGAATACTATAATTTGATTTATGCAATTACACAATTATTTTAAATCGGATTTGGCAACATATGATAAAATTGTACTCAAAATAATTGTATTATTTATTTCTTTTATATTTTTTTCATTACTTGTAAAATAATTTCAATTTTTCAAAAATTGTAGTTTTATCATAAAGTTGTAGTCAAAATATTTTATTCTTTTATGATAAATTTTTTCATACACAATTAGTTTAATTCGGTTATTTTTATATTTCGTTTTGCTTTACATAACTTAAATCCGTTTTTTTTTCCTTATTGTAGTGAGAAATGACAACTCCACCACATGACTATTCTTACCCGACGGCCCCGTCACCCAATCCCGTAACCGACACGATCCAACAATTAAGTGATCAATTGTTCGGTGGTCCCACTTATCCGCAAACTACCTATGAGACGGACTACACACATCATACCGTCGGAAGTGCCGCGGGGAGTTCTAGCACATTTGCTCCTCCAACCATCGGCGGAAGTTCCGATCGATATCCCGAAATCCAAACAATAGAGGAAGAGCCGGAGGCAAGCACGCCACCGGGGCCGAGAAAAAGAAGGAACCCCCGCCCGAAGTACAACGCACATTGGTGGCGTTACTTCGAGCAAACCATCGACCCGGCGACCGGCAAGTGCGTAAGCGCACGGTGCAAGGTAAAAGGTTGCAAATCTAGTTTTACTTATGATGATAATAATAGTTCTATGGGTAGACATGCCGCACGACATATCACCAACGGTGAACAACCACAAGAACAACCCGATAATACACTTGTCCAAACCCAAATTAATCCGGATGGTACACGAACTCACCAAAAATATGACGAAAAAAAAATGTTAAGTGAGTTTGCACGGTATATTACCCACAAGGAACAACCAATTAGTATGAGCGGTTGTTTGAGTTTTGCTCGTTTAGTTATTAGAGGTTGCGCTCAACCATTTTACAAACCATTTTATTATAGGAAAATGTCAAACGAAATTAAAGAACAATTTACTTACCGCAAAAATGAATTGATTGCCATATTTGCAACGGCACCATTTAAAGTAGCACTCACGTCCGATATTTGGACCGCCGGTAAACATGGTTTATCTTATATTTGTGTTACCGCACATTACATTGATGATAATTGGAAATTGTAAAAAAGAGTACTAAGTTTTCGGATTATAGAATACCCGCACACCGGCGAAGTAGTTTTTAATGCAATTTTGGGTGTTATGAATGAATTTAAATTGAAAAATGATCTCCAAAATAAAGTTTTCTCAATTTCTTTTGATAATGCTAGTAATAATGGTAAGGCCATAGAATATTTTTTGCGTTCATTATCTCCAATTGCGAATGGAGCTTTCTTTCACCAAAAATGTGCATGTCATGTTTTAAACCTCACCGTTAAGGCGGGACTTAAAACGTCCGGTGCTAATGATTTAATAACAAAATTTAAGAAGGCGGTAACTCATATTTTTACTAACGGCATTAGAAAACAAAGATTTCATGATATGTGTAGTAGAATGCAATTTACTAAATTAAGAGTGCCATGGGACGTAGATACCCGTTGAAACTCAACTTATAGAATGTTGAAACGGTGTTTTCCTTACGCACATGCTATTAATGCAATTTTGAATGAGACGCCCGAGGGTATGGAATTAGCTCTCTCGTCGGGTGAATGGGATCAATTGAACAAATTAATGAAATTTCTTGAAGTATTCTTCAAAGCGACGTTAGCATTGTCTTGCTCGTATAAACCGACCGCGCATGAGTTGCTTCACCACCTCTTACGAATCTCCCAAGTATATCATGAAATGAAAGGTACATTTTTAATTTCATATTTTTTATCAATTTCGGTTTTCTTATTAATTTCGGTTTTATATTAATTTGGTTTTTTAATTTAATTTCGATTTTTTAATTCGATTTTTTTTCTTAGTTCTCGAAGACACCGACGCTTCTCTCGCTCCAATCGTAGGAGCCATGAAGGAGAAGTTTCTCAAATATTGGGAAGTCGTACCACCCCTCACGATTGTTGCAAATTGTCTCCATCCGACATACAAGAAGGTCTACACGGTAAGAATGCTACGAAAGTACTACACTAATTTGGATATTACGAACACAAATGTGGATCAAACCGTGAGCCAAGCGATTGAAGGGTTGTTTAACGCATACAACGCCCAAGTGAATGTCCAACAACCGGCTTCTACAAGTCAAATCTCGCGGTACATTTTTTTATTTCCGATTTATTTAATTAATTTTGGTTTTTTTTTAATTCAATTCGGTTTTCTTAATTTAAATTGGATTTTTAAACTTTATTTCGGATTTTTAAATTTGAATCCGATTTTAGTTAATTCGGATTTTTTTAATTTCATTCGATTTTTTATTTCTTAAATTTTCATAGGACCCAATCGGGCGACGGATTATTGTCAATATTGGAGGACGATGGTTTGGATAGTATTATGTACAACGCCTCCAACGATTTACAAGTCTTTTTTTCCGTAAAGGGAACACCGGAGGGAACTGATGTTCTTGATTATTGGAAGGAAAACAAAAATGTTTTTCCAACTTTATATACTATGGCGCGGGACATATTTGCCGTTCCCGTTTCAACCGTGCCCTCCGAATCTTGTTTTAGTTCGGCAAATCGGATTCTTACCGATAAAAGGTAAATGCCTATATTTTTTTTTTACATCTACACGATTTTTTTATTCATTTTAAATCACATTTTTTCTTTTACTTACTACATTTGTTTTTTAATGATATTAGAAGCAAGTTGGGTCCAAAGGTTTTTGAGCGACTCGTATGCCTCAAGGATTGGATTGATGCGGAAAATCGTGAGCAATATAAGGAAATAGAAGCATCTTTATCCGGCGCCGAAACTCAAGGGAGCGAGGAGCCGCCCTCAGATGATGAATGCGAACCCGAAGAAGAGACCGGCCAATGGTATATGAGATCGGTCAACTAAAAAGGTAGTTTCGGTTTCGGTACGAACTCTACACACTATTCTATTTTCTTTTCGTTTTTCCAATTTATTAAACATTTTCTTACTTTTATAAATATTTACTAACATTTTTAAAAAAGTTAGAACTCCGCCTATGTTATTTTATAATATCATAACATAGCCGGTCCCAAGCCCGGAATAAAGGAGGAGGGTAACTTTTTTTAAACAAATCAAATTAAAAAAAATTTGTTTTTTTAAAATTAAAGTTTCGGATTTTTTTTAAAAAATTGGTTTTAAAACATATTTGGTTTAAAAAAACTTTGTTTTGAAGAACTTTGTTTTGAAGAACTTTGTTTTAAAGAACTTTGTTTTAAAAAAATTTGTTTTAAACAAAACTTTGTTTTAAAAAGATTTCGGATTTTTAAGTTTCCGATTTTTTGAAAAATGCTTTGTTTTGAAAAAAAAATTTGCTTCGGATTTAAAAAAAAAAATACTTTGTTTCTAAAAACTTTGTTTAAAAAAACGTTTGCTTTAAAATAACTTCGTTTTTATCGTTTCGGATTTTTAAAGTTTCGGGTTTTAACGTTCTTCGGAGTTCGGATTCTAAAAAAAATTTGTTTTAAAATTTATTTCGTTTTTTTTTGTGTTTTTAAAAATATTATGTTTTAAAAAATTATTTTAAACATTTTCTAAAAAAATGTTAAAAAAAAAAACACGCCGGAATCCGCTCGAAAACGTCAGAAAATGTCGGAAACCGCCGGCGATCCGCCCGAAGCCGACACGACCGCACTCGCCCCCCACCCGCCCCCCGCCCGCCCTTGCCCGCCCGTGCCCGACCTCGCCCGAAGGGCGAGGGGCGGGTAAGGGCATGGGTTTTTCCCCAAACCCGCCGGACCCTTCGCCCGTCGGACCCTTCGCCCGTCGGACCCGTCGCCCGCCAGACCCTTCGCCCGTGGGACCCTTACCCGCCCTTTTGTCACAACACTAATTTTACCTAAGAGACAAATTTGCCATGGGAGGAATGAAGTACACTTACTGTTAGTGTTGGTTGGTGATTACTGCGCACTGAGCTGCAGGAGAAAGAAGTGAAAAAAAATACAAATCTTAATATTATGTGTGTTTGCAAACAAATCTCACAACTATGCCTACTTGACCAGCAGCTACAACCACAGTTCGTTCTGACCGCAGCGGTCAAAAAAGTATAAGCTAGTAATAATTCGTAATTGAATGCAGTGTCTGACTGCAGCGTCTGGCTGCAGCGGTCAGATATTTTACGATTTTTATTAATTACATTATGTAGGTCTCGTCGTTAGCTTTCCATCAATAGGTCATAGGCTCAAATCGGAGTTTCCTATCAAAAGTTATGAGTGTTTGAATGCGCATTCAGACATTTTTTTTCTGTATTCAGATTTCAGACGCAGCTCTCTTGATAGAAAATTCAGATTGCGTCTGTAACTCTGTATTCAGTCGCTGTGTATGTATGCATATTCAAACGGTCATAACTTTTGATAATAAACTCCGATTTTGGCATATGACCTATCGATAGGAAAGTAACGACAAGACCTACATGATGCAATTAATAAAAATCCTAAAATATCTGACCGCTGTGGCCAGACGCTGCATTCAGTTGCGAAATATTACAAGTTTTTACTTGTTTGACAGCTGCGGCCAGAATGAACTGTGGCCGTGACCAATAGTCAAGTAGGCATAGCTGTAAGATTTATTTGCAAACAAACATAATACTAAGAGTTGTATTTTTTAGTTCAGACAAAAAATTTTCGGAAGAAGTCGCCATTATCGATCGATGGCATGAAAATAGCACTATTGTAAAAGAGTGATCTGAAGATCGAGAAATAGATGGATTGAGAATTTGAGACTGAAGCCCAAAACGGCGGCCCAGATCAGATACCACCAATTGAATATGTCACATTGTGACCACTCAATAACTCAAAAACTGTATGGGACGGCCCAGGCCCAGGCGCAACATCTTCTTTTGATGTATGTATACACTGTACACTATATACAGTCTCATGCACAGAAATGAAATTGTGTGCAGATAAAGTAATATAGTTCCTGAATTAAAATTGAGCACAGAGGGCCGTTTAAAACTTTAAATTGACCAAAGTAACTTTTTTCCTTGGTACAAACATTCTGCAATGTGTCTATATATTCAGTGGGAATATCTTTTACTACTCCATCATGAAGAACAAGATTCTATGTTGTTAATAAATTCTACAGCTGCAAATTGTTTAAGGTCCTCCTGCTCACAACCCTGACACGGTTTGCATAAATAATTTACAAAATCGGATGTATTTGTTACTTTCTGGGTGTGTCCATGGTCATATATATATGGACGTATTTTCAATGAACGCAAGATGTTTCTCCTGCACATGTTAGCAGAGGATAGTTTATTACTGGTACCGTACTGCTGCTAATATTCTTCTGAGTAGATGTTTATTTGAGTGCTACTGCGAACATTCTTTCAAGCAGAAGGCATTTAAAAAAATGAGTAAGATATATTCTTGTGCTAATACTTTCGAGTGCTTCGGATAACATCTCTTGAAAGTCTTAGGCATTTGCCAACATCCAGAGCCTACAAATAACCTGAATTTGATTTCACAACCCACAAATCACCATGAGCAAAGTACTTGATCATCTTACTGTTTTCCTCCTGCTGTTAACCTATTCTATGTTTCATGTGGCAAACACTGCTGACAATGAGACCGATTGGTACGCACTTCTCTCCTTTAAATCCTTTGTTGAATATTTGAGAGAGATTATGGGGTGAAAAAATGTTATGCTACTTACTTTCTCTCACTGAATACAGGGTCCTATTTATCTCTACTGTACAACGGTTATATTCTTTATATCTAACGTATACTTTCTAAATAAAGGAAAAGTGGTTGAAGCTTAATTATTCTAATTGTAGCTCCTACTTTTTCTAAACCTAGGCCAATGATGATAAATAGTCCATATGACTTTGAGGCCTCTAATTACTAACTAATCCTATTTATTTACACAAAATCATTCCCTAACACTCCCCCTCAAGTTAGGGGTGTAGATATCAACTAGCCCTAACTTGTTAACATTGTCTTCGAATGGTGTTGGATCCAAGCCTTTAGTGAAAATATCTGCTAATTGATTTTCACTTCTTACGAACGGCGTTTCAATTTCGTTTGATTGGACCTTCTCACGAATGTAGTGACAATCCACTTCTATATGTTTTGTTCGTTCGTGAAATACGGGATTGGATGCAATATGGCGCGCGGCTTGATTATCACAAAACATTTTCATGGGTATTTGAGGTGTGAGTTTGATGTCGGCTAGCAATTGCTTGATCCAAGTCAATTCGCAAGCCGTTGATGCCATAGCACGATATTCCGCTTCGGCGCTAGAACGTGCTACAACATTTTGCTTCTTGCTTTTCCATGTGACTAAGTTTCCGCCTACAAATGTGCAAAAGCCGGTGGTTGATTTCCGATCGAAACTTCCGGCCCAATCTGCATCAGAATAGCCACATATATCATTAGAACCATTATTTTTCATCAAAATTCCTCTACCGGGTGTTCCTTTTAAGTACCTTAATATTCTATTTATTGCTTCAAGGTGAGGTGTTCTAGGTGAATGCATGAAAGCACTAATTTGGCTTACGGCATAAGAAATGTCCGGACGGGTTACGGTAAGATAAATTAATCTTCCAACAAGTCTTTGAAATTGGTTGATGTTTTCTAATTTTTCACCATCCTCGGTATTTAGTTTTACCTTATAGTCGATTGGAGTAGAGGCCGGTTTGCATCCTAACTTACCGGTTTCTTTTAACAAATCAAGTATGTATTTCCTTTGAGAAATAAATAACCCTTTGTTGGAGTATGCAACTTCTATTCCTAAAAAATACTTTAAATGTCCAAGGTCCCTGATATCAAACTTGTCTTTTAATTGGGCTTTAATTTTTTTGATTCTTTCATGGTTATTTCCGGTAACTATAATATCATCTACATAAACCAAAACTAATGTTATTGAATCTTTGTCGGTTTTTACAAATAAGGAGTGATCGGCATCACTAATCTTAAAATCACAAAAAATTAAATAAGAGCTAAGTTTTTCATACCATGCCCGTGGAGATTGCTTCAATCCATAAATTGATTTGTATAACCTACAAACTAGATTGGACTCTTTTTCTTGTGCATGACCGGGTGGTAAAGTCATATACACTTCTTCCTCAAGAGTTCCTTGAAGAAATGCATTTTTTACGTCCATTTGGTATAAGTCCCAACCTTGGTTGACCGCAATTGAAAAAATTATTCTAACGGTATTCATTTTGGCCACCGGTGCAAAAGTTTCTTGGTAATCTATACCGTAGGTTTGAGTATATCCTTTGGCAACTAACCTTGCTTTATACCTTTCTACGGTACCATCACTATTGTATTTAATCTTATAGACCCATTTACACCCAACCGGTTTTTTATTTTTAGGTAATTGGACGATTTTCCAAGTTCCATTCTTTTCTAAGGCATTCAATTCCTCTTTCATGGCTTTGCACCACTTTGGGTCTTTGGTTGCCTCAACAAAATTATTTGGTTCTTGTACCTTTGATATGGAGGTTAAAAAAGACATATGTTGAGATGAAATATTTGTATATGAAATAAAATCTTGTATAGGATATTGTACCGCATACGTCACATAGTCTTTTAACCTTGTTGAGGGATGCGATGTTCTTGAAGACCTTCGGATTGCCAAGCTTTCATCATGATTCCCGCCATCTTCAACAATTATTTCTTCTCCAATTCCTTCCATTTCTTCAAAGTCTATTTCCCTATTCTCCAAAGAGTCTAAACCATATAGTTGTGGTAGTACCAGACTCAATTGATCAATATAGGAACTTTCTTGTGAATTTTTCTTTTTAAAATATGATTCATTTTCACAAAATATAACATCTCTAGAAATTAAGGTTTTTTTATTTATAGGATCATAACATTTATACCCCTTCTTTTGGGAAGAATATCCTAGAAATATAGTTTTTATCGAATTGAAATCAAGTTTGTCTTTCCTTTTTATTTTTACAAAACATACACATCCAAAAATTTTTAAATGACTTATGTCAATCTTGCGATTGTAGAGTATTTCTAAGGGACTTTTGTTATTTAATTTTGGACTCGGCAATCTATTTATCAAATAGTTAGCACTTAAAATGGCATCCGACCAATATAATTTTGGCACGTTATGTTGAAATAAAAGTGCTCTAGTTACTTCTAATAAGTGTCTATTTTTTCTTTCCGCAACTCCATTTTGTTCGGGAGTATTAATGCATGTCGTTTGATGAATGATTCCTTTTTCTTTGAAAAATTTTTCAAACTTATGATTTATAAATTCCGTTCCATTATCCGATCTAAACACTTTAACTCTTTTATTATATTGGTTTTCAATTCTATTAGAAAACTCTTGAAAGCATTCAAACACTTCATCTTTCGATTTTAGTAAATATAACCAAGTTGCTTTTGAGAAATCATCAATAAACAAAACAAAATATTTAAATCCATTGTATGACATAATTGGGGCCGGACCCCATACATCGGAATGCACCAAATCAAACAAATCTTCACTTTTACTCAATGATGAAGAAAAGGGAAGTCTTGTTTGTTTTGCTAATTTACAAATTTCACAATTATAATTCTCAAAAGATGAATCTAAGATCCTACTTAAGACTTTGTCGGATGGATGCCCTAGTCGCTTGTGCCAAATATCATGATCAATAGATCTTGCCGATGCACACAAAAAATGTGGTTTCAAAATATATAATCCATTTTCAACAAATCCTTCACCAATCATCTTCCCGGTTTCCCGGTCCTGAAATTTTACATTTTCGGAAGAGAAAGTTACATTACAATTTAATTCTCTTGTTAATTTATAAATTGAAACCAAATTTGTCGTAAAATCTTTTAAAAATAAGACATCTTTAATATTTTTAGAAAATATTTCACAAGTTCCTATACCGTCAATTTTGGTTTTCATACCATTTGCAACAAGGACATGTTGGTCATTTTTGGATTGGTCTAAATTGGTCAAATATTTCTTGTTGCAAAACATATGGTCCGTAGCACCACTATCAATAATCATTTGGTCACACAAATTGTATTTGATTGAATTTAAAGCTATACCATTGAAATTGGAGTTATTTCTTTTGGAGAACCACATCTCAAATTCCTTGAACATTTGTTCACGGGTCTCTTCATGCACTGACCCGCTTGACTTGACCCGCCTCCTTGACTGCTACAAGAGGGCTGGTCTGAGGGGATCGCCACAAATCCACCTCTTCCTTGAGCAGATTCGTTCTCCTTTCTTCTTCCCCAAACCGAGCCGCCCCCTTTTTCTCCTCCGTTCTCCCCCTTTCGGCCGCCAGCGCCTTTGTTCACCCAACTGCTCGGGGCCTTGCTCGGGTGTAGAAACCAACAGTTATCTATCTTGTGGCCGGACTTCTTGCAGTGATCGCACCTCTCATCGGCTTCGCCCCTCCTTCTAGGGTTTGAGAATTTTTTTGGGTTTGTGAGCTTGGCCGCAAGTGCATGAGCCTCTGGCTCCTCGCCGGTGTTGGCTTGTGGGCCGGCCATGCCCTTGCGCCTCGACTCCTCCCGCTGAATCATGCTTACCACCTTGTTGAAGGGAGGGAGCTCGGCTGACATGAGGATGTGCGACCTCATGGTTTCGTAGCTCGAATCAAGGCCCGAGAGGTACATGTAAATCTCATCTCGTTTGGCTCTGAGTTGGATTTCTTTGGGATCGGTTGTTGGAGGAAGGTATGTTTTGAGTTCATGGAGTTTTCTCTTGAGATCCGCAAGGTATTGCGAATTTGATCGATTGTTTTGTCGGATTTGTGCGATTTCTTGTTTGAGGTTGTAGATATGCGAGAAATTTTCTTGTTGATCGTATGTTTCTTTGAGGTATTCCCACATCTCTTGTGAGGAATTGAGATGCATGCACAAATCGTATATGTACGGCTCTATGGAATTGATGAGCCATGTCATGACTTCATCATCTTGCATTTTCCATTTGTTAAAGGCCTTTTTCTGGTCTGATGTTGGTGGAGTGTCGGTAACCGGCTTTGCAATTTCACCGGTCACAAGACCGTATTTGGCCCTGCTCCCCAACGCCACTCTCATGGCTTTTACCCAAGGTAAATAGTTGTCGCCATTTAGGGTGATGTTGGTCAGTTTTTCGGGTTGAGGACTCATGGCGATTCTGTTTTACTGGTATTCGGCTCTCTGATTCGCTGATTTGGGGGATTCTTTTCTGATTTGGCAATTCTGTTTTGTGCTAAGTATGGTATTGGATATTTTCTGGTATGGATTATAGGTATATGATGGGAGGGATTAAACCCGCTCTGATACCATGTTGAATATTTGAGAGAGATTATGGGGTGAAAAAATGTTATGCTACTTACTTTCTCTCACTGAATACAGGGTCCTATTTATCTCTACTGTACAACGGTTATATTCTTTATATCTAACGTATACTTTCTAAATAAAGGAAAAGTGGTTGAAGCTTAATTATTCTAATTGTAGCTCCTACTTTTTCTAAACCTAGGCCAATGATGATAAATAGTCCATATGACTTTGAGGCCTCTAATTACTAACTAATCCTATTTATTTACACAAAATCATTCCTTAACATCCTTTATACATTCTGATCCAACCGGGGCACTGTCCTCATGGAATCACTCTCTCCACCACTGTCAATGGAAGGGGATCATGTGTGGTCATCAGCATCCCAGCAGAGTCACAGCTCTTGTCCTAGACTCCTTGCAATTGGCCGGATACATGTCTCCCTCTTTGACCAATCTGACTCTTCTTCAAAGATTGAGTCTTTCAAATAATCAGTTTGTCGGTACCATCCCAGAAGAACTCGGTCGGTTGAGAAGACTGAAGTTTCTCAATCTGACTCTGAATTCTTTGAATGGTCATATTCCATCAACCATTGGTAATTGTTCAAATTTAGAAGTGCTTGATATTGAAAATAACAAAATTCAGGGAACCATCCCTTCTGAATTTGGCCGCCTCAGTAAGCTCACAATATTGTCATTTTATACTAATAATCTCTCAGGATTTATTCCACCCAATTTAGGCAACCTTACAAACCTATCAACCCTTGATTTTAGAAATAATAGATTGAATGGTCCAATTCCTGCTTCACTTGGCCAACTACAATACCTCAGCGAGCTCCTCCTCGGATTTAAATAATCTATCAGGTGAAATTCCGCATTCCATTTACAACATATCAACCATGTTCGCCTTGTCGCTACCTGAAAACCAGCTTGAAGGGACTCTTCCTTCTGACATGTGTGATGCTTATACCAACCTGGATGGTTTGCAATTGTACGGTAATCAACTCAAAGGATCAATACCGACATCAATACCTAATTGTTCACTCTTGGCTGAAATCGAAATTAATTCTAACAGTTTCAAAGGCACAATCCCTTCTAGGATAGGAAGCTTAAAGTATCTTTATTTTCTTAAGATCAATGACAATCAGCTCGAGGCGAAGAAACCTAGTGACTGGAGCTTTCTGGATGCTTTGGGAAATTGCACAAGATTGGAAAAGTTAGATCTTGGAAAAAACCAACTTCAAGGCATGTTACCGCGTTCCATTGTTGATCTCTCAATTACTCTGACCCATCTAGAACTACCAATGAATCCATTTTCGGGAAGTATCCCGGTAGAGATTGGGAGGCTAACTAATCTAGTTGATCTTTCCATTTATCAGACACATCTTGAAGGCACGATTCCACTTGAAATTGGTAAACTTTCAAACTTACACTGGTTAGATTTATCTAAAAAACACGATGTCTGGTGAAATTCCGTCAACCTTGGGTAACCTCACTTCCATGAATTTGCTCTTTCTCTATGGTAATTCATTCAAAGGGAAAATACCAATGCAATTAGGTAACATGAAAGCTTTACAATACTTGAGCATTTCAAGTAATGAACTTACAAATGCAATTCCCAAAGAAATCATGAATCTTACTTCTCTAGTTATTCGCTTGGACTTCTCATATAATTATCTAAATGGTACAATACCACCAGAGATTGGTAACTTAATGAACCTAGGAATGATTCTTCTCTCAGGAAATATGTTATCTGGTGAAATTCCTAGCACCATTGGGGATTGCCAGCTACTAGAACATCTTTATCTTGATGGAAATTTGTTACAAGGCACCATACCTTCCTCCATGAGTAATTTGAAGGGATTGCAATAGCTTGATCTTTCAAACAATTGTTTCTCAGGCGAAATTCCTAATTTCCTCAGTACAATGGATCTTTATTATTTAAATATTTCTTTCAATGATTTTGAGGGAGAGGTACCAACAGAAGGTGCTTTTCACAATGCAAGTGAAATCGATATAAGAGGAAATCATAAACTTTGTGGTGGGTCACCTGAAATGGATTTGCCAAAATGCTCTCCAAATTCCTCATCAAAAAGGCACCTGCAGAAAACCTTAATAATAGTTCTTCCCATAGTGGGTGGTCTTCTATCCTTAGGCATAATCTTTTGTTTATTAGTGACTTGGCATCAGAAAAGGAAACCTCAGCACCATCTTGAACCTGTTATAGCTGTGACATCGCTATTCAAGAATGTTTCATACAATGACCTTTTCAGAGCTACTAATAATTTCTCTTTGGAGAATCTAATTGGAAAAAAGGGGGCTTTTGGTGCTGTTTACAAAGCCAATATGCTATTCGAAAATGTGACAACTGTTGTTGTAAAGGTGCTGAATCTCAAACAGCATGGTGCCTCCAAAAGCTTCTTGTCAGAATGCGAGGCCTTCAGAATTGTCAGGCACAGAAACCTTGTCAATGTTCTCAGTGTCTGCTCTAGCACAGACCATCGAGGCAATGAATTTAAGGCTTTAGTTCTTGAGTTTATGCCTAATGGCAGCTTAGAAGAGTGGTTACATCCGAACTCAGCATCTATGAATCAGCACTTGAGATGTCTCAGTCTCGTACAGAGAATCAACATCGCAATTGATGTTGCCAATGCATTGGATTATCTCCATGAGCATGGGAGTGATCCCATCGTGCATCGTGATCTTAAGCCTAGCAATGTGCTTTTGGATGATGACATGATCGCGCATGTCACCGATTTTGGATTGGCGAGGGTTTTGGTCCGACAAGATACCATATGTTCTCAGTCCATGACAACCATGAGTGGAGTCAAGGGTTCTATTGGATATATTCCTCCAGGTACAAGCTTGTTTCACTTACAGTATATATGTTTTCTTAATTAGCTATGCAACTTGTTTTCTTCAAACTGACCAACTTTCCACGGAGATAAACAGAGAAATTTATTTACTGCACTTGTGCTAAAACCATAATTATTTTTGCTTTTTACCGACTCGACCATCTTTCTCTACTTTGATTTACTGTTGCAGTTAAATTATAAAGATAAGTATATGCACAGCCCATTATGATCAAACATGCTAAGAGATGGAAACGTTACATAAATTACATGTGAACTTTAGTGAAAATCTTAAAGGTATAGCAATACTAACTAGGTGCTATTGTGCTATATCAATTACCCAAACTATTTTGTTCTCCTAGAAGGCTACCATTTTTTTTTTTTTTTTTTAGAGTACGGTTTGGGTGGTCAAGCATCCCCACAGGGAGACATTTACAGCTATGGCATTCTTCTGCTCGAGATTTTCACCGGAGTAAGCCCTACTGATGAAAGATTCACTGACAGGTTGAGCCTTTACAAGCAAGTCGAGATGAGCTTCCCTGATCGAGTATTCAACATAATAGATAGCACAATGTTTTTATCAGATGAGGGAGGAGACAACAAGTATGTACATGAAACTGTGAATGACTGCTTGATTTTAGTGCTTCAATGTGGGTTACTGTGCACCAAAGAGTCACCTAGAGAACGCATTGCGATAAAAGAAGCTATCAGCCACTTGGACATGGCTAGAGCACAGCTTCTGAGGTTAACCTGACTATCAGACTGACGGAATAAGGAATTTAGAAAGATCCTTATCTATTTTGAAGTTGGAACTGCACTCCTTGTGCCAATCTATGCAAATCAATACTTCAATAGTATGTTCAGTTTAATATATAATTGTATGTTGTATATTGTATACTTTTCCAGGTTGTGGCAAACAACCAGTGATCACTTTTTAGATTGGATTTAGTCTAGCCATGACTAGAATATATTAGCTAGCTACTTAAGCAGATTGATCTTATATTAAAAAGTGTTATTAGATGAAATGGAAAAAGTCTAGAGTTACATCTGAGAACAGTTACATGGCAGTTATATGTATGTTATCATCAGGTGAGTCATTTGCAGGCATTGCAAAAGATTCGAGCTTGTGTTGTATATTGTATACTTTCCAGCTTGTGTTGTGAAACCAATGTGAAGCATCAACCACATTGCCATTTTTTTATTGAATGAGCACCATTTTCCTTTCTCTTTTCGTACAGATTTCCTTCTCTCCAATAATAAATTCTTTATTAACAATTTATAATTTACTGCAATTTACAGTTATCCTTTTAGTTGTCATTAAATTGTTTCTGACTTCACTCCCATTCGGTCTTTCCTCTTTCCAGTTTCCATTCACCCCACTTCAATTCTGTCGTTAATTTCTAGGTTTACTTCCATTACAATTATGTACTTATTAATTGATTTCATTCATTTTGTAAACTGCACACAATTTTGTTTTAACAAAAGGCGCTTCCTTTTCATGTTGGGTTTGGGAGTTTGGGTTGAAAGGGAGAGTGAGCGCAGTAGAGGGGTTCAGATGTTCCGGGTAGTGGGTTTGGGAGTTACCTGAGGAGTGGATCCTACTTGCAAGTAGAGAAGAAGACATGGGTGTTGGGTTTTGTTCAGAACAGTGAATTGGGGATGTGGGTACTGAATTGACGGCGGGGGAAAGCGATTGACTGTGGACAAGGTTCACAAACTCCGAATCAGACTCGGACTCGGACTCAGCTAGTTACAAACAATTCCAAAAAAGAAAAAAAAAAAACGTTCTTTGCTAAATTTTACCCACTTTCAGATGCAAAGTAGTTCAGGGTATCAATCATCTCACCTTGGCCAGAGAAAAGGGACTCAGCAACCAGTGGCAGCTGTTTCACTCGTAATGCAACCTACACCTGCAGCAACTTAGCTACTGTACATATGCGCATAACCCAATTTAGCTACTGTATGCATGTCGATGCAGCAACTCCGGCAGGCCGTCAAGCAGAATCATCTTCAGAATTGCGTGCAGACGCCTACAAAGATTAGGAAATTACAAAAATAAAAGACCTTTTCTATTACCAATTTCAGACTGGGTTGTTTTCTTCTTTTATGTACTTACTACTTAATTAATAATTTTGTTAATGTAACTCAAATATTTTCAATTTATATAAAAGACTACAACATGCCACAATCAAAAAAAATTATCAATTTTAATCCTATTTCTTCAGTTGTAATTTGCTTTTGTATGATTGATTCATTATGACCTTGGTTGTATGCAAGCACCATCAATTGAATATATGGACACTAGGTCTTACTCGTATTCTAAAATCAGAGGAGAAATAGATCGATTGAGAATTTGAGACTCAAGGCCCAAAGCACTGGCCCAGATACCATCAATTGAATCTATGACCACTCAATGATTGAGCACAAAGGGCATTTTTTCTTTTTTTTGAGATAAAAAATGAGGGTCAAGTACTCAAATTTAAATGCTTATAAAAGACCCATATCCAGGTTTCGAGCCCGCGACTTCCTACACGGAGAGCGTTGCCCTTAGTCATTAGACCGCAGGCTAATTCTCAACGCAAAGGGCTGTTTAAATTGACCAAAGTAACTTTTTCCTTGGTAAAGCATAAGAAGTTAAGAACGTTATCCCAATTGTAATTGAAAGAAAACAAGTAGCTACAAATATATTATACAATGCGTCTATCCAGAGGGAATATCTTTTACTACTCAATCATGAAGAAAAAGATTCCATGTTCTTAATAAATCTACAGCTGCATAATGTTTGTAATCCTGCCAGCATGCCTGACACAGTTTGCATAATGTGTCTCTATTTAGTATTCAGTGGGAAGTAGGAACTGACTGTTTGAACCGAGGAAATTCATCTCTTTTTGATACCAAATTAATGCAGAACATCTTCACAGTCATTTTAAACCTGAAAACTTTTTCAATAAATTCAAAATTCCTGCCCCGCCTCCGAATTTACTATTGTTATTGTCTGAGCAAGTTCCAGTGAGTCATCTGCATGCGCCTGTACACTTTTCACACCTTTTCTCTTAATTAAATTAGGTTAGATATTTAAATGCAAAGGAGATCGGAATAATATACTTTGCACATGTTAACAGACGACAGTTTCTTACTGGTGCTTTAGTGCTACTGCTAATATTCTTCTGAGTAGATGTTTGTTTGAGTGCTACTGCCAACATTCTTCCAAGGAGAAGGAATTAATTTATAAAAAAAAAAGAGAGAGAATTCTTGTGCTTATTTTCAGTTTATTTTGGAGTGCATCCAATAACATCTCTCTTGAAAGACGACTTAGGCATTTGCCAACATCCAGAGCCTATAAATAACCTGAATTTGATTTCATAACCAACAAATCACCATGAGCAAAGTACTTGATCATCTTACTGTTTTCCTCCTGCTGTTAAGCTATTCTATGTTTCATGTGGCAAACATTGCTGACAATGAGACCGATTGGTACACACTTCTCTCCTTTAAATCCTTTATACATTCTAATCCAACTAGGGCACTGTCCTCATGGAATCACTCTCTCCACCACTGTCACTGGAAGGGGGTCCTGTGTGGTCGTCGGCATCCCGACAGAGTCACAGCTCTTGTTCTAGACTCTTTGCAATTGGCCGGATACATATCTCCCTCTTTGACCAATCTGACTCTTCTTCAAAGATTGAGTCTTTCAAATAATCAGTTTGTCGGTACCATCCCAGATGAACTCGGTCGATTGAGCAGACTGAAGTTTCTCAATCTGACTCTGAATTATTTGAATGGCAGTATCCCATCAACCATTGCTAATTGTTCAAAGTTGGAAGTGCTTGATATTGAAAATAACAAAATTCAGGGAACCATCCCTTCTGAATTTGGCCTTCTGAACAAGCTTAAAATATTGTCATTTGCTTATAATAATCTCACAGGATCAATTCCACCCAATTTAGGCAACCTAACGAACCTTTCAGTGCTTAGTTTTGAAAATAATAGCTTAAGTGGTTCAATTCCTTCTTCGCTAGCTAACTGCGATCCTTCAATGAGCTCTTCCTTGGATACAATCATTTATCAGGTGAAATACCACATTCTATTTACAACATATCAACCATGTTCACCTTGTCGCTACCCGAAAACCAGCTTGAAGGGACTCTTGCCTCTGACATGTGTGATGCTTATACCAACCTGGATGGTTTGTATCTGTACAGTAATCAACTCAAAGGATTAATACCGGCATCGATATCGAATTGTTCGCTCTTGGCTGTAGTTGATATTAGTTTTAACAATTTCAATGGCATAATCCCTTCTAGCATAGGAACCTTAAAAAATCTTAATTTTCTTAAGATGAATGACAATCAGCTCGAGGCAAAGAATCCTAGTGACTGGAGCTTTATGGATGCCTTGGGAAATTGCACAGCACTACAGGCGTTAGATCTTGGGAAAAACCAACTTCAAGGCATATTACCTAGTTCCATTGGAAATCTCTCTATTACTCTTACCAATCTACAACTACCAAAGAATCCAATTTCAGGAAGTATCCCAGCAGAGATTGGGAGGCTAACCTAGTCTATCTCGCTATTTATCAAACGCATCTTGAAGGCATGATCCCATGGGAAATCGGTAAACTTTCGAAATTGAATGTGTTAGATTTATCTAAAAACATCCTATCTGGTGAAATTCTAGCGAGCTTGGGTAACCTTACTTTGTTGAACTACCTCTGGCTCCAGGATAATTCATTCGAAGGGACAATACCAATGCAATTAGGTAACATGAAAGGATTACTGTACTTGAATCTTTCAGGTAATCAACTTACACATACAATCCCGAAAGAAATCATGAATCTTAAGTCTCTCTCTGTTTTGATGGACTTGTCATATAATTATCTAAATGGTACAATACCGCCAGAGATTGGCAACTTAATGAGCCTAGGAATGATTCTTCTCTCAAGAAATATGTTATCTGGTGAAATTCCTAGCACCATTGGGAATTGCCAGCTACTAGAACATCTTTTTCTTGATGGAAATTTTTTACAAGGCATCATACCTTCCTCCATGAGCAATTTGAGGGGATTGCAAGAGCTTGATCTTTCAAACAATTCGTTCTCAGGCCAAATTCCGGATTTCCTCAGTACAATGGATCTTTCTTATTTAAATATTTCTTTCAATGATTTTGAGGGTGAGGTACCAACAGAAGGTGTTTTTAACAATGCAAATGAAATCGATATGAGAGGAAATCATAAACTTTGTGGTGGGTCACCTGAAATGAATTTGCAAAAATGCTCTCCAAGTTTCTCATCAAAAAGGCACCTGCAGAATACCTTGATAATAGTTCTTTCCATAGCGGGTGGTCTTCTATCCTTAAGCATAATCATCTGTTTATTGGTAACTTGGTATCAGAAAAGGAAATCTCAGCATCATCTTGAACAAGTTATAGCTGTGAAATCTCAGTTCAAGGATGTTTAATACAACGACCTTTACAAAGCTACTAACAATTTCTCTTTGGACAATCTAATTGGAAGAGGTGCTTTTGGTTATGTTTACAAAGCCAGTATGATATTCGAAAATGTGAAAACTGTTGCTGTAAAAGTACTAAACCTTGAGCAGCATGGTGCCTCTAGAAGCTTCCTGTCAGAATGCAAGGCCTTAAGAGCTGTCAGGCACAGAAACCTTGTTAAGGTTTTAAGTGTGTGCTCCAGCACAGATCATCGAGGCAACGATTTCAAGGCCTTAGTTTTTTATTTCATGCCTAATGGCAGCTTAGAAGCTTGGTTACATCCGAATTCAGCATCAATAAATCGGCCCTTGAGATGTCTCAGTCTCGTAAAGAGAATGAATATAGCACTTGATGTTGCCATGGCGTTGGATTATCTCCATGAACAAGGAGGTGCTCCGATCGTGCATTGTGATCTTAAGCCAAGCAATGTACTTTTGGATGATGACATGACTGCACATGTGAGTGATTTTGGATTGGCTAGAGTTTTGGTCCAACAAGATACCATGTCTCAGTCCATGACAATCATGAGCGCAATGATGGGCTCTATCGGATATATTCCTCCAGGTAAAAGCTTATGCCACATGTAATTTTTTTTTCCTTTTTTAGAACTAACCAACTTTCTCGAAGATAAATACGCAATTTACTGCATTTATGCTAAATAGTAATTTTAGCTTTCACAGACCTTCATTATCCTACTTCTAGCCATTTACTGTTGCAATCAAATTATTAAAAAAACAACACATATAAAAGATGAAGAAAAGCATACATTACAAGACGAACTTCAATGAAAATTTAGATGGTAGTACCACTAAATAGGTTATTGCTAGTTATAACCACTATGTTTATCTTTCATTGCTAGAGTACGGCTTGGGTGGTCAGGCATCCCCACAGGGAGACATTTACACCTGTGGCGTTCTTCTGCTCGAGATGTTCACCGGAGTAAGCCCTACAGATGAAAGATTCACTGACGGATTGAGCCTTTACAAGCAAGTCGAGATGAGCTTCCCTGATCGAGTATTCGACATAATAGATAGCACAATGTTTTTATCAGATGAGGGAGGAGGCAACAAGTATGTACATGAAACTGTGCACGATTGCTTGATTTCAGTGTTTCAATGTGGTCTACTATGCGCCAAAGAGTCACCAAGAGAACGCATTGCAATAAAAGAAGCTATCAACCACTTAAACTCAGCAAGAGCAAAACTGCTGGTTGAAGCAGATCATCAGAACGATGGATAAAGGAAGATGAAAAGATCTGGTACTCCATTTTGAAGTTAGAACTGCGCTCCTTTGTTGTAAAAATTATACAAGTCAATCTTCCTTATTTCTAAAAGCTTATGTTGTATGTTGTATATTTTCCAGCTTGTGTGGTGAAACCAATGTGACGCACTATCGAACACATACCATCTTTTATCTGCTATCAAGTAATAAGAAAACCAGTGGTCTGTTTCTAATTAGATGAAAAATCAAGTGCTACGTAATACTGCTTGTTTAATGTGCATATGACTAACTACAAATGGTATGGTTTAAATATTAGCTACAAAGCAGTTTGATTTTATAAAGTGTTGTTAGATAAAACTGAAATTGGTACAGTGCCCCATGCTTTGTCCCACTATATCGCCTGCCACTATATATGAAGAAAACCATTGGGCGTTCATAAGTTATCCAAAATCGGAAAAATTGATACCTGGCACACTTCTAAGTGAAGAAAAAAAAACGTTGCATTTGAGAACAGTTAGTTGGCACTTGCAGTTCTGTATGTCTACCGAGTCAGCTACTGCTATTTGCAAAAGACTCATCACAAAAGGCACTCAAAACAGTATATATACTCACAAGTCAACTAGCCTAGTGTTATTAACATAATGTCTGAACTAATAATGTATTTTACATTCTACAAAAATCACTATACTACTATAGATGGCCCTATAAGAATCATTTGTTTTATTTTTGGCGAGAACAAATAGTTTCTCCAAAAAATTCACTGTAGAATTCTTCTTGCCTTGAGGTATGTATACATTAGGAAGAATGCAACTCCTGCCCCAACAATTATACCAGCCGTCGTCGCCCAAAATGCAAACTACATTCAAGGTAAAATTCACATGTTAATAGATGAAAAGGCAAAATTAAATTAAATTTCACTTATGTAAGCATGGAAAGTTGGATACTAATAGAGTTTTGAATAAAATATGTGTTGTTATGTATGACAACTGCTTTTGTGCACATTGGTTTTGGCAGAGAAAAAGCAAAGCGAAAGTCAAATAGAAACATTTCATACCACATGCTCCTCAAGGTAGGATTTTAGATTCATTCCAAATATCCCTGCATACAAATTTACACCACAAATCAGATGCGAAAAATTTGATTCTGGTCCTCAATACAACCAGTAGAAGCACTAAATATGTTCAATATTGTACCTGCTATTAGTGCTCCAACTGCAACACAGAATGTCCCAACCTGAAGTAGCAATTCAAATTTGCTTACCTCTAATCGGCGAGAACTGGAAAATCGTTAAGTGTATCAGTCCACCAATAAAAATAAAATAAAAGCCCAATGTCTACTTTAGATTGTAACGCTAACGCACAGCTTAATAGCAATAAGCAAAGTAGCCATTCTTTGATAGTACCTTAAATTCACAGCAATTGAATCCTCCATTTCCCTTGCAGAGTCAAGAAGCCTCTCAGCTTGACTATGGCAAGTATCGCACCTACAGATAGTAAATCAAGACAAGCTGATAAGTGGCAGACTTAAAATAATTCCAAGAGAAAGTAAGAACAAAAGGCATGCTTAAAAATGGAAGCACCTTTGAAGATAGTTTTCCAATAGCATTTCAATTTCCTCCTCCTCTTCTGCGCAAAATGTGAACAAAAAGATCTTTCTGGATTAGCTTAGTAGCAACAGAAACAAACAAATTTATTCTCCTATATAACATATTGCGATGATTCTAGTGAATATTCAGCACAGCTGTACCTTTGAAAGTGACAAAGGTAATATGCTCGAAGAAACTAATCAACTGAGCAATGAACTAAGGACGAGTTAATAACTGCTCTGGTTCATAAAACCATTTCTTGTTCAATGTAAAGCAAGAAAAGTGTTGATTGGCAAAGAAAAATAACTAACCTTCAGCAATTTGTTTGTCTAAAGGAAGAGAACAGTCCATGAACTCCATGTCATTGCTCCCTTTCCGGAGCTTACAGTTTCGACCCATTATGCATATTTTGCGGATCTCATGAGGATCTTCTAGAAGGTCAAGCAACATTTGTTTAAGATCTCCAGCTCGAGACCCTAGCTCCACCTTGAGTATGCAAGTTAATTGTCATGATTAAAAAAAAATTCAGATATATAATATACTTAAAAAACAATAAAAAAGGGAGATTCACTATACCAGTTTCTGTTTGCTGACGCGAAGCTCCTCAAGTACATCAGCTGTCAGTTTGTTTGGTAAAACCTCCAGTAATGCAACAACCTAAGGGGAAAAAAACAGAAATTAGGCCAATATAGGAAATAATTATATCTTTTTAAAGGCAGAATATCATTTCATTAAATTCCCGAAAGCATAATGTCCGGTGCTGGTGGTCATATGGAATGGTAAACCATACTCCATATTTCAATTAATAATTAGATTAATGTACTCACTATATTTCCATACTTACACGTGGTTCAACATTCATGAGTTTTTGTTCCAGTCGTTGGATTCTAGATACCAGTGCAGCTTCGACAACCTAAATAAGAGATATTATACACACAATTAAAACGAAAAAAGATCATGAAATTTTTTTTTTGAGGTAAAAATGAGGGTCAAGCCACTCAAATTTAAATGTCTATAAAGACCCCCATCCGGGTTTCGAACCCGCGACCTCCCGTACGGAGAGCATTGTCCTTAGCCACTAGACCAAAGGCCGGTTATTAAAAGATCATGAAATTTGATGGTTTACCTCAAGCTCAAACGGCATAAGTGGTACTCCATTCAAGTTTTTCGGGTTCAATCGAGGAAGCAGTGACCTCAGAAATGCTCTCCCTCCTTTGCTAGAGTTCAGGGAAGCCAACCATAAACAGTAATGTTTTGAAAATAGACAACTCAATAATAGGCAACTCTTTGATCTTTGATAAATGAAATCCATATAGTAGGCTTTCAGCCTGATACTCCAAAAATAAATAAATACTGATTCAAAATTTTCCTATTTACCTGTTGTAGTTGAATACAAGAACTCTCTCCCGCATCGCAATTGCCCGTAATGTGCCAAGATTCATCAATATAGCTTGATCCCGTATCTAAAAAAGCAATTTAATGATTATAATTTGTAATAGAACAACAAATTGAAAGTACATTAATTTTATTGAGGATCAAAACGATAGAGAGAGGGGCAGCTCACCAACAAGGATGGCATGGAGTTCATCAGCCACAGTGACGGATCAACACTCCTTATATCCCTCAGTCGAAGACCTATCACAAATTGAAGGTAGTAGTCATGAATATAATAGTCACAGTAACATGCCGATCTACATATATACGATCTACTTGGTACTATTACGCACCACTTGATTTCAACAACTGGCGCCTGCTTATCTTCTTAGTAGACATTGTTCCATCAGATCTAACCTCAATCACCTACAAACATACAAACCAACCCCCCATTTCCAATCAATCAAGATATATCAGATTACCATTCATCAACAACAATTAATTGCAATCGATCAGAATCCTAATCGATTTCTTCTGAAAGTCAGACCTCGTAAACAGGCTCCTTGATGCTGAGAGAGATCGAATCCATCGACCTCATGGTACGGGCACTCTGCCCGCTCCCTTCCGTGCTCAGATCAGCCTCCTGCTCCTGCTCTTCCACCTCCCCCAATTCCTCCTCCTGAGGACCAGCAGCAGCAACTCTCCCATCAGCACCCCCATTCCCATCCACGACAGACCCGGCCTTGCTACTGCTCGCAACGGCAACAGACGGCAGGATACTAACCCTCCGGATGCCTCCGAAACAACAACGCCCTTTCGGACTCAACAGAGGCCGCTTGAAGTGATGAAGCTTGGTCTTACCTTGCCGGGTGGCCGATTGCGCCGGGTCGAGGAAGAGGAGGAAGGAGAGGGAAGGCGCGGATGAAGTAGCCATGGATTATCCAAAGCATATGACTTCACAGTGGACAACACTCACTCACTTGTTGCAGAGAAGGAATCTGATCTTCATCTGTTGTTGTTGTTGTTGTAGTTGTTGTTGTAGTTGTTGTTGTTGTATGGAAATTGGATTTTGTAACTGTTTGTTAAATCTCTTGAATTGGAGTCCATGGGGGGGAGAATGAATGAGAGCCACAAGGAGTTTGTTGAGGAGGGAAAAGCCAGGTGTATAATTCTTATTCTTAGGATAACAAGCTCGACCGTTCGATCAATATCAACATCTCAGATTGATTGATACCACAGTACAGTTTTTCAAGGAGGGAAAGATTTTTCTGAATAAATCTGAGCCATTTATTTTGATCCAACGGCCATGTTTAGATTAATAGGACTCTGTTAATTTAAAATTAGGATGACTCGATTCCGCAAACCGGGAGCTGATATAGTGATACGGTTATAATTCCCGTCGTTGATACGGAGTGTTTGACCAGTCAAACCTCTTGAATTATGTATGTAAATTTGTTTGTTATGCAACAAAAGGTGTTTATTATGCATGTAAAAGCAACACATTGAATTGAAAAACATTAAATAACTTGCATACTAAACAATTTTACTTACACACAAAAAAATTATAACATATATTTTACAACCAATACACCGCATACTTAATAAATTTTTATGCATAATAAGTGATTTTACCTCCATAATAAGAAAATATTTATTAACATGTATTTTACGATCAACAAATTGCATACTAAATGATCTGCATAATATATACATTATTTTGCATAGTAAGTCATATAGTATGCATAATAAGCTATATAGTGTGCATACAAAGTGTGACAGTGAAAAAAAGAGAGAAATAGGGAAATGCTACACAATGGACCGGACGAAGAGGCCATGTACCGATTGAAATTCGGTGAACCAGAATTAAACCATAAGTTGGTTAGGTGAATTAAGTTTACATGCATAATTATCAACTTTCGCTGCATAATAACCGGATTTTGCTGCGTAATAACGAGCTTTCCGTGAACAACAAAACACGGAACATAATATTCGTATTGATGACCGGAGTTCTCTTCGTATATGTATAGCGTTTCCCTTGCGAATTATATATCTGCTGTTATTGCAAGATAAAAAGTAGGAGCATATTCTTTCGATCTGGGCCGTTTGGATCTGAATAGACGGACAAGATTGATGCAGCTTGAAGTTATAAGGGCGTTCTTAACCAAATCTGATCCGTTTATTTTAATCGAACGGTCTGGATCGGGTCGATAGTACTGTAAATTTTGTGATGGTGATTCTCTCCATTGATGATGATAGCTGGAGATATCTGGGTAAATCTGGATCGTTGGAATCGTAGGGAATCCGAGTGGAAGGCCCAGATTGCTCTCTCCGTGGAAGGCAACGAATCTGGGCCGGAGATAAGAAAGCCAGCTTTCGAGGGGACAATAAAGATTAGAGACCCATGACGAAGGATATTATTTGGGCTTCTGGAGGGGCTTATGATTTATATTTTCCACAATCATTTTTTTTTTCGGCCCACAACTTATTTTTTATTTCTAGAATGGTTTTGGTCATATAAAATTTAGAAAGCAGGTCAAAATTGATTTAAATTGTGAATGGAGTTATTTAATTGTGTTTTAAAGATGATTAGTGTCATCTTATGAGTAATTTGTATCTAAGAAAAATTATCTTGCTTCAATGAATACTTTAGCATGTTGTAGATGTAATTTAGAATGTTCTAGCCTTACAGCATGCCGAATTGAGATCAAAATTGATCTAAAACAAACAGAGCTGTTATTCTACGGATCGGGTTAAACAATGTTTCATTTAAAACTAGTAAAAAGCCCACGCCTTGCTTTGGGTTGAAATTGTTATTTCTTGTAATAACTTTTTAAAATAATATGTAATGGGCCTTATATTGAGAAAATTGGTATGGGCTTTAAATATTAATGGGCTGAGACATTAACGGGCATTAAAGTAAATCAATGGTTCTGATCTATCCAAGAAAATGATCAGCGGCTCATGTGGGTGGATAGCCTTTTCACGTCATTTTTTTCCAATATGCTTTTTATAGTAAGGATGAAGCGGTTTTTATCAAACTTATCTCTTTAATTGTATAAAAAAGACATATTGTGACTATCCGATTATAAAAAATGAACGGTTTATATTTCATCTGATTTATATCAGAACTAGCCAAACAATAATAGAGCTAAAATATATTTAAATACGTTTTAATTAAAAGAATAAGTTTGATTACGTGCGTATCCCAACTCTACAAGCTACTTAGTTGAGATCAGAATTGTCCTGTACTCTTAATTATCCGTCTTAATTCACGCCGCACTCTTCTCTATTTGTTAATGCTTCAATATTTTTCAATGACAATTAATTAATAGGGACTCCGAAGGAGATTAAAGGCATAAAAAAATCCAGTGGACTTCAATAATTGTGCTTCCTGCACCATCAAAACAGTGACTTACCAGTTGACATTAAGTTTCAGGCTAAACTACAATAAATAGAAGCATTCTCATTCCTGAATTGTGCAAATTGAAGAGAGAGCAATTTTCCTCAAAAAAGAAAAAAGAAAAAAAACAGAGAGAGAGAGAGAGCAATGAATTGGCATTATAAATAAGAAGAGAATCGATCATTGAATTTGAATATCCAAAGAATAAATTAAATTTGGTGTTATTAATTTGAAAAAAAAAATGTATATTTCTCAATAGATGTTGGAGTAATTAACAATTAACATGAACCTCATGATAGGATTAAATAATTAATTGAGAGATAAACATAAACCCTATGATAATGATAGGCACAGTAGGTTGATTGAAGAATTAATCCGATAGTAATATAAAAAGAAAATGAACGTCCTCATCAATAATTAATTAAGGGTGCACAGTCACAGTAGCTAGTTTGATTGAAGAATCCGATAGTAATATAATAAAAAAAAAAAATCGACGCCCATCAATGCCTGCCCACCTCAATGACCTCATCGAGTGAAGTCACATCGCCGTTTGGATGCATTATACACGTCAAAATCATGAAATCATGCACTCTCTAAGTTTATTTGATTTTAGGACGGGTTTTCATTGAATTTACGAACCTCTATAGATCATACAAGTATACAATTAATATACTTGATAAGAAAAGGCTGTACTAAATCAGTCTCGAAATTTTGTGGTGCTCAGAGAGATTTTTTTATCTCATGCATGAGTCATGAATTATTGGAAGTGAGGAAGTCAATAGATAGCTACTAGGTCACTTGTCCCATTTTCCCATTTTCCCATTTAATTAGGACTTTATAATTGTATACATGTATAGTGATCAGGTCTACACTTTCAAACTCCATTAATTTATGATAAGTGTTACCATTTGTAAGAATATTACAATTATATATATTGCATTAAGTTTAAAGGAATTGTGGTTTTTTGTCCGTAACTGATGATATTTTACGGGTCTATTCTTTTTCTTTTCCAATTATATATAATTTACAAAATGTTCTTCTTATCTTGTTATCGGTCCCTACTATCTTTTTTTTCCTTTTTTTTTCAGTTTTGTGCATGCACCTCCACTTCTATAAATTCTACCGTTTTTTCTCCATGCCATGCACCCCAAGCTTTTGTATCTTTTACATCTTTTCTTCTCTCTAGTACTGCTAGCCATGGCTCGATTTCTCTTGCTCCTTCCCTTCCTTTTGGTGAGTGCAGTTCATAATATTTATGAAGAAGCAATTACTAAAACTGGCTAACTCGAAAAAAAAACTAATTCTCGTCTTCCAAAACTAAATCTAAAGAATAACATATATGTAAATAAGTATGTGACATAGATCATGGAAGTATGGGAAGGTTGCTTGTTAATTCATTGCTATAAGTATACAGTAAATCTGGAACGCAACCTGGTTAATATTTGTTCTTATCAGAAGCTTTGTTCATGATAAATTGTTACCTTTTGTCAGTGAACAACTGAACCATCTTCTCTTTGCTTCCAGGTTGCTCTGGCATCCAGAGTGAGTGCTGCAGATTCAATGGCGGCGACCTATTGGCGCTCTATCTTTCCCGACACTCATATGCTGACTACCATCAGTGATCTCATTTACTCTGGTAACTCCCTCCTTTTCCATTCTCATAGGAAAGAACTATATATAGATGACCAAATAATTCAATTCACCCATTATATATGCTTGCATAGCTCGGTTGCTAATACAATATTAATGAAATACATTTTATTAGGGGTTTCTTTGCTAAATATCTTAAATAACTTTTTCTTTGTTTTTTTATCTTGAAGAATATATGTTGATGTTTGTTTTCAGACAATCTTTCAATTATATATACATAATTAGGGTTTGTTTATTGTGCTTCCATTTGTATTCAAACCTGAAATGCTAATGACTCAAATTTTAATTTTTAAGACTCCAAATGCCAATCTAAGTGGCTCAATAAACTATTTATATAAAAATCTTGTAAAATACCAAATTTTTTTATTTTTTCTCATTTTTCATGATTTTCTGAAAGTTAAACCAAAAATAACATAAAGTTACTAACATTTTTATGCTTAAGAGCAAACTTTCAAAAATTAAAAAAAATTTAAAAATGGAAAATTATGGCATTCTATATGATTATGATAGAATTTAATGAGCTACTTGGATTGACATTGTAGTTGTGAAGATTAGCATATCAGCATATCAGTTCTCTTTATGTACCTATATTATTATGATATAAAGATTCTTTCACTTTTCTCTATGATGCAGCTTCGGGTAAGTCCTTTTCTAGCATCGCATACCGACCCACACCCTTCTTGGAGAAGAGCCTTCAGACGGGCTCAACAATGGTAGTCAACTTCAAACATGAGATTGCCGGTTCCTTACTTCTCCACAGCCAGGTTGCTGATTCCATTCCTTTCTCTTCCTCGAAGCTGCCTGAAATCCTCGCCCGCCTTTCCATCGATCCAAGCTCTAAAGAGGCTTCTGCCATCAAAGATACCCTTGCTGAGTGCGAGGCCGATGCGTTGCCCAATCAGATCAAGCAATGTGCCACATCACTCGAGTCCATGGTCGACTTCGCCATTTCTGGTCTCAAGTCCAGCAGCATCCAAGTTATGTCAACTTCGATTGGAAAGACTGCAAATCCAAGGCAGAAATATACCATCACCGGCTTCAATAAGGTGACAATTACAGTAATTAAGGGGAAAAAAAGAAAAGAATTTCTGTATAGATAAACAGTAAATAAAGCGAACAAAAAAATTTTACTTTCTTTTTATATGAAGTACTTTCAGATTTTTACACTATCATTTTGTAAATAAAGCAAACAAAATATATAGTTGAATACGCTGTATCTAAAGCAAACGAATTCTAAATTTTTATATACTGGTCCGGTACTGGTAATTTTAAAATTTTTTGGGGAGCTACCACCCCTGATCTCTTATAACTAACTAAGCTCTGCCCTTGATTTTGTAATTAAACAATATTTTCAGGTAAAGGCATCTGAGTTTGTGGTATGCCATGCAGAAGCATATGCCTACACAGTGTACCGCTGCCACACTTTAACCGCAAAAGCATACACGGTGTCTTTGGTTGGTGCAGACGGGACAAAAGTTCAGGCAGTCGCAACATGCCACTCGTATGCAGCCATGGGAGGTGATGCTGAGGTCATGTCATATGGAGAGTTTGCATCCAGAAAGCTAGGTGTAGATCCCACAAGTGTCCCGGTTTGCCACTTCCTTCGTCCTCAAGATGACCTTCTCTGGTCAAAGGTTAGGTCAAGTCAGTTAGCATGAAGAACAACTGTTATTAATTAATAATTAATGGAGCTTGTTAATTAGCTTCTTATATGTATATGTATTGCTATTATGTTTGATGTATCTGTTGTGGTCTATTGTGATTTGCCTATGTATGTATGCTTTCTGCTATATATATGCATTTTAAATCATTTAAGAAAGCAAGTTCTGGACAGGATCATGATTCATGACTAAGGAGATTATTTAGGCTTGTGTGAATGATCTTTTCATTATTATGAATTTATGACACAGTTCAATGACTAATTTTCTTGCTTTATTTGTCTCAATTCCACAAGCCCAAAAATTATTTAGCATTCACTAATCACTGATCAGGTATCAATATGACATATTTATGCAATCAAGTTCAAATATCACACAATATAACTGCGCAACAAAGTTGTTGGGTACTTTCAGTTACCACAAGCAAAAAGGATGTGGATGTTAAACATAGTAGAGTGATAGGGAAAAAAAGCTGAGCAGGGAAACAAAATTTATAACAAAAGCTCAGCTGAAGACCTTTCCATTGTTTATGAAAGCTTCACATTTTCTCAGTAGTGGTAAAAAAGGGTAAAACCTAATCCTAATCAAAGTTGCATTTGAACGACTAACAATTGTGTTAGTAGCAACTTTAGACCAAGTTAAACTATCTGAGGTAGAACAACTTATGAGCCTCAACAACTTCCAAGTACCACATGGCCGGTCAGGATGTGATGAAAGATCAACCATCTTGTGGACCTGCAACAGTAAGCATGGATGGCTTATTACCCATCAGAATCATTGAGCATAAAAATGAATAAATTATGCAACAAAAGGTCCTGCCACCTGACCATAAGGGTGACTCTCAAATGGTACATACTAATGTAAGGATTAAGTACAAGTTTTCACACCCGAGAAAAGGGAAAATGTAATTTGCAGAATTGAACTGGTACTGATACTGTACCAAAGTAAGTCTGAAGGTGTACTATACAGTTTCACTGGTTTGCCAAATAGTAACCGATAACACATGACCAGTGTGATGTTTTGTTTTTTTTCCATTAGTCAGTTTATGTATGTTTTAAAATTAACAAAAAAAAAAAAAACCAATTGGAAGCATTATTACCACAACAGAAGGAAGAGCATCGCTTGACGTAGGCGGAGTGTAAGGGCCAACAACCATCACGTACATCCCTAAAGTTATCCAAACTAAAAGTTAATTAGTTACTCCAATACAAGATATCATGAAATTTCAAATTTCAAAAGGTCAATTTGTACAAACAGCATGATGCCATAATCATAGAAAATGCTGTAGAAATTCCAAGGTAAATTATTATAAATGCCCCCAAATAAACCTACTTTCATAACAGAAACCCACCCAAAAATGATCCCCATTGTAAAATTCGAGCCAAGCTTTTCTTCCGTCGTCGCAGGGTTTGGCATACAATCATACACCAATTCACAAGAAATGCACACTAAATCACTATATCAGTTGGTATTTCTGTAGCAATGGATGACCCTTAACAATTGGTAAACAACACCTAAATTTAACAAATTGACTTCATAACATAACATTTGTAAACTTTATTCCTGATACTGTCATTTCGAATCCTGTTCTCCTTCTCCACTCAGGCAGTACCAATTTCATCAAACAGAATTAAGAAAAAACAACTAGTAGTAGGCTAGTAGATAGCTGTAAATTTTGAGATGGTGATTCTCTCCATTGATGATGATAGCTGCAGATATCTGGGTACATCTGGATCGTTGGATTCGCAGGGGAATACGAGTGGAAGGTCCAGATTGCTCTCTCCGTGGAATGCAACGGATCTGGGCCGGGGATAAGAAAGCAAGCAAGCTTCCGTGGGGGATAAAGAATTAAAGACCCATGATGGAGGAGATTAATTGGGCTTGTGGGCTTATGATCTGTATTTTGCATTAGTATCACAATAGTTCAATGGCTGATTTTCCCGCAATCCTATTTTTTTTGTTCTCCATTTCACAAGCCCACAAATCACTAGCATTAGAGGGTCTGTTTGGCACCTCTATTCCATTAAAAATGGAATAGTAAAAGTAGATCACTATTCTAAAAAAATGTGTGCCAAACATCTCTTAGCTAAACGGATAGCACTCGGATTAGACTATTCCAGTATTCTAACACAATGGTGGAATACCATATTAGCTTTTCATAAGGCATGTGGAATAGTCTCGAGTTTTGCCAAACAATATTTTTACTTTTCCAAATAGTTCAAAATATTACTATTCTTTCTACTCTTCCAACAACCACCCTTCCATTTTTACTAATCTAATGACACTATTCTAGCTCTATTCCTTAATTTGCCAAACAAACCCAAAATGTTTTGGGCATATAAATTTTGATTAGTATTTACATGTAAATTTTATATAAGAAATCAGAGTAAAGATAGCGTGAGCGCACGGGCTGTTCCGTGAATGAACCCTCAAATTTCAATTTATACGAATTAATTATTTATTTATATCAATTTATAAACATATTTATATTTTTCTGAATTTTTTATTATCTTTTAAGATATTTTAAAATGAATAAGGTTCATAGTATTATCATCAAGTAACATCCAAAAAAGAAGATGTTCCGGCAACTATTATGATGCACAATAAGACAGATAATTTTAATTTCTACGTACCTAAACTTCTAATTAACTAACAGGTGCAATAAACAATTAACATAACAGACATGATAGGGTTCAATTATTAATTAAGAGACAAACATAAACCTCATCATGAGCGCGACTAATCAACAACTAATTAACACAGTTGGATTGAAAATCTGTTACTATTTACTAATATAAAAAGAAAATCCACGTCCACCATAATGCCTGCCACCTCATCAAGTCACATTGCCGTTTAGGTGTATTATACCAGTAAAACTACGACGTTCTTAAACTTATGAAGTCATTATGTGAGTTTAACCTCAAAATTAATGTCAAATCATTTCAAATTTTGATTTATATGTGTTAATAAATTCTTCATATCAAAATTTTATGACATACAAAAATATACTAATTTTAGAGATTTTTAAGTATTTATTTCAGCTTTTTTTTAACAGTGACTATACAATAATAATAAAATATTCAATATTTCATATATGACTTTTAAAAAAATCCGAAATAAATACTTAAAGATCTTTAAATATGGAAGATAATTGTATATCACAAGATTTTAATACGAAGAATTTATTAAGTAGTATAATTGTGCAAATGGGGAGAAGCTACAGCCGAACACCAGCCACCAAGTGAGTGACAAGAAAACTCAAAGGAAGAGCCCTTTTAATGTTTTTACTATTGGTTTTTACGTGATCGAATATAATTCAGAAAGAGAAAAAACAAGAATACTTTTCATTCTTTATATAAGCTTGCAAATTTTGCAATAAAATAACCAGACAGACAGTCCGCCCATTGCCCAATTTTGTTACCTTCTCGATTGATTACTTGTAAATTGTAATGATGGTGTATGCATGCTTTGAATCATTTCGCTCCAAATAAATAAATTTTGTTTTCGTCTTTAACATGATACGCAGTCGGATATATATATATACACCCGTCACCGCATCACTCCAACAGACTGCTCACGCACACATACTGACGTACTCACAGCATTCCACATTTATTTATAAGATAAACATTAAGTGTCTACTATATAGACATCTATTGAATCACACATGTAAGTTTAAATATTACATATGGGTCTATATGGGTCCCATTTGACAGTCCATGTGCGACTTCTATAGATATCCATAGAGTAGCACTCCATTTATAATCTTCTAAAATCTCTGAATTATATTATTGTGTCCAGACATGCTATGTCGTATCATATGTATCATTCTTTTTTTAATATTTTTTCTGTGTTATTTATTTATTTATTTTGATAAACTGTGTTGCCAAAAAATTTAGGGGAGGCGCGGCACGGCCGCGCAGGTAAGATATGCGGTGTCTATCATGTTGTGCGTAGACGTGTCTAATTGGATAGCTACCATGGTAATAAATGATGGATCGGAAATTGTTCGGCAAGGTTAAAAGTTCATGATGCGGGTATAATTTGAGTATAATTCGGAAATAGTTCGGCTTATATAACATGATAAAACATATATTAAAGTAGCAATGTTTATAAAAACCAAATAAAAAAGCATAAATTTCCTTCAAAATAACATATAATTAATGTGTTTTGTTTGTGAATAATTCACATATAAAACGTTTTATTGGCCTAAAAATGTTTTATTCGCGAATTAATAAAACACATTATATATCATTAGATAGCAGTGTATGATATCCGTTTGGCTTTTGTAAAAAAAAAAGAAAAAAAGATTATTCGCAAATAACTCGCAAATTATGTCACTATGATAGCTACTTGGCCACTTGCCTTATATTCCCATTTATTAGAACTTTAAAATTGTAAATTTAGTGAAGTACTAAATTCAAGATCATTTAATTCATCATAAAGTTGTGGGGGCAAAATTTGTGACATAATATCATGTCTTTTATGATAAGAGGTCCTATTTCTAAGAATATTATAATTTTATACATTGCCCTAATTTCTAATTTAATGGGAATTGTGGTTCTGTCCGTAACTGATTCACAGTGACCACTAGTCGATCGGACAAGCGTATATAATATATATAGTAGCTCGATTCACAGGTCATTTCTTATTCTTTTCGAATTATATATATTTTACAAAATGTTTCTTCTTATCTTGTTGTCGATCCCTATCATCATTTTTTTATTTTCAATTTTGTACACCTCCACATGCACTTCTATAAATTCTACCGTTTTTTTCTCCATGCCAGGCACCCCAATTAAGCTTTTATAATTAGTACAACTTTTCTTCTCTCCCCTCTTAGCCATGGCTCGATTTCTCTTACTCCTTTCCTTCCTTTTGGTAAGTGCAATTAATATTTATGAAGTAGCAATTAATAAACTGGCTGACACGAAAAACTAATTCTGCTGTATCTTTCAAAATCAAATCTAATTAAAAAAATAAAAAAAAAAGTATATAACATATATGTCATCATATAACATCATCTACAAGTATGGAGGGTATATATAGGCAGTTCAATATTACAATTTATAGGAAGCGTTAGTTGTTAATTTATTGTTATACAGTAGTAAATTTGGGTTGCATCCTGGTTAATATTTATTTTGATCAGAAGCTTTTTGATGAATTGTTACCTTTTGTCAATGTCAGTGAACAACTGAATTGTCCTGTCTTTGTTTCCAGGTTGCTTTGGCAGTTAGGGTGAGTGCTGCAGATTCAATGGCAGAGACCTATTGGCGCTCTATCTTCCCCAACAATCCGATACTGACTACAATTAGTGATGTCATTTATTCCAGTTACTTTCTCCTTCTCTGTTCTCATTTATAGGAAAGAATTATGACCAAATAATTAATTAATTGGGTTAATTTGACCCGTTATGTATGCATAGCTACATCCCAACAAGAAAGAAATTAAATTAAGCTCGCAAACATATATATTCGTCAAGATCATCAGTTGCTAGTATATAATATTAATGAAATGAAATACATCCTACTAGGGGTTTCTTTGCTAAATATCTTCAATAACTTTTGTTTGTTTGTTTATCTTGAAGAATATATGTTGACGTTTGTTTTTAGACAATCTTTCAATCATATCTATATTAGGTGTTTGTTTATTGTGCCTCCATTGTATTCAAACCTGAAATGCTAAGTTGCTAACGGCCCAAGTTTTAATTTCTAAGACAACAAATGCCAATCCAAGTCGCTCAATAAATTATTTACATACAAATCTTGTAGAATACCAATTTTTTTCTATTTTTAGATTTTTTTTTCTTTGCTATTTGTAATGATTTTTTTAAAGTTGACCCAAAAATAATATAAAATACTAATACCTTTAAGCTAAAAAGAGCAAATTTTTTAAAAAAATACTAAAAACAGCAAAAAAAAAAATTAAAAATGGAAAGTTATGGCACTCTACACTCTACAGAATTATGGTATTGAGCTACTTGGATTGACATTTCGTGGTGTAAAGATTAGAATTTGAGTTGTTAATATCAGTTGTGAAGATTAGCCTATCAGTATATGATCAGTTCTCTTTATGTACCTAGATTGTGATATGAAGATTTTTCCCTTCTCTGTATAATGTAGCTTCGGATAAGTCCTTTTCCAGTGTCGCATACCGACCGACACCCTTCTTGGAGAAGAGCCTTCAGACGGGCTCCACAATGATAGTCAACTTTAGACAAGACATTGCCGGTTCCTTGCTTCTCCACCGCCAGGTTGCTGACTCCATCCCTTTCTCTTCCTCAAAGCTGCCCGAAATCCTCACCCGCCTTTCCATAGATCCAAGCTCTAAAGAGGCTTCTGCCACCAAAAATACCCTTGCCGAGTGTGAGACCGATGCTTTGCCCAATCAGACCAAGCAATGTGCCACATCACTCGAGTCCATGTTCGACTTTGCTTTGTCTGGTCTCAAGTCCAGCAGCATCCAGGTTATGTCAACTTTGATTGGAAAGACTGCAAATCCAAGGCAGAAATATACCATCACCGGCTTCAATAAGGTGAAAATAACAGTAACCAAGGAAACAAAAGAAAAGAATTCTCCTACTTTGTTATAAACAGTATTCACTTTAATAGTATTTGATTTAGATTATCTTTATAGATACACGCATAGATATATATTAAGTAATTTAAGATTTTTACACTCCTATCATTTTGTAGATAAATCAAACAAATTCTATATATTTTATATACTAGTCTGGTACTGATTTAAAAATTTCTGGGGGAGCTACCACCTCCGATCTCTATTAAGCTCTATCTGCCCTTGATTTTGTAACTAAATAATATTTTCAGGTAAAAGCATCCGAGTTTGTGATTTGCCATGCAGAAGCATATGCCTACACAGTGTACCGCTGCCACACTCTAACCGCAACAGCATACATGGTGTCTTTGGTTGGTGCAGACAGGACGAAAGTTCAGGCAGTCGCAGCATGCCACTCGTATCCAGCCATGGGAGGTGATGTCGAGGTCATGCAATACGGAGACTTTGCATCCAACAAGCTTGGTGTGGATCCCACACGTGTCCCGATTTGCCACTTCCTTCGTCCTCAAGATGACCTCCTCTGGTCAAGGGTTTAGGTCAAGTCAGTCAGCATGAAGAACAACTGTTATCTATTGATTCATAATTACTGGAGCATGTTAACTAGCTTCTTATATATAGATTTCTATCATGTTTGGTGTATCTATTGTGGTCTATTGTGAGTTGCCTATATATATTTATAAATATATATATGCTTTCTGCTATATATATGCAATTTAAATCATTTAAGAAAGCAGTTCTGGACAGGATCATGACCAAGGAGATTATTGAGGCTTGTGGGCTAATGAATGATCTTTTCATATTATGACACAGTTAAATGACTAATTTTCTTGCTTTATTTGTCTCAATTCCACAAGCCCAAAAATTATTTAGTATTCACTAATCACTGATCAGGTATCAATATGACATATTTATGCAATCAAGTTCAAATATCACACAATATAACTGCGCAACAAAGTTGTTGGGTACTTTCAGTTACCACAAGAAAAAATGATGTGGATGTTAAACATAGTAGAGTGACAGGGAAAAAAAGCTGAGCTGGGAAACAAAATTTATAACAAAAGCTCAGTTGAAGACCTTTCCATTGTTTATGAAAGCTTCACATTTTCTAAGTAGTGATAAAAAGGTTAACACCTAATCCTAATCAAAGTTGCATTTGAGCGACTAACAATTGTATTAGTAGCAACTCTAGACCAATTTAAACTATCTGAGGTAGAACAATTTATGAGCCTCAACAACTTCCAAATACCACATGGCTTCGCGATCAGGATGTGATGAAAGATCAACCATCTTATGAACCTGCAACAGTAAGCATGGATGGCTTATTACTCATCAGACACATTGAGCACAAAAATGAATAAAATATGCAACACAAGGTCCTGCCACCTGACCATAATAAGGGTGACTCTCAAATGGTACATACTAATGTAAGGATAATTACAAGTTTACACACCTGAAAGATATATAAATGTGGTTTATAGAACTGTACCGATACTGACCAAAGTAAGTCTGAAGGTGAAGGTGCACTATACAGTTTCACTGGGTGCCAAATAGTAACCGAGAACATATGACCAGTGTGATGTTTTGTTTAGTATTCAGTTTATGTATGCTTTCAAATTAACAAAAGATCACCAATTGGAAGCATTAATAATTACCACAACAGAAGGAAGGGCATCGCTTGACGTAGGCGGAGTGTAAGGGCCAACGACCATCACATACATCCCTGCAGTTATTCAAATGAAAAAATAGTATCAGGAACTTTTAAAAGGTCAATTTGAAGACATGGCAAAATCATAGAAATGCTGTAGAAATGCTAAGGTACATTAATGTACATCCCCAAAATAAACCTACTTTTATAACAGAAACTCACCCAAAATAATCCCCATTGTAATATTCGAACCAAACTTTTCTTCTTTGGTTGCATGGTTTGGCATACAATCAATCATACACCAATTCACAAGAAATGCCCTCTAAATCACTAAATCAGTTGGTATTTCTGTAGTAATGGAATGGCCCTTATCAATTGGTAAACAACACCGAGTCATAACAAATTGAGACTTGATAGCATTTATAAACATTATTCCTGAATGCTGATACCGTCATTTTGAATCCCGTTTGCTTCTCCACTCAGACAGTACCAATTTCATCAAACAGAATTAAGAAACAACCAGCAGTAGTAGGAGCAACTAACTAACTACATGCCTGTTGTCCACTGGGACTGCGCGACGACCGGCAGCAGGCTGAGTTGGACGACATCGGTGCCATCATCGAGCAGAAAGCGCCCCGGTGCCTTCTCGAGCAGAAGGCCCTGCAGCCAGGCGCGCTGGAAGCGGATGCCGAAGAGGGAGAGGGCGTTGGACTGCTGCTGCCTGGCGGACCGCAGCTCGGAACTGAAGAGCTTCAGCGCGGCCAGGTCGTAGTCCATCGACGGCCCCGCCATCACTCCTTGTTCTCCTTTTTTTATTGATTGAGGAAAGTATGGTTTTGAATTTTGATCCTGACCCTGAAATCAGCCCCTAAACCAAACTAAAATTATTTTGAGGAAAGCTAACCGTACCCAAACAAAATCCCCCAAAATCGTACCACAATCTAACAACGCACATGTAAAAACTATGAACATCCAAAGTAAGCAACTATGAACATAGTTTACTAACGGTATGAACATGAATAAATTAGGACGGGTGGGCAATTTTCATTTCCGCACCTAACTGTGAGAACCACCACTATAACTGTCAAATTGCGCATGTGCTGAAATTAATTTAAACACGTTTTTTGACCGCTCAAAAGAGTATAGGCTCTTAATTTACCCTAAGCAAACACTCGATCGCAAGCGTACGATCTCGTGTAGTACAGTTGGGGTCAAACCACAAGGACGGATTTAATTTCTAAACTTACTCTAAATGCAATTCAAAGTCCTAAAAGAAATATTTTTGGTCTTTTTGCATAAAGTGGGGGGTTATCAAAGATTGGTTGCAAGAGCAGTAAAACAAGTGAACAGTAAACAACAATAAGTAAATACTCGAAAATAGATAATAAACGAGCGTTCCCAGGGTTTTCAGAATCAGTTTAGTCTCTGGATAACTGCTTGCGGCCCGCAGGAAGTTCTCTTGCGGGTCGCAGGAGGTTGGTTAGAGATTCCAAAACTGTCTGCTGCCCACAGAATGTCTCCTGTGAATTGCAAACAGTTTCGTACCCTCTGTCTTACACTTTCTACAATTGCTTGCGGGCCGCAGGGTCGTGTCTTGCGGGCCGCAGGGTCGTGTCTTGCGGTCCGCAGGCAACTGACAGATAGCAGTTTCAATTCTGGTTCAGTGTTCGACTCACGTTATTAATTCATATTCAAATTAGAAATGGTACAAGTTCCTCAACTCTCATATTTTGGCCCTTCTAACAGTTCTAGTTCAACAGAAATTCATAGATCTATTTCTAAACCTACGTTCAAGTTACTTTTATTCTAGGATTCGGTTCGACTTTTGTCAAAACTGTTGACCTTTCGGTTATTCTTGGACGGCAAGCAATCAATCCAAATAGTGCAAATAACAATTCTTGATCATATGATATCAATAACCACATCAGATTTGACCTAATCCGCGGGTTTACCAAACAAGCAAGTCAAGTCACAAACACGTTATAATGAAAGCGCAAGTAAACATGAAAACAACATAAGTCTAAACAACGTGCAATCAATCCATAAACACAAACGTCATCATCGACCCTAAGAACAAAAGATCTACTCGCTCATGGCGAGAGAGAACAAAGAAAACAAGAAAACAAAAGAGTTCATGATGCAAAAGTACTGAAGAAGAACAAGTGTAGCTTCAATCTTCAACTTCTCCAAGGAATCCTCGCGAAATCTCCTCAAAAGATGATGAAAATCAAGCCCAAGCACGTCCCTCTCTGGTCTCCTGGCGGCTAGGGTGAAGAGAATGAAAGTAAGATGCCAAAAACATCCAAAAGGACGGTTTAAATAGGCCAAAAGGCGGCAGAAACAGAAGACAGCGCTGCCGCGTGCTTGCGGCCCACAAGCAGAGGGCTTGCGGCCCGTAGGAAGTTTGTTCCAGCGTCAACTTGCTCTTTAATGCTCCGAATCGCGTCCAAGTGGCTCCAAAAGCCCAATTTACCTGAAATATGGACAAAAGTAGACAAGTAATTGGAATCTAAACATCCTAACACTAAATTGCACATAAACTTTGGAATTTTAGGCCAAAAATGAGGTACAAGTCTGGTAAAATGCAGATATGAATGCGGTGCATCATTTTTCACATGAATATAACAGCTGTACCTTTTAGGTCCCGTAATAGCTAAAACTTCTGCTACGTAGGTTGTTCATACTTGATGTAATAAGGTGTTCATACCTTCTAAATGCTCTTGTTCATACTGTGTCCATAGTATGCTCTGACCTGGTGCAAAAATAGTATTCTTGCTCTCCAAGAAAAGAGTAAATTGCTGTGTTGGATGTCCAGTGTTTGTTCGTTTGGGTGTTCATACTAATTATGTTGCGTTGTTCATATCACTAGAGGAACTTGTTCATACTTTGCTAACACGTCGTTGATGTCGTGCAACGCTCTTCCTCCTTGGACTTCTTGGCCAAAGCGTGCGTGCAATCGCGGCCAGCAATGACCGGAGATCGTCTCCATCGTCGGAGATAACATCAAATGGGTGGAGATTGCCTCAATTGCCGGAGATCGACAGATATGACATGAGACTGATGGAGATTTGTTTGAGATTGTCGAAGATCGCAAAGATCGCCGGAGATCGTCGGAAATCACCAGGGTCGTCGCCTCAAATCGACGGGATCAATTCAGCATGAGCAATCTTCGCTTGTTTGTGTGTTGGCGTGTGTCAAGAGCTAATAAAATAAGTACCCTAAATACACTAGAAATTTCGGTTTACAAGCGCATAAACCTACAATTGTAGTATAGAATAGGGGTCGATCCACAGGGACAGCTTTTATGCTAATGATTTTCAGGTTTCAATTATCTAGACAATCAAGTTTGGAGTTTGAAGAAATTAAAAGACTAAATTAACTAAAGCAAACTAAATTAAACAAAGACAAGTTCAGATACTAAGAAATCTAGGGTTGTCCGGACATAAACAAGATACTAATTCTAATTAGCTTAATCTAATGGTTCAATTTTCAAGTTGAAGTAATTGAGGGTTTCTAATCCAATTTAGAACATGCCCATTGGTCCTGGTGCAGTCCCTATCTAAGGTAGGATCCATTTTGCGGCTTACTACCCTAAACGCATTAAATTCTATGATTAGCCTAATCGTCAATCAAGCCACTAAGTTTCTCTAATAGTCTCGGATCAAACTAGGTCTCCCCGTAGTTACTAAGAACCCTCTAAGCAACAAGCATACGAGTTCTTATCCCTAAGTCTATGTTTGGGTCCGGTTGTCAACTTCACATTTCGGTCCTTGATGTCTAACCTCGGGTTTTGCAATTAAATTTGTTCATGACATATTTCCTACAACAATTCAAGTGTGATCAAGACCTAAACAAGTAATCAAGATACCATACAACAATTCTAGTCGCAACAATCAATTGCAAACATAAATCAAATCAACAACCATCATTAAAAAGAACCGAGAAAGATTAAACTAAAGAGAACAAAGTATCATGTTTACATGCCGTTCAAACCCTAAGTTTCTACTCTTCCATGGAGGAGAGAGAATTAAACAAGAATGATGAAAACATCAAAGAGAAAAGAAGAGAGAAAACTTGGAAGAAGAACACAACCCAAGGTCTGACTTGTCTCCTTATTTTCGTGGGTTTCTTCTCCTTAAAGTCCTCCAAAATAGTTTCCAACGGGTTCTACTCAAAAAGAGCTTCTATAGGATCAAACAGATCTAAATTTAGAGTCCGAATGAGCCCGTAGCGTCCAAATTAGTCGGAGGTGCACAGAAAATAGACTCTGCTGGACTGGGCGACAAATCAGACTGCACGCGGGGTGATAACACCGCGCGCGGAGTGAATTATAGGCCGCACGCGGGGTGAATCACGTGGCGCGCGGGGTGATTTTTTCTGGGCCCGTCAATGCTTGTTTTGCTCCGTTCTCCTTCGTCCTTGCTCCGATTTGAGTCTCATTTGTTGTGTTGGATTCGTCTCTTCATTCTCTACATATTGAAACACAAAGTATAGCAGTAACATAATCTTTGACAAAACCTTAAGTAATTTAAAACATTTCGGTCCTGTATTCTGAGTAACACCCTATCAATTTCTATCAAAAATGCATATATGTTTGGCGCTTATCATGTGTACAGATGGTAAGTATTTTCCAAAATTGGTAAGATGAAAGCATTTTTTGTTATGCTAAAAATAGAAAGGTGGATTGGGGTACAAAGAGGATTAGAAGTGGGGTAGAGAAAGATTTTCTCAATTATTTTTGGTTCAAACACGAACACCCACTCAAAAGTGAAAAGTTGGTTAATTGCTGTCAAGTGTCAAGGACCATTTCTCGCTTGTAATTAAATTAATTGCCCCCGCCTAAGGGCAATTTGGGAAAAAAAAATTAATTGCCCCCCCCCCCCTCAAAAATTCCTTTTATCCATTCCCCAATATATTTTTAATTAGTTGAAAATTATTTTCCAAATACAATCAAATTACTTTTACCCATTCCAATTCACATCCTCAATTGTGCAAAATATTAATGTATATACAATAGAAAGATAAAGAATAAAAAAAAATCACTCAAATTTTATGAGAGCACGAGAGAGAAAGAGAGAATATTACAAATGTAGTATGAGAGATGGATAAAGCAGAAAGTTAATGAGGACAATGATAATTTCTCTTAAATCCATACTCTTTATAAAGTGTAGCTTTCCAAGTATTCTAGCTATGTTCCCCAGCAAATGTATTAGTTTTTCTTTTAATAATTAATTAATTATATCAATTAATACATTGCATTTAATGATTTTCTTATTCTCCTAAACTGAATATCTTGATCGTGTGAAGGAATATGAAAAGTTGGAAGTTACTTGGAAAGCCTTTTTATTTTCACCAGACTTCTACCATTTCTTACATAACGATATAAGCTAGACTATTATACTAACGTTAGCATTTCGGACTGAAATGCTAACGCCTCAAATTTTATGTTATCGTGTTCGAAATTATGATTTATGGTGCACAATAAATTCTTTATATAAAAATATTGGGGAATACAAAATTTTTTCATTTTTAGAGTTTTCTAAGTATTTGTTTTGCATTTTTGAAAATAGCATATACAAACATCAATATTTTATTAATATTTATGACCTCTTTTCTAAAATTCCAAAGAAATACTTAGGAAACTCTAAAAATAAAAAAATTTTGTATTCCCCAATATTTTCATATAAAAAATTTATTGAGCACCATAAATCGTGATTTCTAACACAATAACATAAAATTTGAAGCGTTAGCACTTCGGTCCAAAATGCTAACGTTAGTATAATAGTCTAACTCTAAGGATATTGTTCGAAATATTTTAAAAACTAATAACAATGTTATATATTGTATGTACAATTTAGATTAAAGAATTATCCCTTTTGTATAGTTCAAATCATCTAAATTACAATGTTATATGAATAAATGTTTTGAATTAACAATTAATTCTAGGACATAACTCCAACACCATTTTTCATCTGTTCCTTTATTTATGATGTCATCATTCATCCTCGGTATGAGGTTTGGTTTGATAAGATAATTACAGGCCCCAACAAGTATCGCTACTAGATAATTAGCTATGGCAGTTGCCACTCCACGCCACCATTCATCTGACTCGTCCGGCTCTAATGAGAGCTTTGATCGCCTCCCTATTGACTTCATGGATCCTTATAGTTACTTTTGTACCACTCCTATTTTTCTTTAGCCCGAGTCAAAGCTATGATTCCTTGTTTTCTGGTTTCATGCTTTTGACCTTCATTTTTCTCATATGAGATGTTCAAGTTATGATCTATAGTTCTCATTTAATCATTTGTAACCTCTGAGCATTGATCCGAACAGCCGGGTTCTCATTAGCGAGGTTGTGAAATAAACTTAGGATTAAAGGCTTGTGTTTACGTAATGTGCATTAAGAATCAATAGAAAACTAATTTGTTTACTGTACACTTGTTATTCACCGAGCAAAAAAGATAAATATTATAAGTTTTACTCGATTTCGTGATTTTACTCGATTTCGTGATTAAAACCATGGCTTAATTAGTGACTTTTTATTTCAAAAACATAGATAGAGTAAATAACGTAAGAGTTCTTATTTTCTAACTCAATTTTTCTACAAGTTACAAGCATTTTGTTGTTACAATTTTAATATAGTTCATACTCGTATCACTAGACTCCAACATGTCTGTCCAAAAACTTGTGTAGCCAATAACAGATCTTTATGGTCATTAATAGCCTCAACGGTAGCCTGCATAGCCTTTATAAACTTCCAACCTTACACAAAAGAAAAAATAATGAAGATAATTTATATCAGAATCCTTTAGTACTTCCCTACAATATTTAAAATTACCAAATTTAAATTATATCTAGTGCAAAGAATAGTACGTAGAAGTTTTTTACTATGCACACACTTGATCCGGTAACTGTGTACCTCCACAAGTTGAATATCTATGTATGTACTCATGAAAAACTCCACAAAACGATCGCAAAGCACTTCAACAAGTTCCAAAAAGAGAGAGAGAGAGGCCGATTAGGAATTTTGTATAGACATTTCTTATGAATGTTAAGTTCAAGAGGCAAGCTAACTGCACCGAACAAAAATCCTCTAAAAACGTATATCGCCTACATATCTCTAGTATATCAGGTATAAACACCCTGATACAACACATATGAATACTCGACTAAATGAGGTATGGAGAATCTAGATTTAGAATAGATTTTGGAGGGGTACATATATGGAGGATAAGAGAGGGAGATAGAAATATTTTCTCTAAGTTCTTTATTCATTTGTTTTCATTTTGTATAAACATTAGAAATCATGCACATTTTAAATAATAGACCAAAAAATTGTCATCTTAAGGCCCCGGTCTCTTGTATAACTTTATATGGTTTGTAGCAAACCATGACCATGGCGAACCACATTCACAATGCAGGAAGCTACGGTTACAATTTAATTTGAAAATCTATTTATAGTAAGTTATGGCTATAAATAAAAAGTGTTTCAGGGAAAACCATGGTTAAGCTTCATTATTAGTTTGTTAAATAGTTAGAAAATATATTCTGAATTTCTAATTAATCTTTAAACTATTTCAAATAAAAAATTATGCCGTACTAGAAGATGGATTAGCTTAGTCAAATTAATTATTTCAGATACTAATAACCTTTTTATTTTAAAAAAATATATTATTTAATAGTTAATTAACTTCTGGAACTACATACTAATATTTTTTTGGCGGTACTTACTAATTGATTATTTAATTAATCAGAGTGTTGAAATTACTCTTCAATTGAGCAGTGAGAGTGTACATTAATTTTTTAAAGTGGAATTATAGCTGCTGCGTGGATGTGGGGGGGAAAAACAGCTATATATGCTCCTCTAAATTAAATAAAAAAGACAGAAACTTTAAAAAAAAAATATTGGCAACATAAAAAATGAAGACTGGACCGTGAAGTATTTATATTGTATGAATGAGTTATGTGCTAAAGTGTTTGTGAGTATTATAAAATGAATAAATAAATAAACGGTGCATAGGTGCTCGAGATGGGCCAATCTCGACCTATGCTATTATGGGCCTGGAGTAACTAACTTAGTGCCATCAGAAAGGATCTGAATGAAATGGACCATGACGAGAATGACGAGAGAACTTGATATGAAAATATTTTAAACGTCCGTCCGGAATTCCGGATGGAAACTAACTATAGGCCCAAACGAACGAACGAACGAACGAACGAATCAGAAGCGGAAGCAGCTGGTGAGACTGATCGATGGCGCCCGCGCCCGCCGAATCAGAAGCAGCAGCAGCAGCAGCTGGTGAGAACGGAGTGAGGGAGGAGGCCCCAACGGAAGCGGAAGCGGAAGCGGAAGCGGAAGCGCAGGATGAGGAAGAGGAAGAGGAGTCCGAACCCCAACCTCCTCCTTCCCACCTCCCTTTTGCCCCGCCTTCTTCCACTGAGGTGATAATTAATTTCTTATCACTTCAGCGCCATGCATGTTGGCCTGCTGCATTTCCATGTGTATTTTGGTGTGCCTTAAGCCGAGTGACGACATTGTGTTGTCTACTGTCACTGGATATACTATGTGCTTAGCAAAGCAGTCAACACTTTTTCAATAATCTTCATTATCAGTTTGTAACCCTATGTGTGTGTGTAGAAATAAATACCTATAGTGTGCAGTGCTCAACATTCATGTCAAATATAGTAATGATTTGTTGCCAATGATGTGATTATTTTGGAAGACACTGCTTTCGTTCAAATGCTCACAAGGTGTTTGATACTTTGCCGCAGAGAATACCAAACCCCCCCCCCCCCCCCCCTTTGTCCTTTTGGTCTTATCTATAATTTGCACTCGAATCTCTTCTTACTTTTATATGTCATCTGGTGATCTCTATCCGGATTTCATTTATTGGTTTCTGTCAAGAATTCACTGTAATGGATGCAGCAGTATTTTATCTCATAAATAACTTTCTTCTTTATTTTTGCTAACCTCAATATTTGTTTAGTTCTCTAAGCTTGGACTTAGTTGCTTACTTTTCTATGGTAATGCAGTTGATTGATGATTCAACCACTGTTGATCCAAGCTATGTCATCTCTCTCATCAGGCAGCTCCTACCTCCTCAATTGTATGAAGAGAAAGAATCTGTACCTGAAGAGAGTTTAGAGAAGGAAGAGCCATGGGAGGAATCCGGATGCATCCTCTGGGACTTGGCTGCTGCCAAAATTCAGGCTGAATTTATGGTATACTTTGATCTGTACTTGTATGATATATGACATGTTCTTACGTTTGATAGTCCCATATTACTGGGTTTTTTAAAGAAAAATAAAATAAACTACATCTAGTAACTCATTGTTTGGTTTCAGGTGGATAATTTTATCCTTGATGTGCTCTTGGCAAATCTGCATGCTTCTAAATCTCCCAGAATAAAGGTGATCTTTTTTCCCAAGACTCATTGATTTTATCATTTTTGTATGCAGTTGAAAATATCTGAGTGCTTGACCTTGAACTACAGAGAAGATTAATTAAGCCTTTAGGAAGTGTTTTTTTTTTTTTTTTTGTTAATAAAACTTAATTTTTCTACTATCTACAGAACTATCTAATTTTCTTTTCTATAAATTTTGACAGGAAATCTGTTTGGGAATTATCGGAAACCTTGCTTGCCATGAATCTCTTACAAGCAAATTGAGTTCTCGGGAAGGTTTAATTGAAACAGTTGTGCAACAATTGTTTCTAGATGATTCGTGTTGCCTGACAGAAACTTTCAGGTGATTATTTTATTTTCTCCTGGAGTTGCATCAATGATCAATCACATGTTGTATCTCCTTAATGTTGCTGTTCTGGTAATCGATTTGTTGAGTGAGACCTTTTACTGTCTTATCACTCCCTCCTTATGTACATATATCACTATAATAAAATTAATTTACACAGACACGCCCAAATTAGTATTTTGCTAATATTATTATTGATATTTAATTATTTACTATTTGGTTGGTAGGTTACTTGAAGCAGCTATACAGACTAGCGCATATGGTTCTTGGTCTGAAGCTCTTTTGTCTGAAGAGATCCTTAAGCGTGTGCTTTGGATTCTTGAGAACACCCTTAACGTGTCCCTTTTTGAAAAGGCATGTAATTAAACCATAAAATGACCTTCAGTTCAATTATTTTACCCTGCATGCTCTTTAGATTTCTGTTTTTCAAAACCTAAGTCCTGATCATCTTGCACGATAAATTACTTGATAATCTGTTGAAAAAGAAATCTAATTATCAGGGAAAATAAAAGGTTAAATTAATATCTGTAATCTAATGTTTCCTGGCTATTTGGTCTTGCAAGTGTCAAATTGCTTTTTAACCAGTACAGCGAAACCTACTCAAAGTATATAGATCGCATTGTTAATTTTAACTTAGTCCTAAACCTGTACAGTACAGTTCTTTGCATCTGAATTGGTTGGTAAACAATCTACACTTCGTTTGGTTTGTTTATTACCTAGAACCTTATCAGGTTTAGAAATTAGTGCAAACATTAATCCAAATAAGGAAGAAAGATTTGTGAAATTATAGCAATAAGTGCAAAGAAATTTCGCAAATAAGCAATTTTTTTTTAATGTACTGTATAGACCGGCAAATTTTGGTGCATCTGGTCTCACTGTACGTTTTACCAGATTAGTGCTTAAAAGCTGAGACTTGTAGAGAAAATGTGATCCATCTTTTAAACTTGTAGTAATATATAAAAATGTTCTCTTACTGCTGAAATATTTGACATTGCAGTGCATTAATTTCCTATTGACTGTGATTGATAAAGATGACGTATCAAAAGTCCTGCTTGAACCTTTTATGAAACTGGGTTTGGCTGACATCGCTGTAAGTCTACTCACAAGTGAGTTGGAAAAGTCAGGCGATGGCAACATGTTGGAGAGGTTTTGATAAATATTACTGTCATTACTATCATTTTTTTTTTTCTTGACATGTAAGTGATTCCATTGTTAATGTGTACGTTTCATTTGCTTGTTATTTTGTTCTCTAGATTTTGGCATTTTCTGAGGTTTGGTACAATGACTAAATTTGATTGTTTGTAAGAAAGTTCTTTTGTTTATAAAAGGTAACTTATGCCTGAAAAAGTTGACTTGCAAAACTTGTTAGGGATTTCGATTTCACTTGGGATCCTAATAAAGGAGAAACAGCTTAGAATTCTATATAGGTTAAATCCATTTCTAATCGTAATGTTTGACATTTTTTTGTTATTCTATCAGAACTGAAGTACTTGATAAGGCTATTAGCCTAGTGGAGGGACTTTCTGCAGTGGATGGGTTTCTTAATACTGCTGCACTCAATGAAAAGCTTATGCAATGTCTTAGCAAGATACTGAAAGCATCTGATAAATTTGAGGTCAGGATTGCACTTTCATTGTATGCTCTCTATAAAAACTTATACTATCAGATTTACAGAGGAGCTTCATCTTAAGGCTTTTATTGTTATACAGATTTCGGAAGCTTGTGGTTCGGCTGTTCTAATTTTAGCTAATCTTTTGGCTGATGAGAATCTTCTATCTGTTTTGACGAGTGGTTAGTAGCAATGCATCATATAGCTTCTTACTAACATCTGCAAGCCCTAACCTGTTCATGCTGTAAAATTGTGAGATAAAATTTCTATTTATTAATAATTGATTGTTTTGTTGTTACTACTACTATAAATTGAAATTGAGCTGATATCAAGCAAGAGGTACTTATTTGCTGACTTTTTTCTTATTGGTAGCTGTTTTATGTCAAAATAATAGATAGTTTTAGGTGACCCAGCATATTTTCTACATGTTAATTTCATATCCTATCCTAACAGTATATTGTTTCTCATTAGAAAAGAAAATGGTTGTTAGTTGGTAGGTTGAGAGATGTTTTGGAGGATACAAAAGCTGACTTCCAAATAGTAATATCTTCAGTAAGATTGACATTTTATCTCTTTGCTCTTGCTTGCCAGATTTTTCTGTTCTAGAGGGCCTATTTGATAGTTTACCTGTAGTTGCTGATGATGGTGAGGCAAGAAATGCAGTATGGTTCATAATGTCCAAGATCTTGGGTGAAGCAGCAAATAAATTTTCTAAAGAGTCCCTTAATCGGCTTGCTGAGTTGATATTGGACAAGATTGTGATTATGGAAGAAAGTATGAACTTACTATTTTTTGAGGAGCCCCAGGAGGAGTCAACTGATAATGATGCTGTGGGATTGCACGCAGTAAAAGCATCTGTATCCAAATTGCATTCTAGTTATCTAATTATTTCTTTGTCTTGTTAGAGCCTTCAACAGCAAGTTCTGGCTCAGAGACTAAATTGACATTAATAATGCACTGATGAAAAGCAAAGATTGTTGCTTCATGAACTTATATAGTACCAGGGGAATAGCCATTACCCATCTCTTTTCCCTGAAGTTTGAACCACCCCTATGGTGCTTACATATTCTGATATGTACCTTGAAAGCAATCTATGGTTAGGATTCACTGTTCACTTGTGGTTAGATAGGAGGCTGCTAAATTCAGACGGTGCATGTAGAATAAAGAGTTGTCAGGAAGTCAAATGAACCCTGAGTGACCAAAAAAAGTGTAAATCTGTAAAGTACCTATAAAGGGTTATTCAGGGAAATTTGTTGGCAAAAAAGTTCATATTCAGAAACAAAATCTGCTGTTATTATAGTTTATTTTTTACCTTAACCAGTTTAATAGATAACCGAAATTGTTCAGATAATTGAGAAATGGTTGGGAGATGAATCTCTCTCACGACAGGGCAATGCAGTTGAAAGGGCACACAAGTTGGTGAATACCTGTTCGAAGTACCGATGAACATCGTATCAATCAACAAAAAGTCAGGATGTACATATTTTAATTAGGTGTTGTATCATTAACTTGCTTTATCATTTAGATGATTTTTTAGTATTATGGCTGTATATGTACATTAGATCATTAGATGAGTTGATCGTTGTGCTCGGAAGATGTTTCATTTTACCGTGTACACCTTTTTGTTTCCTTTCGTTTCAAACGAGCTGTTCTAAAACCTTATCGAAGTTTAAATTTGAAGAGTTAGTAGTAATCATGCTTCTTTTCCAGATTGGGCAAAAGGGAATTACAATACTTCAAATTACAATTCAAATTAAACCAATCATACTTGCAGAGATCAGTGGAACTAATCATACTTCTTTTCCAGATTGTCCCAACTGGTCAGGGATGTGAAAGATGTTACTCTTTTGGTTAGCAAAGGGACAATCGGACACCAATTTGGAAGCAATGAACAAGTTTAGACATACTTGCAGAGATCAGTGGAAGGATAGTTTTTCCTTTTTCGTTTTGATGGTGACTAACTGCTGTTGAATGAATGAATGAATGTCTTTGGACTTTGAGCAGTTGGACTTTTAGTAGTTGGACTTAATTGGGCCTACGGATCAACCTCTTACTTTTACTTTTATCAGAGGGAACTCGCAGTTTATATATGCAATATATTATATGTCGATTCTAGACTTAATTCTGCTCATAATGCTGCTGCTTAATTATTAGTTCTAACAACTGATAACATCATTTCTTTACAGTATTTTGAAAATGCTATTAGATTTTGCAGTATAAACCAGTTCACTCTTGAGTCTTGCCAACGTACGTACTGGCACAATAATGATTGGCAATGTATCTGAGCAAATGATTTGGTTGCTTTACAATTTACGCTGAAGCCCTCGATTTAGGAACAAGCGTCGGGTTCTGAGTTCTAAGGCACATATTAGAGGTGCTTCACCCATGGAAGGATCTGCATTCTTAATCTCAAGGTTGCTTCGATTAGCCTAACGTAACAATTGAACTGAATCTTTGTTGTGATCAGTTGTGACACCATATATATATCAGACAAACCCCAGGAGCAAAACGATTCGCATCCATGGTTCCTTCCTCTTCACATTCTGATTTCTGTGTTATTTTGAACAGATTTTGTTGTAACTTTAGAACATATTTCAAACTAGAAAGTAAAATTGAGCAGCACAAACTGTACCAACTGTCACTAAGAGGAGGTACCAGCTTATGGCATACCAGTACAAACTGTACCAACTGCCACTATATATCCGGCAATCACCATCACAGAAAATGTATGCAGTACATATGCATAACTATGAAGTACAAAAGGAATTATGAAATTCCACTTATTACAAAGCAACAACTCACACCATATTTAAATGCACTTATATCTAAAAATATAACAAGCAAACTACTAAACAGGTTATGCAGAGTGCATATGCTTAACATCGCAGAACTGCTGCTCCATCTCAGACAACATTGACTTTGAGTAAGTTGCCTCTCCTGTTGTAGTGCTATCAATGATCACCGAGGAAAGCTAGATGATAACAGAAATTCTTTTTCTAAACTATAAATCCTGGAGGTTTCATCTCGAATGTCTGACCGGTTTGTGGTTTCCGTGGGATGCACCTGCCGCTTCTTTGAACCACGCAAGATTTCGAGTCTCGACTCCACTTCCTTCATTGTGGGTCTTTCCTCCCCTTTCAATTTTAAGCACACCTCTGCTATGATGGTGACAGCTGCAACTTTTGCTAAATTTTCCTCCTCTATTATCTCTGGGTCCAGAATTTCAGTAAGCTTATTTTCTCTTACAGCTGTACAAAAGTATGAAGCTAAATTTTCACCTTCCTGAAATCTAGAACTGGAAACTGACTTCTGTCTTGTCAGTAATTCTGCAAGAATAACACCGAAGCTATAAACATCACTTTTCCCTGTCAATCTACCTGTGTGGTAGTACTCTGGATCTAGATAACCGAAAGTTCCTTGCACTGCTGTAGTTATACCAGTTTCATCAACTTGAATTGATCTTGAAGCTCCAAAATCTGACACCTTTGCTGTTAAATAATCATCTAACAATACGTTGCTTGACTTGATATCTCGGTGGAACACTGATATGGAAGCAGTGGAGTGTAAATGTGCTAGAGCTCTTGCAATTTCTAACATGATCCAAAATCGATCCTCCCATGAAAGGAAGTGATAACCTTCAACATGAAGGTGATCGAAAAGTGTCCCATTTGAAATGAACTCATAAACTAGCAAAGGTACCTCAGACTCCAGGCAGCAACCATAAAGTTTGACCACATTTCTGTGGTCAATTTGGGAAAGAATGACCACTTCGTTTATGAATTCATTGATTTCTCTTTGTACTACAATTTGGGACCTTTTGATGGCAACGACACGCTGATCTAACAAGATACCCTTGTAGACTATGCCATGGCCACCCTGGCCAATGATGCGTGTCTGGTCGAATTTGTTTGTTGCCTGCTTAAGCTCTTCCAAGGTGAATATTTTCAGCCTTTCACTGACGTCTCGGTTTGAAGAAATGAATTGCTGCAATAAAAGCCCATGGTTTTGCTTAAATAATCTTTCCCTGATAATTCTCTTCCTTCTTTTTGTAGTCCGCTTGATGAAAATATGCAGACTTTGAACTATAAACAGTAGCCCAATTCCCGATCCAATGCCGACTAGGATTATCAGTTTTGAATCTGAAGAAATATAAAAGGTCAAATATGATTTTTCAGGAAAAAAGGTGTTAAAGGCTCATGATATTACTGCACTTCATTACATGTCATGTTTTAACAGTAAAATTATAATTTGACCTCACAACTATTACGAGAACACTATCATAGATAATTAATCAGCCTCAAGATTTACTGGTAAATTATGACAGCATGACAAGAAAAAATAAGCAACAGGAAGATTTAGGACGTTAATGATTTTGAGCAGGGTTGTTCTTTGAGATTTCTCTTTCAGGATGGTACAACGCTCACCTACTTTTGTGCCCATGTTATCTCTGAGGCAAACCTAACTTGCTAATAGTCATTCAAATTTATCATTTCCAAGTATGAACTACAATACTGTTATGGACAAAAATATATTAACTTTCCTCGTGATTCATGATGTTACTGTAGGACTATAAACAATTTGCAGTTAGAAGCATCTAATTTGTTGTTCACCAAGTAATATTAAATAAAAGAAAAAAAAGGAAAGAAGAGCTTCACTTAAGGCAGCATCATGCAAAGAGACCATCTTGCATCCAGTTCCATCTTGTCTTCCATCACCTGTCATGCCTTGTGGACAAGAACATGAGTAATTTCCTGGTAAATTGATACAATAGCCTACGCATAGATTGGAATCTTGTTCAAGGCATTCATCAATATCTGAAAAGAAAAGCATAAGTTATTTTGTAAAGCCAGAAACATTGGCATTTCCTGAGGTTAAATTACTATTTTATTTATACCAGTACATCCATCTTCAGCATACGGATTTCCTTGGTATCCTTGACTACAGCTGCACAAGTACCCGGGCATTGATTGCGAGTCATAGCAATAGCTATTACTTTTGCATGCGAAAGAACCAGTTTTTTTACTGGCAACTTCACAGGATTCGTTTCCGATTGCCCAATCCAATTGAATCAAGTTATCACCGCCAGCGTATGTATCATATGCTTCAGCATTGTTCTGAAAGAGAAACATGCTTCCATTTGACAGGAAATCATCTCTTGGAGAGAAAAATGCAGTACTGCAATTTAATAAATTCCCAGTGGAATTAAATACGCTCACTTGCTCAAATTGAAGGTCGAAGCTTTGAAGAGCGCCAGGAAGAGTAGCTTGGCAACAACCTAGGCCAGAGCAAGACCTGCTTGACAAGCTACCAGTGTCACAAAAGGTGACACAACCACTTGTCAGATTGGTGTCTTGTCCATTTCTTATTTGGACTAAATTGTTACAGCCAACAACTGTGAGCACATTGGACTGGGAAGATAATGTAAAAGGAGTTCCCTCTAAGTTGAACTCTCCGGATATTTCAGGATCATTCCATTTGCCGTTGGCACCACTACACCTTCTTTGAATTGGTCCTGCATAAATCTTTATGTAGCCTTCAAATGATATTTCTCGAATGATATAGGTGGTTTTGGATATGGGCAAGAAAGGAGACCCGGAGTTCCCCTCGGGACACTCTATCTCAAAACCCGGTAAGGCTTTGCCTGAAGAGCCAAACGGATAGGGAACATTACTACACGTAATGTTTTTGAACGAACTGGCAAGAGTCCCATAATATCCTATGGCCCCAGCATCATTCTTGAGTGCAGTGGTACTAATGTATGAGGATGAACAAAGTGGTACAGATACTAGCATGAAAGATAGTAGTAGGAAGAATTGAATGTCTAAGGACATGGCTGGTCAATTTATGAAGAAATTAGATGTTATGTTATGGCGGGGACGCTCAATGCAATGCTGTTGCCGTTCTTCAAGACTGCATATATACTAGCAGACTGCAGACCACATCCTGGGAACTCAAGCAGAATTTTCTTTTCATTGACTAGTTGATAAGGGAGCCAATTTCAACATCATTTTGGCCTTTTAATGACTCTTTACGGAAGATGAAAATGAAATAAAGCACGATACGGATTAAAAAAAAAAAAAAAGTGTTCAGAAAAAACTATGGTCCTACTTTTAATGAGTTCTGGTCAATGGTTTTGCTCCGTTTTAGTCTAGCTACAAACTTTTCCACGCGTAAATGAACTGAACAGCGATTTTTCCACACAGAAGTGGACTAGACGTATGTTGCACGTTGTAATCATTAAGCACCCCCATTGCCCACACCAACAAATCTTTTCCTAACAGAGAAAAAAAAAATTCTTCATTTTTTGTTACCATCAATTTTCGCCATTTTGTTATCATAGACAAACTTTTCCATACTAACATTGATATACTAATTTTCGGCCTATATTTGTATACTAAGATTTATCATTCCTGAGTGCTGACATAAATTTAGACCGGTTAAAGGAACTAGGACGCGTATAAAAAAAATACAATTCTAGCAATTAACATTCGTTATTGACCAGCTATAGATCTCATAATTAATGTATCCAAATTATTGTCATTACAATGAACTACATCAGCAAAGATAATTACTCAGTTCAAATGCTGCTCTTCCTGGATTTACAACAAGGTCAGAGTGATGTTTACAAACTATTATGTTAGGCAAAGGCGCACACGCTAAATCAAGATCAATCGTTCCTTCTAGTCACAATCAATTCGATGACACTTCGTTTTTTAAAGATTCGTCAGTCCCTTGTTGCATATCAGAAGGCACAGCCTCAACTGCCCTGAGAAAGAAAGATTGAACGACTAAAACAGAGTTCTCATTCAACAAAATCCTTTACACTGTATTTATATACAAAATGCCATACTGCACCACCATCAGGTCTTGTACAAATATAATAAAAGTTGAGCATATTAAAAATCAACTCACATGCCATTGCCATCAGGATTTTCTTCATCTCCATTGTCTGGCTCAGGATGCAAACTTCTGACCTAAAAAGTGCCCAAAAAAAAATCTGTTTATCAAGAAATCAAAGTAAATAAATGCTGACAGAAAAAACTGAGAATCAGAGAATTGTTAAGACCTGTCCAAGTGGAGTTGAATGTCTCCTGCTCCGTCCCTTGTGACCACTTCTGAAGGTACCCTATCAACAATGTAATAAAAGAACTCTTATAGTTCCCAAAATTTCTGTAGACATCCAATTCAGAGCCCTTCAAATCTTTCAGGTAATTAACCAAAATTCAGAGAATAGATCCTTTAAAAAATTTAGTCGGTCACAAGCACCATAATATCTTTTTGCAGTACATACACAACAAACTATTATTTATTAATAACTTAACACATCATTCCTACAGGACAAGTTACATTTCAATACTATCAAATTCAAGGCACCCTCAGATGGGTATAAAAAAACAATACCAAAAAGTGAAAAAGAAAAAAAAAAATAGGTTTCACAGAAGTGAGCTGCAACTACAGAACAGCAACAAAAGAAATAACATTGAGATATTGTAGATATCATACCTTATTGGCCCACATAAGTCCACATGCATTGCACAAAGATCTGGGCCCTCCTGGCCCACGGCGCATTGTTGGTGTGCTGTCTGGTCCAACACCACAATTTTGGCATCTATGATGATACAAAGATAATAGAAATGATTGAACTGATCCTAACAGAAAAACTCAGATATTACTGTCAGGAGACAAAACCATAGGGTAAAAGTAGAACATATGATTTCAATGGAAGTTATAACTTACTTCCAGTCTTTCATCGATTCAGAGGCATCACCACCAGGGGAGCCAGACTCCCCATCAGGATTGGCTCTTCCAGCAAATTGCCCTTTGTGCCGGTGCATCCTAGAAATAACACATAAATTAATGCAAAACACATCAGCGACATGAAAATCAGGTCATGAAGTACATAATTTAAGTATCTGAACTCTGAAGCATACTCAACACTAACACATAGCCGTCATATGTATACTTGGGATTTAAGACTTTGGCACAAACCTAATAACCCAACCGAACACATGGGTCATATTTTGGCCAGGATGTCACAAGGTAAACCTGGTATGTTCAGGGGGCAATTTTAATTTTTATTGAATATAGAGTTGGGCTAGACGCTAACTATGAAGAACATAACAACATAACTATCAAATATGCATTTCAAAAATATTAACAATAGCTATCCCAGCATATATTCTGACAAGTTACTACAAAACCCAAAGTGACTGAATAAAGGTGAATTCTGTGCACAAATGTAAATTGCAACCAGCTATCTATCAGGATCTAGGAACACAACTAATACAATTGGTTGTCCCCAAAGTGGCAACCCGACATATGTGTCTCCTATGTGTTAGTCATATCAGCATTATGGTACCTTTCAGCAACCTCTCTTCGGACAGCATATCGAATCTTCTTATCGAAGTTTCTTTCTTTCCTCTTTTGTCTGAACCTAATCAAAGCTTCAACCCTCTGAGCAGGAATATCGGTTCTATTGAGAATATCTTCGTAACCCTGTCCAATAATTGATGAGAAATTTAAGAGACACTGAGGCAAAGCTGCATGAAATTTTGACATAGTAAATAATGCATAGTACCTTGTTATTGTTAAAAGGCATGGCTGCTCCACTGCTCGCCATGCTGGCTGGGACATCAGAACCGCCTAACAACAGTAATACTGCCTGAACCTGAAAAAAGACATAATCCTTCTCAACAAGACAGCGATACTAAAATAGTAACTGTTACTGCTAATCCTACTTATTCAATTACAGCATTGGATATCACAATTAATTTATCAAAACTAACATTCAGCAATTGCTGGTTTCATTATGGGATTGACATGTAATTACCACCTCCATTGTGCATTAACAAGTATAAATAAATGGGAATGGTAGCAACCCCAGCTCATCCGGTGCTCAACAACCTACCAAATCTAATACTCTTTCAGAAACATATCAAAATCAAAATGAACAAAACTTGCAAAAGAAGAGAGAGAACCTTATCAGGCGTGACAGAGTCGAAGACATAGACCTCGCCCTGGAAAAGAAGCGTGAGCTGATTACCGCTGCCACTCGCGACTGGCACAGCAGTAGCGGTATCCACATCCTCATCCCTCCGATCCACCGCAAAGTCCGACTCCTCACCATCGGAGCCCGAGTCGGGGCCGCTCAGCCGGTGGCCGTTGGTGCCGTCGGCGTCGGCGTCGGCGTCGGACATGGTGCTAGGGTTAGGGTACGTAGGAGGAGGAGAAAGGGGAATGTAATCGTAACCCTAGATCGAGTCTGATGGATTGATGGATGGATGGGATCAGAGCCGCTGGTTTTTGATGATGGCATCGGACGGGGGGACGCGCTGCCCGGCCGAATCGGACGAGTTGGTTGGGTTGGGTGTTGTAGACTTCACATCCGCTGTTGCCCTATTATCCAATATATGGACCGTTGGATGATAATCAATGGATGAGATTAATTTGAGAAAGGTTCGTATAATATAAACCGGGCCGATTGGATCCGTCCGTTTCGATCTAACGGTCAGGACTGGAATAACAGGCTTCTATTATTCTAAAAGGATAGCAGCGGATACTGAGTTACTGACTCGGGTGTTGTAAACGGAAAAATTTCACAAATGACCTTAGATCTGAACTTATCTCTACCACTGCCTAAACCACTAACTTAATTTCCCGGATGCCCAAAACATTGGGCGTGACTTCAACTTGCGCCTTAGAGAACTTTATTGAGCTGCCCATGCCGTACCCGTTGCCCATACCTTAGAGAACATTGGGCAGCACAGTATTCCCCTTTAGGCGCAAGTTGAAGTCACGCCCAATATTTTGGGCATCTGTGAAATTAAGTTAGTGGTTTAGGCAGTGGTAAAAATAAGTTCGGATCTAAGGGCATTTGTGAAATTTTTCCTTGTAAACCGTGGTGTGGGATTGCTGGATTGATTGGAGTTTTTGGTTGCGGTGTATGGGGATTTTTTTGGCATCTGACTAGTGGTGGTGTAAAGATATTGTTCAATTTTTTGGGATTTTTGTTTTGTAATTGCATATTGAATATTTCCTGGGTTTGCAATTTAATTACCGCTATATTTATCTTGTTCTTTCTGCCAATTGCCAAAGTATCAAAAAAAAAGGGAAAGATATTCAGCTGACCGAATTTTTTATTAATATTAAAAATAAAATAATAAATCACGACAATATTATTGTCAAACCAAAAATCACAAATTTAAGAATTCCACCCGTGAAGAAGGCGGATTGATTCCACCTTTTTTATAGGTGGAACGATTCCGCCTTCTTTAAAGGTGGAATGATTCTACCTTCTTTAAAGGTGGAATGATTCTACCTTCTTTAAAGACGGAATCGTTCCTCCTTTTTTACAGGTGGATTAATTTTTTTTGCATCCAGTCCTTTCCCACCTCATTCAATTCTTCTCCCTTCACTCCCACTTCATCCGAATTTTTTTTTTTTTTTGCATCCAGTCCTATCGTAATTGATACCACTCACTCCAGTAATAATATTACCACGCATCAGCATCTGCCGCGATCCAAACCAATCGCAGGTTCTTGCAATTCTATTACCTGAGCCGTTTGTTAAATTGATGTATGAAATATACTTTGTTTATTTCTCACTGTAGTCCCTATCTTTCCATTCAGTCAACCGCAAGGTCTCTGCGAGGTGAGAGTGAAACTTGAGTATAATTCTCCAGTTATATAGTTAATTAACATCAGCTGAGATGTATATTTTTCTCTAAATAATAATTGGGAGATTAAAGAAAAAGAAAAAAAAATCATGTTATATCGATGTTCGGCATGTCATATAAATAATTATGTTATAGTCATACAAGTTTGTAGTACATGAGTTTAATACAAGAGTTTATACTAATGTTAGCATTTTGGTCTCGTTCCACCTTCTTTATGGGTGGAATGATTCCGCCTTCTTTATGGGTAGAACGATTCCGCCTTTAAAGAAGGCGGAATCAATCTGCCTTCTTTACGGGTAGAATTCCTAGATATGTGATTTTTGGTCTGACAATATTATTGTTGTGATTTTTTATTTTATTTTTAATATTAATAAAAAATTCGGTTCAGCTGATGGATGATGTACGGATTGACGACCAACAACATACATAGATAGCCAAGGACTAATTTGTAATTGCCATCACTTGTATTTTGTAATGTAGAAAAACAAAAAATTACAGATTGATAATTAACTATCGGAAAATATGTTGTTGTTTGTTAACAGTAAAGTATGATTATATATTTGGAACATGCAATAGTTAAGAATACCTTGCTAATCCGATTAAAACCCAAGTCCAATCATGAGTTGCATTCAAGCGGCGTAACAACCCTCCCCATGAATTAGAGCATCTCCAAGAGACTCCCTAAAAATGGATCCCAATATATCTATATTGGGTGTCATCCTAAATTTTTTGGGAGCAAAATTTCACCTCAATCTCCAACAGATTCCCAAAAAAAAAAAAAAAAAATATGAATCCCAATACATTTAAGCTAGGCCAAAATACGAATCCCAATACATTTGAACGGTTTGGATTTGGCTCTAGTTTGGGAAGTTGGATTGGGAGTGCCCAAAAAAGCCACCAAAATAGCTAAAATTAGAGAGGATTTTGGGATAGCCCAAAAATTGGGAAGGGTTTTGGGCTTCTATTGGAGACCAAATTTTGTTTCTAATTCCCAATAATTGGTTTTAGGAATGGTTTCGGGAAGCTCTTGGAGATGCTCTTAATACAGCTATCATAATAGTCAGTTACAGCACCCAGGCCAGGTGTCATGTACGTCAGTGCTAGGGTCGGCAAAAAAGTTCGTAAAAGTTCGTAGCTCGTAATTCGCTCGAGTTCAATTCGGTTTGAGCTCAATCCAATTTTTTGTCAGCTCAAGTTCAATTTAGCTCAGCTCGATTTTTTCTTGATTCGATTCAGATTCGATTTGTAATAGCTCGATATATAGTAATTTGCACATTTTTTGAACTATTTTGCCAAAATTATTTGTAATAATATACCTATTTTATTATTTAATTAACAAAATATACTTATTTTATTGTTAAATTAATAAAAATAAATTTTTTAATCATAATTTATTATAAAAATTAGTAAAAATAGAGATAATTTGTTTACATTATCAAAAAATAGAAGTACCTTTGATAGTTTATGAGTTCATTTCAAATGGGACACTTCTCGATCACCTTCATGTTGAAGGTTATCACTTCCTTTCATGGGAGGATCGATTTTGGATCATGTTAGAAATTGCTAGAGCTCTAGCACATTTACACTCCACTGCTTCCATATCAGTGTTCCATCGAGATATCAAGTTGAGCAACGTATTGTTAGATGATTATTTAACAGCGAAGGTGTCTGATTTTGGAGTCTTGAGATCAATTCAAATTGATCAAACTGGTAGAACTACAGCAGTGCAAGGAACTTTCGGTTATCTAGATCCAGAGTACTACCACATAGGTAGATTGACAGGGAAAAATGATGTTTATAGCTTCGGTGTTATTCTTGCAGAATTATTGACAAGACAGAAGTCAGTTTCCAGTTCTAGATTTCAGGAAGGTGAAAATTTAGCTTCATACTTTTGTACAGCTGTAAGAGAAAATAGCTTACTGAAATTCTGGACCCAGAGATAATAGAGGAGGAAAATTTAGCAAAGGTTGCAGCTGTCACCATTGCAGCAGAGATGTGCTTAAAATTGAAAGGGGAGGAAAGACCCACAATGAAGGAAGTGGAGTCGAGACTCGAAATCTTGCGTGGTTCAAAGAAGCGGCAGGTGCATCCCACGGACACCACAAACCGGTCAGACATTCAAGACATGCTAACAAAGAAGAGATGTTCCACGGGCCGAAATGAAACGTCCAGGATTTATAGTTTAGAAAAAGAATTCATATTGTCATCTAGTTTTCCTCGGTGATCATTGCCTTTAAAACATTACTTTGTAAGCATATGCACTCTGCGTAACTAGGGGTGTTCAATCGGTCAGTTCGGTTCAAACTGAAATAATTTTATACAACCAAATTAAACCGAAGTTTATCAAAGTACCAACCGATCCGATCTTTTTAAAATGACATCCGAATATACCGATAACTGAACCAAACAAAATTTTGTTTGGTTTATTAATCCGATTAAACCGAAATAACACTTGTTCACAGCTATGTGGTATGGACACGGACATGAGTATCGTGTCTAACACGATACGACACCGTGCGACACGGTATTTTCAAAAAATAGGGGACACGATACGGCTTGGACACGGCAAAAGTTATATATATTGTGATTTGTAAATATGTGAAGTTCAAATCCCACTCCCAGATATCCATCAGGTTTTTCCTTCTATATTTGCCCAACACGTGACTAGTGGCCTACATCCTATGCAGCTAATTCATGTATCCAAATTGTACTCTTGTGGCCCATTTAAGAAAAAAACAGAATGCACTTTCATTCTCTGTGAAGTGTCCCTTGCCGTGTCGAAGGAGTATCCTCAACGTGTCCATACTTTGACTGTGTCGCGTGTCGGCATTGACCGTGTCAACCCCGTGTCACCGCGTGTCGTACGAGTGTCCGTGTCGGACACGTGTCTGACTCTGACACGCCTTGCTATTGGGAGTGTCCGTGCTACATAGGTTCACGGGTAACAAAAAATATTATGTTACCAAATTAAGAATAAAATAGACATATAATTTTAAAAAACAAAACAAGCAAGCAAATAAAACTTACAAAAGAAAGAATATTGAACAATTTTTATATTTAACCATCATTTATATAATTATATCAAATAAAATAGATTTATTTACTATATTTTAGACTATTCGGTTTATTTGGTTTATCCGATTTACCAAAACACAAACCGAACCAAATAAGATAAAATTTTCATCCGAACCAAAATTTTAAACTGAAATATCCGAACCGAATAGTCCAAAGTTTAACAGTTCGGTTGAAATCCGAATAAACCGATCCGTTTGAACACCCCTATGTGTAACCTGTGTAGTAGTTTGCTTGTTAAATTTTTAGATACAAGTGCATTTAAATATGGTGAGTTGTTGCCTTGTAATAAGTGGAATTTCATACTTCCTCTTCCACAAAAGAATGAATTTGTAGCAAAAGTTAAAAGAAATAGTGGAAGAGTGAAATGTGAAATTACTTTTGTGCCCTTAATTAGTAGAAAAGTGGACATTCTTGGAATGAGACGAGCGACATTTTGGGAATTTCGTAATATATATATATTTTTTTTAGGAAGAAAGTGGATTCAAACAGAGAGTATAAATTCATTTAATTATGGACAAGTTGTAAAGGGTATAAATTCATTTAATTGTGGACGGAGGAAGTATTTTTTTGTACGTACTTCATAGTGATGCGTATGTAATGCATACATACATTTTCTGTTATGGCGATTGCCGGATACCTATTGGCAGTTGGTACAGTTTTGTACTGTTATGCTGTATGCTGGTACCTCCTCTTAAGACTGTTGGTATTAATTAGTACAAGGACCTGTATGTGTTGCTCAATTTTACTTTCAAATTTGAAATATGTTCTAAAGTTACAACAAAATCTGTTCAAAATATATAACAGGGAAATCAGAAAGTGAAGAAGAAGGAACCGTGGATGCGAATGGTTTTGTTCCTGGGGCTTGTCTGATATACATGGTACGTGTGACAACTGATCACAGCAAAGATTCAGTTTAATGATGACGTTAGGCTAATGGAAGCACCCTTGAGATTAAGAATGCAGATCCTATAAATGATGATTTCGTAGCAGGCCCAACCGTCCAAGTGCTCAAAGTCCAAACACATCCATTCATTCATTCCAGCAAGTCTCTTCTCAGTTTGTTTAGTTACAGATTACAATTGTCAAACGAACACTCGAACATTACACGCTCCATTCTTGGCGGGACCCCCGCGTCAGTCTCCCAGAGGCTGAAAATCTGATGCCGTGCCCGTGCGGAGTGCGGTGCGGTGCGGTGGCACTTGTGAGTTGTGACTTGCCAATTGCCGTTGCATTGCTATTGCCAAGTAGAAGCCGCTGTAGCTGTAGCTGTAGCTCTCTTGTCTTGCGTCTGTCTGGTCGTGTCGGCCTCGGGTCCCTGCCCCCTTTCGAGTGCTTATCACCTAACTTACTGCATTTTGCAGTTCATGATGTGAACCGTTGGATCGTCTCGAGATTCGTAGAGATCCAAGATGGCATGAATCTCAAGACAATTTAACAGCTCACGTCATGAACTGCAAAATGCAGTACAGCAGGAGATATGAAATCCCTTTCTCGTCTTCGTCTATACTCGGATCAAATCTCTCTTCATTCCTTCCCTCGTAACCCACAAGCATTCTCTTTAATCCTTCGTCCTTCCTTTCGCATGTTGATGTTGTAAGTTGTAACCCTCATCTCTGTCCTTACTCTTCTTCTCTTCTCGATCACATCGCATGTCAGTCCCTCCGCGCCAACCCCAGGTTCGTCTTCTTCTCTTCTCTTCTCTTCTCTTCTCTTCTTCCCTCTCCCGATCCCCTCTCTCTTCCTCTTACTCCATCTATGCGTCCAGCCCCAGGTCTCGCTGCGAGGCGCCAGCGCCAGGGAGATCACGCGCGATGCCCTTCTGGAGAAGGTCTCGCAGGAGCGCGAGCTGCGGAGCTACCGAAGGCGCGCTAAGAAGGCCGCCCTCGACATCCAGGTATACTTACATCTTACATTCTTACTCCTCTTCTGACTCTATGTACCCGTTCATTTCATTACCGATTCTCACTGTGTGGGGGGTGGGTTTGTTGTTGGAATTAGAGGGTTTGGAGGAGGTACTGCGAGGTCAAGAAGGTGTCAGGGAAGGTCAGGGAGGAATGGGAGGCGGCCGTGGTTGATGGGAAGGGGAGTTCCATGACGGCGAAATGCATCTCGGAGGAAATTGTCAGGCCATTTCTGTTCTTTGCCACCCGATTGCCGTGGGTTTATCAGAAGAATGATCTGGAAATTGCAAGCTCTGCATTACACTGCTTCAGTATCCTCTTGAGCAGCATAAACTCATCAGGTATTTCATTTTTATTACTGTTATAGGCTAATAGGATTGAATGCCAAGTACTAGGAACTTTTTAGTTTGTCCAAAGCCTCATCTTTCTATGATGGGTCATGAGTTTGATTCCTCTACAGAGTTATCTAAAAGAAATGGGTATTGGGATAATGGAAGCTGTTATTTGGGATAAAAGATGGAAAATATTATTCTTCTTCTTCCAAAATCTCTTTCTTGCATATTTCTATTCATCATAAGATATTTATGCAGCAGATATTCTTATTCAGTGCTTTCCACTTGCAGATGCGGAAAAATGTTTCTGCTTATTGTCCATTGGTGCACAAGAGGAGAGATCCACCTGGAATTACCAAGCGAAAAGGCTCATTTCTCTGTGCTTTGCTATTCTAGCTGAATGCAACTTCTCTCAACTTGGATGTGCAGCTGAGAAAACAGTTGAACTCACTGCTCTTGCAATGCGCCTATCTATCTCCTTGACCGACTTGAAAACATGGAAAGGCTTAAATACTGAGAAATTTAGAGAAGCTAAACTTCCAGTGAGAAAGTTGATTGTATTTCTGGCTTCAGAACAGAGCTGTTCTTACAGCTGCATCAGGAGATATATGGCAAACCTCGATTGTAACAGACCAGCAGGAAAACCTATTGCACCTACTGATGACTGCTTCTTGATTACTGCAAGTGCTGTCACTCTTGCATTGCGTCCTTTCCATTTGAAGGGGATGGATGTGGATGGATATGATGTTGACAGGGCCTATGTAGACTATATTGTGTATATACTTACTATACCATATCTTTTCAGATGCTTACCTTATTTGCTCTTACCGGCTGTTCGCCACCCATCTATTCTTCAACCATGCCTTCGCATTCTGAGTGTAAGTTTAAACTTCACTGTTGCTAGTTAATGTATAAGTAATGGTAGAGTACTTGTCGTTTTTGTATTAGTACAACCATGATAAGGACCCTGGGACAACAGAACCAGCATAATTTAGAGGCTTATTTTTGTAAATACACCTGCTATTTTGCTCAAGAACTCCACCGAATCTTGTTAACAAACATTTTATTGCAAATCTGAATAAAAATAAATAAATAACAAGTGAAGCAATTTAGAGCTACAATTGGGTGCGTTTGTTGTTGTTTAATCCATATGAACATAGGCACTCTTTTCTCTTTTTATTATATTTATGGTATTGTTGATTAAGAGAAATAAAGAGTGCGAGGTTGGAAATTGTTTATCTGTTTATAAACCTTTACTTCTCTACTGCATGAATCTAAAAGCAAGGTATTATATACAAGTATATCTAACCTGCATGGCATTTGTTGCATGCGTAAATATAGTTGTTTGCAAATATAACAATATGTGTTAGAACTGCACCAGTATAGTACTCACTTTGTAGATTTCTTTCTTTCTTTTTATTTCTTCAATGTACCTTTTCGTATTACTGATCAAACAATGGCAGGTGATGGCAGACAACGGAAGGAAAATTTTTTGAAGAAATTTCAAGATTACAATTGTCTGAGAAAGAAGTGTTATTTGCACTTAAAATTCCTTTTCCTGGGTGGCTTCTTGCAAATATCATTAACCTCACAACAGATTCTGATTGTATGACTGCTGACTTCGATATCCAACTATACATCCAAGCTGTCAATTGTACTTCTAGAAGCTTGCTGAACCTTCTTGAGACCAACAAAGAAGCTGTGAAAGTAATTCCGAATGATGTTACTTTATCGTTTCTTGACCTTTTGAAACCTGTGCATCAGCAGTGGCACTTAACCAAGCTTTTGTCTTCGTCAACTAAGGATGTCATGTTTATAGATATCATAAAATTCTTTTACTACATGCTGCGGCTCTTCTCTCACATGAACCCTGTTGTTGGTCCAACGTCTATCCTCAATGTTTTATCATTCAATCCTGAGTTTGTTGTGGAATTATGGGTTTTCTTGGAGCGCTCTATTTTTGGCGCAAATGCTTATGGCCCTTCTCGAAATAAGGATTGCAGTAGTGGTTTGATATCTCAAACCAGGCAAAACAAGAGCTTCAAAGACACAAAATGGAGCAACATGCTGCAGAAGATGAAAGGAAAATCACTTGAGACTGACGAGACTAATGTGGCAAGCAGTTTTTCTAATGCTGATGTGGCATCAATTCAGGATGAATATGAAGTGTGGGAGGTTCAAGCAGTGAAAAAAGAGATATCAAAGGAACTTTTGTGCAGTCTGCATTTATTTTGTGCAGTGTATGGACACCTCTTGTTAGTTTTGGATGACATAGAATTCTATGAAAAACAGGTATGAGATATTAACAGAATTTGTAATTTTTTTTCTTACTAATGTGGAAAGTAGGGATACGGTGGGACCTGTTCTAAATGCTCTATGATTGTGAAAAATATTTAGTAATTACTAATAAAAGGCTTTCTTGCATTTTTCTTACATTGTGGGGTTCAACTAATTTGGCATAATAATGAAGAGCAGCTGACCATACTGTTGACCCTTCATCGTATTTGACAGTGTTCGCTTTCTTTTCTAATTGAAATTTTCTCTGAATTGTTTATTGTCTTCTAACTATGGCTTATTGTATGCCTATTTCAGGTGCCACTTACGCTTGATCAACAGAGAAAAATTGCATCAGTACTCAACACCTTCGTATACAACTCTTTCAGTCAAACTACTTCTCCAGCTAATAAGTATCTTATAAATGTGGCAACAAGGTGTCTCCATCTACTTTATGAAAGGGACTGTCGGCACCGGTTCTGCCCTGATTCTCTGTGGCTGGCACCAGCCAGAAATGACAGCATCCCCATTGCTGCTGCAGCTAGAGCTCATGATGCTACTTTCATGGCAGAGGATGACTCATTGTGTGCAAGCACTCCTGTGATAACTGTTCCTTATGTTTATCCTTTTGACAAGAGGTATACTACTATTTTTCATTCCAGTATTTATTTTATGTTGCTGTTTTGGTACCAGTTGCATTCAACTTCCACCTTCTCTTTTTTACTTTATAGACAAAATTTTGTAATGCCCTTACTAATCAAGATGCGACAGAATGAAGCTTACACAGCTTTTAGCGTTCATTCAAAACCATTAATTTTTGGAGATCTAATTGAAATAAAGGTTCTGGCTAAATGAAGTCTTATGGCTTAAAACTCTTTGGTCTAGTCCTCTTTAGTTCTCATAGTAATTGTATCACGGAGAATAGGAGATGACAACTATTCCATGCAGAATATTTGTTTCTAAATTTTAGGTTCATTGCTACTTTATTTTGTGATACTGGAAAATAAGTTATTTTTTTGAAACAATATTACATTTAATTTTAAATAGTTCTTCATTGTAAATTCTATGAACAGGTACGACTAATCTGGCAAAAGATAAGCAACAAATGTCTCAAACAAAAGATTGACTATTTGAAAAAACAGATGTAATGAATTTTGTTTGTGGAGTATTTTCACTCTTAGGAAATGCAGTGCTGTGCCATTGAAGCCTATGACCTAAACTGCCTTTTCTTTTTATTCTCCCAGAGTCCAGATGTTTAGAGAATTCATCAAACTAGATAAGGCAAAACGACGGGTCTCTGAACCTGGTCAAATCGAAATAGTGATTCGAAGGGACCACATATTTGACGATGGATACCGACAACTGAATCTTGTTGGGTCAAGGTTGAAATCACCACTTCATGTGTCTTTTGTCAGTGAGTGTGGGCTTCCAGAGGCAGGTTTGGATTACGGTGGCCTATCAAAGGAGTTCTTGACCGATTTATTGAAGGCTGCATTCAATCCTGAGTACGGATTTCTATGTATATATACACTATTCCCCTTTGCTAAAACATATTATTTATCACCTCCAACATGGAAAAGATTATACCCCTGTATGTTCACAGAGACTTACATGGAACTTTAGTGCAGCATAAGGCAACCTAGAAATGAATAAAATGGGGGCAACAGTGGACTAAAAATGCTTTCTAACAAAACTTCCAACTAATTCTAGCCTTGACATTTGAGTAATTTTTTTCTTTTACTCCATAAAAACTCTGGTGAATGCAAATTGCAAACATGAAAATTACTTCATATTTTTTTAAAAAGCAACAAAATAAGTCAGTTGATGAACTTGAGATTTAAATTATCTTAATATCTCTTTGTAGAACTCAATGTTAATGACATTTGTCCTTGATAGATTTGGGCTGTTTACACAGACTTCTACGTCAGATAACAACCTGATTCCCAGCTTATCAGCTAGGATTCTGCCAAATGGAATGGAGATGATAGAATTTCTTGGTCGAATTGTTGGGAAAGCACTTTATGAGGGGATCCTACTTGACTACTCCTTTTCACTTGTATTTGTTCAAAAGCTACTCGGCCGGTACAGCTTTCTTGATGAATTGTCAACTCTTGATACAGAGCTGTATAGAAATCTCATGCAGCTTAAGGTAAATCTTGAATCAATAACATCTATAACTTGATAAAAAGAAACCAAGTGTATTTTGTAATTTTAACTAGCAGTAGCATTTTGCCCAGTCAATAAAAAGCAGAAAATTTAAGAGTGATACTTTTGTAAACCGACAACAATTTGACCAATTTTTCTGGTTGGATTCTTTAATTAACAATTGTGTAGCTTGGTTTTATTTGTTTTTTGCTTTTATATAAAGTACTTAGGAGCTGGGTCAAGATTGTCAACATTTTGATTAAGTATACACATATTTGTTGGATGCTGTTTGCATATATACTGAAATAATTTGTTGTTACTTGTTAATATTGAATATGCAAAACATCCGATGTTGCCAGTTCAGTAAAGCACTGGTGGCTGCAGCACTTTGCAAAAACAAATTCTGAAATGACGACTGAAGATTTTTGTATGTTGATTATAATCAATATCTGGATTAGATATAGATCAATTGGTCTTGGATATATGTAACTCAGTCTTGATTAATTGTTGACGGACAGCATTTTGAAGGTGATGCATCAGAGCTCTGTCTAGATTTTACTGTTACTGAAGAGCTATGTGGCAGGATGATTGTTCATGAGCTTAGGCCTGGTGGTAAAAATATTTCTGTGACAGATGAGAACAAATTACAGTATGTCCATGCTATGGCCGACTTCAAGCTAAACCGTCAGGTGAAAGTCTTAAACTTGAGATAACATAAATAATAATGATTAATTGTCACACTGAAATATTTTTATCTCGATGTACAGATACTTCCTTTTGCAAATGCATTTTACAGAGGGTTGAGTGATGTCATATCACCTTCTTGGTTGAGTTTATTTAATGCTAATGAATTTAATCAGGTAAATTGCTCATTCCTGTTTTTTATAACATTATTTGGGCTCTTTTCTCTCCCTTCCTTATTTTTACTGAACAACAACATTTGTATCTAGTTGCTTTCTGGAGGAAAGAAAGATTTTGATGTTACTGATTTGCAAAGCAATACAAAGTACACCGGAGGTTATTCGGAATCAAGTCGCACAGTAAAATTGTTTTGGGAGGTACGTTGTGCATATGAGATTTTTTTTGTAATAAGAACATCTGTCTTTTATAACTTTTTATGATGCACGAACGGTGGGGAGAGCAAATGGAAGAACACACGAAACACGAGAGATTTTTGAGAATTCACACAGAATTCCTTTTTCTTGAGAATTCACACAGAATTCGTTTTCTAGATAAACTTTATTTATTATTCAACATATTACACACATTAAAGCATACAATACAGGGACTCTTTTATACTACTAACCTAAATATATTACACGTATAGTTCAAAGTAAAACTGTTAAAACCAAAATTGCTATATTTAGCTTTCTAAAACCGTCCAAGCAGGCCGCTCTCTATCTGCATGATTATATTTGGACAATTTGTATACTGCCCATCACTAAAGGCCAACTATACATAAACCAAATTTGGAACAATGAAAGAAGTTTTTGAAGTTCTCCAATGATATTGGACTTGGAAAAAATAGTTTCTAGGAGCATATTACTGTTGCAATACTGGTGTCTTGATGATATTGTGGAACCTGAATCAATTTAATATGTTTTTGCTTAGGTTATAAAAGGGTTTAGCCCCAAGGAAAGATGCTTACTTCTGAAGTTTGTAACAAGCTGTTCACGGGCCCCGTTACTTGGTTTCAAGTACTTGCAACCCTCTTTCACCATTCATAAGGTAATCATGTCATTTCATCTCAATAATGTATTTGTATTTGGAGTTTGCTGGACTGGTCCTCGTACTATTTGTCACTGAACTATAATTTGTCCCTTCAAGTATAGCCCAATTAATAATGGCTGTGGGTTTTGGCAGAAACAGTGCCTGATGCACCAAGGTTATCCACATGGAAATAGTTTGAACATGATCATACTTCTTCTTCTTTTCTTTTTTTTTTTTTATGAATTAAATTACCTAGAGAAAAATGGAAGTTTGATAGCTCGATGAGAAACCATATTGTAGTAACCAACTTATGGCATGGCGACAATGAGTGACCTTCTAATAAGTTTACCCCTTTCTGTTTAGTTTGAATTACTGCTCCACAACATGGTGCAGCGTAGTATGTCTGTTCAAATCAAGAATTGTGCAAACTAGTTTTTAGAAAATTCCCTATAAATAGGTGTGGGGCAGGATCTCCACACTGCTCTGACAGAGCTAATAAGCTGCTCCTTTCTTTGCTAAAATTTTTTTGCCAGGTGGCTTGTGAGGTGCCTCTTTGGGCCACAATAGGTGGACAGGATGTTGACCGGCTGCCTTCTGCCTCAACATGTTATAACACTCTCAAGGTAGTTTTGATTTGTTAAATTTAATATCAGTATAAGTTGATTTACATAATCTGTCAATTCTGTATCATTAAAATGTACTTGCTCATTGGTTACCTCTTATTTTTGTTATATATATTTAACAGCTGCCTACATACAAGAGAGCAAGCACACTGAGGAGTAAGCTTCTGTATGCAATTAGCTCAAACACTGGATTTGAACTTTCTTAGAATTTTGGAAACATATTTATTTTTTCACTTGTGAGGTATGTACAAATAGTGTTGCAATGTCATGTTCATACGTGTGATACATGAAAAGTGTTGGTAAAATCAACCTTCAGGGTAACATACCTTTTGAAGTATATGGTGTATCCCGATTATAGTGTACATATTGTTATGATATGCAGCCCGTTCCAGTGAAATCTTTTATTCGTGAGTTACTGAGTACTAAACTACAGGTTTCAACAATTTACCTAATATTATCATGCTGGAGACATCATATCTAGGTTACTAGTGGATATTAGCAAACATTACATTATCTTTGCAGTACATAAACATAGCTCTGGTGAAATGTCCTGGATTTATTCATTTAGAAAGGCAGAGGTAAATGGCCTAGTAGCTCAAGCGGTAGCTAATTAGGATAACTTCCAAAGAGGTCATGGGTTCAATCCTCCATGGGCACAAAATAAAAAGTTTCAATGAAACTGGTGGAGTATTCAACTTTTTTCAAAAAAAAGAAAGAAAGAAAGGCAGAGCAAGGAATGTGTTAATATAGTTTGCCTAGGAACAAGGAGAAAGCAAAACAGAAAAATAAGTGTAGGTTAAGACAAATGAATTTTTCGTCTGGTTCATCCACAACAGCTGCAATTTTTTAAGCTTTGAAGTAGAAATTCTTTCACCTTTAACAACATTGTATATTTATTTTTCTCTATATCACCATTAAATTTCCATCTCAAACAACAAGCTTAATTAGGAGATCAGTTCAATCCCTTGCACCAGGATAGCTTCAGCCAGAGCTTTATTGGCAGCCTCAGAAGGATGGAAGCTATCCCAGAAAACATATCCTGATGCATCAGTGCATGTCCCTATGGAAATTGCATTGCACAGAATGGAGGTCTCGATTGTCCCGGTTCCACAGCATGCCTTTCTTGTCTCAAAAAACCCTATACCAAGAAATCACAACCTTCAATAAAAAATCGGTTGGGTTCAATGAAAAATTTATTGATTCTCACCTCAACTGCTATGTTAGTGTAGACTTGGTATTATGTGTATGAATCTATGGTACAACCAAACCCTTGAGTGTAGCTTAGTTATAGTATTGTCACAATGAGTGACACTCAACAATTGAAGCTGTTATACTGCATATAGTTGGATTCTCAATAAGTTCAGAGAGTGGGTTGTAAATATTGGAAGCTACAGTATCAGTAAGTGAACTCAACAGTTGTGGCTGTTATACCGTATTTAGTTGGATTCTCCACAAGATCAAGGAGTGGGTTGTATATATCGAAGACAACGAGCTTCAAGTCTGGTCGGCTCTTCTTCAGGGCCTCAGCTGCAGCTTTTAGCTTGTAATTAAAACCAACTGCATCACTGTTGAGGCGAGGTACACAGGTGTTTTTGCCCTTGCCAAACAAAGTGATAGCTGCTGGCAGGCAGCCAAGAGGAGGTAATGATGTCACTCCAATTCTCCTTGCTCCAAGATCATACAGGTTCTGATTTTTCACAAATAGTAAATCAGGTGTCACATGAAAATTGATTAAAAAAGAATCCAGGACTGATTGACAGTTTCAGAAAGAAACCTCCACAAAAGAATCGAAGGATTGCAGAAGCAAATCACCAAACTGATCAGGGGTTCGGAGTTTGTGAACAAGCGGGTTGATGTAGTAGTTCTGTAAATAGTCGCTGCTTCCAGCACTCAGCAGGTAGATGGATTCCCTTATTAGTTCGGTTGCATTTTCTTCTCCGGCAATTGCCTTCACTTTGATCTGGTATTCCCTGAAATTTCGCAATTGCTGGCTCAATGAGACTGCTCCCTGAAAGAAGAAAGAGTAAATTACACAACTATCTTTCTTCTGCAAACATATATTAGAACATCACAGAAAATATACCCAAAGCTTGTAACTTTAATTAACACAGTACACAATAACTAGAAGTCATAATCATAATAATTGTAAAGAACATGGGGACAAAGATAACAAAGGAAATGATGGATGTAATGTCACTTACATATAGTAGTGAAGTTTTATCCCAGTAGCCAGATGCAGCTGAGGCAAAGTTGGCACCAGACAAGAGGTTCTCACCTTGAGCTTCTGAGCTAAAATAAGCTGGTGGGTAGGAAGAGAACCCCAAGACCTCCACTGCAATCAATCAAACAATTAAATAGGAGATGGTAAGTAACAAAGATTCACAGTTACTTTTAGACCGGTACAAATTGGTATCCCATATTTGTTGAACTGACATTACCGGATAACCCGTTGTTGAACTGTGGAACACGATTTAACATGAGAATTGACAAGCGAAGGTATCTGTAGTTGATCGTACCGGCAAAGTCGGTGGCAAGTTTGCCATTGCAGAATCTTCCAGTAGGCAAATGAGAGCTAAAATCTCTCCCATAAGGCGGAAAGTTTGCCTTCACAAGTGTCACCAGTTTGTTGTTATTCCCTGTATCGACCACCGAGTCGCCGAATATCATAACACCGGGCACTAAGCTCTGCCCATGAGAAATCCCCACAATGCAGAACCAGAGTAGGCATGGCACAAGCAGCACTATGCTTGTTGGTTTCATTTTAAAATGGTCAATTACTATGATAGTGGAAGAGATGGTAGCAGAAAGGGTGTGAAAACTATATATGGTGGGAAAAGGAATGATGATATAGGAGTTATCATATAGAGTTTCATAATAAAAAGTGGTTCCACTTTGCATTGTGGAGATCTCTGAATATATATATATATAATGAATAGAAGGGGTGATGACTGATGAGGTTGAACTTGTGTCATCAACAATTTCTTTGTTACCTTGTGTTTGCTATGCAATGCAAGTGATTGTTGGCATGTAGTTTGTATGAGTAATATATTGAAGTGTGTCCAATTCCTTTTATTCCAGGGACACACTGCAGAGTTGGTAATAGAAATCCTATCAGAGAAAATATGGAGATTGCGAGAGAATGGGGTGTTAGCTGCTTCTCGAATTTCAAAAAGATGTGAATGAGGATAGTAAAAAGATAGTGCCAGAATTAAGTGCCCCAAGTGATTAGAGCTGGCGTCATTTATCCTTTCAGTCTGGTAATTGAACTACCTTGGTTTATGGGTTTATGACTTTAGGGATAATAAAATTTCATAAAATTAATATCATAAAAAAAATGGTAGAACATCATATATAATCTATAAACTAGAAAGATGGTAACTCTCTAAGCATCTCAACTATGCCACACCATCAATATTATTAACCATTGATTTTGTTTAAATCTCTTCATCTACTTTGATCCAATAGTTTATATTTATTCTCTCTTCCCATTTAATAAGATGATATAATATGTTTAAGACAAAATTTAATTCTTAAAGTGGTCCAACATTTAGTTATATGCTGTTTATAAATTATACATCATCATCATCATTATTCACATAAAAAATTTTAAAATTATGTTTAATTTTTTTAAAATAAATATTTTTATTTTATAAACTTTATTATTTGTTTGTTATCATATTTTGAGGCAAAGCCCAAGTTACAGCTCTAGTAATGACAATAGCTAGAATAGGTTTCTCTCTAAGTCTAAGACTAAGGCCATGCCAATATATATGCCATCAATTCAATCATAACATAACATCCTCAGTCCTGACACTTAACTTGCTCATTGATGGATTCATATCATATCCCAGTGATCAAATTTATATCTTTAGCAGGAGGTTTTTGTCCAAATCCAGTGATACTGAATTACTGATACACAAACTTTGCGTTGGAACAAAATAACCAGCAAATTTTTTTTAAGAAACGAAATTGAAAATTTTTTTTTGCGGAAACTAGTAAGATGACCGGACTTTTTAGATAGAATAGATAGACCCGAAAAATAAATTCGGGTGCTTCCAAAGCACCCGAAAAATTAATTCGGGTAGAACTTTTGGGCCACACACGCAGCTGCGGGGTGCGAAAATGTACAGAAAATCCCACCCGAAAAATAAAATCGGGTGCCTCCAAAGCACCCGATTTTATTATTCGGGTGCTTTGGAGGCACCCGATTTTATTTTTCGGGTGGAATTTTGGTGGCCCCCACCCCCGGCATGCACCCGATTTTCTTTCTTCCTTTCCTTTCTTTCTTCCTTCCTCTTCCGCTCCAACTCTCCACCCAATTCTACCATTGTTGCTCCTCTTCCCAACCTCGTTTTTTAATTTAATCTCTCTCAAATTTAGTTATTTCTTAGATCTAATTGCACGAAACTTCGTATTTTGAAGAGAAGATTCCGAAACACCCCCGATCTATTAATTTTGAACAACATTTGAAGGTATCAATTTTTTTTACCTATTTAATCCGAAATTATGGAAATTTTTTTTATTGATATAGTTGATCGTAGAGATATGTATATGATATTTGGTGTTAGTTTTATAGAATTGTAATGTACCCATTTTGTAGAAATTTTTAATAAATTTGTAGCTTATGGTAATGGATAGTAATACTAATTGTTCATAGGATTAAAAATAGTGTAGACCAATTGTTCATAGAATTCTTATTTTTAAAACTTGTTTTTAGAAAAGAAAAAATGAAATTAAAAATTTATAATATGATTTATTAAATCGGTTTGAAAAACCGAGTTTATTAAATCGGTTTGAAAAACCGAGTTTATTAAATCGGTTTGAAAAACCGAGTTTATTAAATCGGTTAAAAATAAATTAAAAAGAATATTGAAAAAGAATTTATTAAATCGGTTAGAAATTTTTAATAAATTTGTAGCTTATGGTAATGGATAGTAATACTAATTGTTCATAGGATTAAAAATAGTGTAGACCAATTGTTCATAGAATTCTTATTTTTAAAACTTGTTTTTAGAAAAGAAAAAATGAAATTAAAAATTATAATCTGATTTTATAAATCGGTTTGCAAAACCGAATTTATTAAATCGGTTAAAAATAAATTAAAAAGAATATTGAAAAATTGTATAATTTATTTTTTAAAAATTGTATAAAATGTTTTTATAAATATGTACAAATATGAACTAATGGATATTTTATACCATGCAGATGGGGGATTTTCCGCGGTTATTGTATGAGCGGCTGGAGCACCATCGATCCTCGTACGCCCGCGACTCGGTGATTTTCTATAGCATAACTTTAAAATATTAATTTATGCGCAATTTAAATTTGTCATATACTTGATTATGGTAAGTAATTTAATTTTGTGGTTTTGTCACAGCCTAACAACCATTTGCGCATGTGCTGCCACCGGTATAAATTAAAGAGTAAGGCGTGCATTGAGAACAACTTGTTAAGGTTGGGATTGTACCAAGCTGCGCAAATCCCTAACATTAGTGTCGACAAATATCTGATCACCGCGCTGGTAGAGAGGTAGCGACCCGAGACGAACACCTTCCACCTACCCTGCAGGGAGATTACTGTTACGCTGGAGGATGTCAGCTGCATGCTTGGCTTACCAATTACTGGTAAGTTAACAGATATTTGTCGGCCATTTTTTTTTGTTGGTACTAGTTACTAAAAATAGGAAGTTTGTATTGTGTTAAATAACCAATCCCTTTAATTCTGATGTAGGCGAAAGAGTAAGCGGGTATTCTGATGATGACTGGAGCGGCATGATGGAGATGTTATTAAACGTGGATGCAGACCCGAACTTTCACGATCCCGAGTTGTCTCCATGGGTATATCATAGGACGTCCGATGATGTATTGCAGTTCTCCAAGTACGCAATTCGGCTTAAGTGGCTGCGGACGGTCTTTAGTGACTTTGATGAAGCAAATGCAGGGGACGATGACGTAGATGAGTACACTCGTGCCTTTTGCCTAGATTTGTTTGGATCAGTGTTATTCTCGGATCTTAGCGAAAACTCTGTATCGGCATTGTACCTGCAATACCTGGAGTTTCTCGACAACCCGCCTAGTTGGAACTGGGGAGAGGTGGTCCTTGCTTGCCTATAAAATCACTTGACCAAGGCATCGCTGCTTCATAACTCGGGTATAGGTGGGCCGCTAGTGTTTTTGATGTTTTGGTCATGGAAACACATACCGGTAGGTCGGCCGGTAGCTGCAGTACAGGTACCAGCCCTAGGGGGTGAGGATCCTCAGAAGAGACCCCCTCTTGCCATACTGTGGGCCACACCACATAAATTCGATAAAAAAACCAGGGCCGATGGAGTGCCAACTTACAGAGACCAGCTTGACAAGTTGGATGGTAAAGTTGTGAACTGGACACCGTACCAGTCTTACTACGAGGTCCTCCCTCAGTGCGTATATGACGATTTCGGTCAGTGGTTATGTCGTCGTTACCTGGTACACAATTGGGTTGTGGAGTTTTATCATGGTGACAGAGTGATGCGGCAATTCGGATTGTACCAGATATGCCCCCCTCCGCCGCCTATAAACTACGAAGCCTTGAAAACGCTAAGGGAGGTCGTGCACAGCTCAAGTCGAGGGGCCAACGAACACGTGGACTGGAGCGTAGTTCACCAATTTTACATAAATAGTCCATCCGAGCAATTTATCGAGACAAGGCCATATGACTCTTCCGAACCAGTCGAGGCGTATTACATAGCATGGTTCTACAAGAGAGGGATGCCAAAACTGTTCTATGGTGACAACAATGCGGAAGTCCTTAGCCAACCAATGGCCCCTCTAGATGAACCCGTTGAAAGTCTTGGTTACGTGTCACACGCACAGTCGAGCTCGCGTGAGGTACGCTTGTTGACTTATTTCTTAAAATTTAATATTCAAGTGTTGCTTGTGCTGGAATTTCAATTGTTTGATCCGAAAAAAAAATGGTACAGCGACCGATCCGTCTTCACAGTGTATTTTTTAAAATTTATATTCGAGTAGAACATGATTTGGTGATCAACTTTCGTGTAGAAAGTTTCTCAAGATGCCCTGTAGAAAAATTCCTACAAAAATAACAAAACAGAAACATTTTCTGGTTTTCCCGGTAATCTGCTGCTTGATGTTGCAGCGGGTTCGTGGGAAGGATTTGCATGTCTCTGGGTCATAAAATAGTTTTAGAAATTTTCTATGCTTTGTTGGGATGTGATTGAGTCATGTTTATGTTTTGCACTTTTTTAAATTTGCTAAGGAGAAATTCCAACAAAAATAACAATTTCGGACTTAACCTCAGAGATTCATGTAGGTCTTTCGTTTGATGCATCAAATGGCGCAAGCAATTGTGTGGCTAGCAACGCCCGGCAAAAGGTGGTTCGGCCTTAGCCACTTGCAGCTATGCCGCGACTTGATGACCGACTTAGGGCATGATGGTGTTTTTCGTGGTATGCTTATTTCTCATGGTATTCCACTGGATTTGGACGAGATTGATGTCTCGCATGACGTCCCCAGTAGCATGCCACAACCGACGCCGCATGAGCATCCATACAGCAATACCGGTGTTGAAGAGTATGCTGCATACCTAGCGGGGGATATCAGCTGCATGAGCATAGGGGGTTCATTTAGTAGCGCACCATATGGTGATCCTAATGCGTCCTCTAGTACGCCGTATGCACGGTGTGGTGATCCGAATGCGTCCTCTAGTACGCCGTATGTACCGCCTCATGCAGATCAACCTCACAGAGATGTTCATCCTCCGCCACAGTACAGTCCGTCACCGATTCAGAGGTTTATGCGAAATCTACGTAGGCGTTAGCTAGTTTGAGACATTAGTTAGTTTGTGTGCTTGATGTAGTAGTTATGTTGGACTCTTATCTTATTTTATTTCATGCTTTTGAGACATTATTTAGTATGTTGGACTCTTATCCTATGAAATTAAAACTACGATCGTTGGTTCGTTGGTTCTCGACTTCCATTAAATTAAAACTGCGACCGATCCGTCTTCACAGTGTATTTTTTAAAATTTATATTCGAGTAGAACATGATTCGGTGATCAACTTCCGCATAGAAGGTTTCGTAAAATTCCTCGTAGAAAAATTCCTATGAAAATCGCAAATCAGCAGCTTGCAAGCAGCACGAAAGCTGCAGTTTTCTGGATCGTTGGTTCTCGACTTCCATTAAATTAAAACTGCGACCGATCCGTCTTCACAGTGTATTTTTTAAAATTTATATTCGAGTAGAACATGATTCGGCGATCAACTTCCGCGTAGAAGGTTTCATAAAATTCCTTGTAGAAAAATTACTATGAAAATCGCAAAATCAGCAGCCTGCAAGCAGTATGTACGTGCAACAGCATTACAACAATAAATAACATCCATAAATAATATCCATAAATAACATCCAATTACGAAATAACATCCATAAAGAATACATTACAACAATAAAGTATTAAGTCTTAAGTGCAATAGCTAATGGTACATAAGAACATCCATAAATTTTAGCTGCGACTCGGACGCCTTCGATTAGACTGATTAGGCAACCGATTGATACGACCTTCCATCTCATCCATCAGCATAGGAATTCTTATTTTCTTCCTTCGGCCTTTGTTGATTTTCTTTGGGTCTGGCCTTATAACTGGACCATGCCACAATGGCCAGTCCCTCTGGTTTCCAAAACTACGGAATTCACCATCTCATGTATTTTTAAAAATTTTTACAGTGTAGTACCTGCTCACAAATTCGGTATGGTCTAGCCTCCGAAATGAACAAACAGCCATAACATGGTCGCACGGTAGGCCGGTCAATTGGGGTTTTTGAAATTGGCATATCGCTTCCGAATCCCCAAGTAGTTGTACCTCGTACTTGATTTCACCGTATTCACACTACAATTTATAAATTTATCACATTCTAATCAACCACTTTAGGACCCAAAATAATTTAAAGTAAAGTAAAAAATAAACCTCAGAGATCCGGCCATTCCTGTTGTAAATTTCGTAGTAGTTTGTGCGCCAAGTCAAGGGGACTACTTCCAGCCTTCTTCCTTTGTCTCCCCGATGCTTCAATGAATCTGTTGTTCTCTGAGTGAACTCCATTCCCTTGGCCTCCCATTGTGCTGCAACTCCTCGCCTTTCAACAAACCACTCAACACATTTGAAAAATGTCTTCTCTACTACAGCACATATGGGGAGTTGTCTAGCAAGCCTGAATACATTGTTCAGTGATTCTGAGCCATTTGTTGTCATGATCCCCCATCTGTTCAGACCCCCATCAAGGTAGGCCGCCCACCTCTCCTTATGCAACTCTTCTTCTGGAATTTGTTGTTCTGGTTGGGCTGGTTGGGGCTGGGGTTCCTCAACGGTTCCGGATGCGGAGACAAACACGGTGCGCCTGGAACGGTTTCGGTTCTCCCGGTTTCTAGTTCCAGTGGGTGTTGTACCAGTCTGGTCTCAGCGGTATCGTATGGTACCAGTTAGGTTGCCCTGCAGGATCCCCGCCTTCATTATGTAATCGTACACCTCCTTTTTCTGGTTTTTTATCATCTCTAGCAGTTCCAAGCATCTCCATGGCTTTTTGTGCTTGGCTGCCACTCTAAAGCGAGATTTAACCCTCTTGATGAAGCACGTTTTGTACACATTCTCCGCAATGTGCTGAATACAGAAGCGGTGGACGGCTTCTCCAGCTGCTTCACAACACCCAAGGTGTGGCTGCTCAAAGACATTTCTAATAGCCCCGTGCTGGTCTGAAATTACTGTGATCTTGCCGGGACCAACAACATCTTGACGCAACCAACTCATGAACCATCCCCAATTCTCCGCTGTCTCCTCCTCAGCCACTGCAAATGCCAGTGGTACCAGCCGTTGGTCTGCATCATATGCGCAGGCCATGAACAACTTACCCCTGTACCTTCCGGACAGAAACCCGACATCGACAGTGATGACTGGTCGAAGGTACGACCAAGCTTGAATGCACAGACCAAATGCCCACGCGACCCTTGTGAAAATGTGAACACCAAACCTATCAGATGGCACATGCTCCAACCTGAATTTGGTACCCAGTGTGGTTGCTTGTATGGCATTTAACAATGATGGGAGCATCTCGTATGACTTCTCCCAACTACCAAAAAGATCGGCAATTGCTAACTCCCGACCTCTCCATATCTTGTTGTAGGATGGATGGACAGTAGGAAACCTTTGTTTTACTAGGCCCCTGGCTTCAGTCACTGACATCTCCATGTTATGCCTCAGCTAGTCCCTGATTGTGTCAGTAACCAATCTGGAAGTCATTTGCTCGTGATCCATTCTGGTGGCACTTCCATAGCATGAATGCTCCACCGGATTTGTTGAAATTTGCCAGGTACCGGTATCATTTACCCATGCATATAACCTCCATCGACAATTGGGATCCTTGCACTTAACAACGTACATGACTTTGTTGCTATTTACTGTCTCAACTGTAATGTTTTTCTCTAAGTTAAACTCAGCAAGCTTATTCTTAAGTTGCTTTTTGGAGGCAAATTGCTGACCAGGACCAAATTTTCCATCACTTCTTGGGGGTTTGCGATAGAATGGCTCATCGGCAACTGGCATAGGCTCACCGTCTCTAAACTGAAGGCAAGGATGTTGCAACCCCCGGTTTATGAAGGGGATGGACGATTGCCACTCTTTTAATATATTTTGGATATCTATCTCATCCTCAATATCTTCCATGGTTAGATCATCCCCATCATCTGCATCTACATCGGCATCTTCCTCGTCCAAGTGCCAGTTCTCAAATTCCTCCTCAACGGTATCGACTGGTATTGGGTCTTCTTCTGGTATTGGGTCTTCTCGGGCTGGGGTGTGTGTTGTTTCCTCAGTCGAAAATCGATTGCTACTGCTGGGGATACTACTTGGACATGGGTCATAATCACCACGGGGATTAGTTATTGGTTCAGATTCAACAACTAGTTCCATAACTCGAAAACCAGCAACTGGACATGCGGCCGATTTAATCATCTCCCAAGTCTGCTCGCAGTCAACCCAAAATAGAGTGTAAAAGTAGTTACCTACGCCTGGGTGTGGAGTGTTGATCCGTGCTCCGATTTTCAAGTTGAAATGGCTTGGGAGCAACTTCAAACCGGTATGGATTTCCCTACGCAACTCCTCCAGGGTTATCCGGTCATTGACGGGGAGAGTACACGCAGCGGAAATGTCGAAGTTAACACCGGTAGGTGTATTGAGGATTTGACCTCCATAGTATCCATTGATGAGCATCATACTCATTTTTTCTGCGAGAAGTAAACCAACAATCAAGTAAAAATATAATCTAATTTTCTAGAGAAAAATAAAAACAGATCGGGGAAAAAAAAAGGTACCAGCGAGATGAGAAGAACGCGGCGAACGTAGATCTGACGTGGATCTTCAAAAATATCAATTTCATCGTATGCTCACCTCCTAAACCCTAACAATGGCGGCTGGAGGAAAAAAAGAAGGGAAGAAGAAGGGAGAGAGGAGAGGGAGGCCGGCCCCCTATTTAAAAAAACCAAAACTTTTCACCCGATTTTATTTTTCGGGTGCTTCCAATGCACCCGAAAAAATAAATCGGGTGCTTTGGAAGCACCCGAAAAATAAAATCGGGTGGGATTAGGGGTGTTCAATCAGTTGGTTTGGTTCAAACCGAAATAATTTTATACAACCAAATTAAACCGAAGTTTGTCAAAGTACCAACCGATAACCGAATAAACCAAAATTTTGTTCGGTTTATCCGATTAAACCGAACTGACACTTGTTCACGAGAAACAAAAAATATTGTGTTACCAAATTAAGGGTAAAATAGACATATAATTTTGAAAAACAAAACAAGCAAGCAAATAAAATTTACAAAAGAAAGAATATTGAACAATTATTATATATAATCATCATTTATATCAAATAAAATATATTTATTTTGTATATTTTAAACTATCCGGTTTATTCGGTTTATCCGATTTACCAAAACACAAACCGAACCAAATAACAATAACCAAATAAGATAAAATTTTCATCCGAACCAAAATTTTAAACCGAAATATCCGAATCGAATAGTCCAAAGTTTAACGGTTCGGTTGAAATCCGAATAAACCGATCCGTTTGAACACCCCTAGGTGGGATGGTTTTGTGGCCGGTTGGATTTGTGGAGAGAAAAAAAAAAAGAAAAAAAAAGAAGCACCCGAGTTAATTTTTCGGGTGCTTTGGAAGCACCCGAATTTATTTTTCGGGTCTATCTATTCCATCTAAAAAGTCTGGTCATCTTACTAGGTTCCGCAAAAAAAAATTTTCAATTTCGTTTCTTAAAAAAATTTGAATAACCAGAGTTTCGAGAAAAGAAATCATGCACTGGGCCCAATTTGTGAAGACTTGTAGAAACAGGCTCGGCCTGTAACTGTGCAAATGGGGCACATTGTATTTGTACAGGCTGCATAAGTGATCCATTTGCTAATCATATGCAATTGTTCGGCCCTTGACTTGAATCATTGGAACATGTCAATTCACAAAAAATAAAAAAAAAATAAAAAGTCAGCAACAACAAAAGGAAAAAAAAAAAAAAAAGGAATAATTGGTTTTTGGTCATTTGAATAATAAGGATAGCTTGAGCAAGTGTGCATGGATCCACGTATGTGGTTTTGTAGTTGGACAATTTGATATATATATACAGAGCTAGACTATTATGCAAACGTTAGCATTTCGGTCCGAAACGCTAACACCTCAAAATTAGTGTAATCATGTCCGAAATCACAATTTATGGTGCTCAATGTATTCTTCATATGAAAATATTGGGAAATACAAAATTTTTTTATTTTTTTGGAGTTTTATAAGTATTTGTTTTGAATTTTAGAAAAGTACTCATAAATATTAATTAAAAATTGATGTTTGTACAAGCTATTTTCAAAAATACAAAACAAATACTTAAAAATTTTTTAAAATGGAAAATTTTTGTATTCCCTGATATATTCATATGAAGAATTTATTGAGCACCATAAATTGTGATTTCGGATATGACTACGCTAATTTTGAGGCGGTAACATTTCGGTCTGAAATGCTAACGTTTGCATAATAGTCTAACTCTCTCTCTCTATATATATATAGAATTAGGCTAAAAGGAATTATCAACTTTGCTCTATATATATTCCTACGTAATCAAGTTCTGTAGATATGAATGTTGTAAGAGTTGTTGACTTTAACATACTTCCTCTGTTTATATATAAATATAGAAGGAATCAAATAAGGGAAAACAATTAAAGGTTGGTAGGTGTACGCGGCTAAAAGTAAAGTTCAATAAAGAATTAATTGTCAACCTTCTAATAAGTATATTACAATCGTATTCTCAAAAAAAAAAAAAATTAAATTCTACAATGGTACGCCCCAAAATAAAATTTCTTGAGTTTATATATTTATATAATGTTATGGGCAGAGGAAAAAAAAAATACCCAAAAAGAATAGCAATACTTGTGTGAGAGGGCTTAATTATAAGTTTGGGTCCAGTGGTAGCTAGATTTCCAAAAAAAAAAAATCAAACAAGAGAATGATCACTAAAATTAAGTAAAATTATGCACATTATCGATTATTGGTAGATATTAGGCTTAGACTATTAAACATAAAAAGGAGATTTTTATAAATGAAATTTCGAGAGAAAAAATTATAACTATGTGAATATCTAACAATTTTGAAAATAAAGAAACACTGTGATGGCCTTTATGGATCGGCCCCTGTTTACGTCCAAGAGGCAAGGACAATCTTATTCAGATTTTGGGGTTAACTGGTTTCACAACTGATAATTATAATTAATTAATGCTAATTCGTTTTGATGTTGTCAATCATGAACAAATTAAGCCAAGGAAGTAAATGAACGCCATGCAACGTCACAATATCTATCATTCTATCCCACCAAACTATATATGTGATAGCAAATTAATGTGTTCTTAATTTCCATTCTCAAAAAACCAAAAAAATAATAAAGGTACGTATTCTTTCGAACGAATTGTACCGAATATTCGCTCTTGCGTCTATATGTACCAACTCCGTTACGTTGAGCATTTTTTTTTTTTTTTTGGAGGTAAAATTAAAGTATATTTGTATTTAATATATAATACTGTCATTGTTATCTACCTCTGTTAAGCATTGCATTGTTTTCTTAGAGAAAAGATGAGATCAATTTATCCATATATATTTAAGTTAATATATATTCAAGAATATTCTCCGTTTGTCTCTGTACACCAACTCTCTATTGAACATATCTGTTCTAAATTATTTTCAATAATTCAATTTTATTTTTACAACAAAAATGTTTATGATGTCACCGTTAAGTAATGTACTGCGTGGCATTGTAATCTACAATATTAATTGTTCACGTTAATGTACGTACTACATTATAAAATAATTTGGAGGGGCAATAAAAACTATATCAATTTTATTTTATAGGGGGAATACAATATTAATATATATAACCACAACAAAATATGCTAAATCATTATAAAGGAGGGATTAACCATGCTTGTCATGACAATCTCGACAATGGAACTTAATTTTATAAAATTGAAAAAAAGAAAACCATAAAAAATTCTTAAAATATTAAAGGTTTGCACATGTATTATTTGGGTTGAGATCCGGTGCTCTTAAAAACTGAGAGTAGGGTCCTACTCTTATGATCGGACGGTTGTGATCAACTGAAGAGTGAAGTTCGGTTGATACCGACCGTCCGATCGCCCTACTCTCGGGTTTTAAGAGCAGCAGATATTCACTCGTATTATTTAACTTATAGATTAATGCATGACGTTTCAAAATTATGAACATCGTTCGATAGCTTATCAAAATTCTATACATTTTTTAACGGTTGTAAAGTAACGGGTCTTTGAAAAGCCGTTAAATTGAATATGATCATAAACATAATCAATCTATAAGTTAAACAGTACCTCAATAAAATTGTTTTATTTTTTAAAGAGAATTCTAATAATTTTATAAAAATTATTAAAGATCTTTAATAAAATTGTCCATATAAGCATTGTCATGATCCTCTTATCCTTAAATATTAGTATACAATTCACACTGTCGAAAGTCGAAATCACTGAAAAGTTGGTTTTTCATTTTCATTTGATGCTGCGCACCAAACAAAATGAACTATAATCAATTATAGGTACTAGATATAAACTTCCTGCTTACTAACATAAAAAAGAAAACCTATCCGATCTTACCAACCACTCTTTGGTTGAACTTTAATAGAAAATTAATTGTGGTCCTAATTAACAGAGACGAAAATTTGTCCCAATTCAGTCTAAATAAGTTTGATATATATAAAATTAAGCCGAATTAAGACTAGTTCTAGACTTCCAGCAGATAAATATTATATTTTTTCCTAGATATCAATTTCTCCTACTTGCATATGTTGTTTTAACATTATATATATGAAAACGAGCAGCCACCAAGAACAGTACTTATTCATCGCGCGTGTTACAAACTACTTAGCATTTTTTGGGGAAATGATTTCAATTGTGCTGTCTATTTTCCTTCAAAGCATATTCCTTTTATTTGATTTGAATTTACTGAGGATAAACCGATGAAGTAAAGCTGAGATCTTGTAGTCGTAAGCTTGGACAATTAATGGACACCGCGCGTTTAGAAACAAACCAGTAGAATATATATATAGTCAAAGGGAGAAGAAAATCGTTATATTTTTTGAGAGAAACAATGAAGCTAGATATTATTATAAGCAAATTAATTGCAATTAGCAAAAAACTTAATATTTATTTGTAACGATGCATTAGAAAGGAAAGTGCTTAAATTAATGTAATGGGTTTCAATGTATTTTATTTTTTTATTATAAATTTATATTTGTTATATATCAGCTGATAAATAATTCATATATAAATGTTTTAAATTTGAAATGTGCAACTGTACGTGTAGAAATTTTTTAAATCTTTCTTTCGTTCTGCAACTGCTAAAAGGAGGACAATTAATAAAAAAGAATCAAGTTCATTGATAGACGTCCTGCTTTGCTTGCTCTCACCTCCAAACTGAATTGTATTTCGACACGTATATACGACCTTTTTTTTTTAACTAATAAACATCATCTATATATAATATATGTGCACTATACCTAAATCAAGTTACAATATTAATTACTAATTGTTATGTAATTTTCTTTTTGAACATTATTGTATACAGTTGTTAATGTTGCATGTTCTTCGAGCAAAACCGTTAAATATATATTTTGATGAACAATTATTGAATTAATTACATAATTAAGGATTTATACCAAATAAATTAAAGTTCCTAATGAATTTCATAATAAGTCATGCATCTTTAATGAAATGTAATCGTAGTTCAAATATGTATAAGGATCTTTGATATACAGAATCAATCGATCGATACATACTACTTTCCTCACATATATTATATATCGAGCGATTTATATATAATTTCATTTCATTTAGGGTATATTTGGTACTCTCATTTTCTTCCAGAATAAGGTGGAAGAAAAGATCTTCCGGAAGAAAGTTGTCAAACACTTGTGGAATAAGATGGAAGATGAACAAAAGGTTGGAAGATTTTTCTTCCACCAAATTGGTGAAAGAAGAGATCTTCTACCATTTGAGCAATTTTCTTCCACTTCATATTACAAGAATGTCATTCCTATTATGCCTTTTATTAATTTTTATTCATAATAATATTAATTGTTTATAGTATTAATAATAATAATAATAAATGTAATTACGATAATAAATAAAATTATAGGACTATTAGAAATAATAATATTTTTTATTGTTAATATAAGAATTATTAAAATGCATATATTATAAGATGTTTATTTATATTTTTATTGTTAATATAATAATAATAAATGCTTCTTTTATTCTGAGAATTCACTCAAATTAATAATAATAATTTAAGTATGTTAGCACTACTATTTTAATATTTTTCATAATATTTTGCTGTTGTCATTTTGATAATAATTATTTTATATCATATAAAATAATTAATTTAATACAAAAAATTAACTAATAGTAAAAACATTGTGAAAAAATAAATTAATTATTATTTTATAATGAGTATGTAAAAAAAATATTTTCAATGAATGCTAATAAAAATAATTATTATTATCAAATTTTAGTACATCATTATTATATTTAAATCATAATGATATTTTCTATTTAATTCAATGATCAATACTCTCTTCTTTCTCTTCTTCTAAATTTGACATACCAAACACCATTTCTAAAAATTGAAAAAAAGTGGAAGAAGAGATCTTCCGGAAGATCATTCTTCCACCTTATTCCGGAAGAAAATGGGAGTACCAAATTGGCCCTTATATAAATAGCAATATCTTTGTCTTGTCGATCAGTGGGTTATAGAGTTCTTATATTTTTTTTTTGGATGCACAGGCTAGCAAGGCTTAGATTTGTCAATGACTAATCTTCGCAAATCCCCATTTTAAAATTTTCACGTCACGTACATTAATTATCTACTGTAAAAGCTTATACCTACGCGTGTTAATGTTAAAATAAATAAAAGCTTATACCAACCGTGATATATTATATAATATATTATATCCTATATATTTAATTTGACAGAGTATGATTTGATGTATTATTATAAATAAGTATGTTTGCAGTAATTGACCACCTATATATATATATAGTACGATATATATAAATGAATTGACTATTGATTAGCTGGTGATAGTTAATATGGTAAGGTTAATTCTGTTGTAGATCATGTCCATGAGAAATGAACAGTTCATTTTTGGAATTAATTATGATATATTCTGTAAACACAATTAATTAAGAGATTAGATTGATCATAGAAAAAAGAACCATTGCATTGAACAATAAATAGATGTTTGTTCGATCCATATATAGCAAAACACCTAGCTAAAGAAATAGTGATTTTCATATTAGCTAAAAAATAGTAGAATTTGATATTATTCGGAATTTTGGATTGTATATTTAGAATAGTGATAGATGGTTGAAAAAAACAATAGATAATCTATGTTTTAGAAGGAATAATGGATTAGTAGCTATTCTCACTACTCCAAATTAGTGATTGTGTATTTGGATCTTGCAAAATCTAAAAATAGTTTACTAATCCGATTAAAGTGTTATTCTTTGACGATCCAAATGCACCCCATAGTAAGTAAACTATACACGCGCGCGGTCTTTAATTCTAGCTAGCTAGGTACGTAGTTGTGGTCGTGACTAGCTAGCCTACCATAGTGATCACAACTCTTTGATTCGAAAAACGTTCACTGGAGCATTAATAATCTAGGATTGTGAAGCAGAGCGTTTGGATATAATTGGGAAATTGTTTGCTATTTTTTTGATACATTAAGTGAGTATTAGCTAGCCATATATATATAGCTAAAGAAGAATTGTTATTTTACAGAGTGGAAGAGCTAGCGATTGGATAACAAAGTTAACAACACAATATAATAAATGCCCTGGGTGCAAATCTTGTACCATAAGGTAAATTAACCACTCTCTTTGTTCAATTCCCCCCTCGTGCTTAAGGAAATTATCCTCTGCGCTGCTACGCTGGATTATAGGACATTGCAGTTGCAGTCCACCAACGATTTAGATTTTGGAGGGGAGGAGGATTTCAAGGGTGATATCACGAATCTCAGCACCAACTCATAGATCGGATCGGACGGATACTAAGCTGCATGCGCTAGCTATAATATGCAGCGCATGCAGTAGCCCATGTGTCCGTATCTGCGCTCAGCGCTCTGCCATTAAGAATAAATAACTATGGCATATATAGTTAAGAGTTAATACCTGCCTGTCAGATTTATATATTTACACGGCTCTGATTTTACAAAAGATCATCCATAGAAAAACCGTTCATAGCGTCCATATATAATTAAGTTACATTCTGAGATGTATTTGTTGCATTTGCAAACGTATCTGTTACATTCCATATACGTCTATAGACGTATGGACGGTTTTTCAATGGACGCAAGACGTTGCTCTTTAGAAAACAGGGGGTGCTTTTTCATTCTAGGCCCCACTGTCAGTGTCAAATGGTAGTACCCTACCATAGCTAATTCCGACTTTTGATGGTAGCAGATAGATACACATCCTGGCCCGCTTTGCCCAAAGCAGTTTATACAGAAAGAGACATCTTGCATCCATTGAAAATACCGACTGTGTTAGTATATAACTATATATTCAAATTACCGGTTTCACTGTGCAACTTATTATGTATACGTTATACAAATAAGTTAAAGATACTTTAATGACTTAACTTGAATATCCACATATTCAACATAAATACTAACACAGTCGATATTGATTTTGGTATCATTTTGATATCTATGTATCAATTCCATTTTTAATTTGTTCATGCATGGTTCGTTTTTAATTGATTCCTTAATGCAAAATGATCTTAGATGTTCGAGGACCAAAAACTAAACCCAGCCAATGTAATGGAAGTATCAATTACACGATGCATGCAACTGGTACAGAAAAGGAGCTTAATTCACAAGAATATATATATAATGATGATGTTTATATATGTTGTCTTAGCCTAATCATGTAAACTAGGTCTAATGTAAGTTGCATCTGTTGCAAGTGCCCCAATTGATTTGGTAATAGACGTACGTACCTAACCCCATTCTGAGATCCCCACACTATATAAGGACTAGCATATCTATTGCAGGAAAGCCATGAACAAAACCCAGACAGGGCAGCTTAACTTAGATTCAAAGCTGTCGCACATTAAGGTATCTAATTAATCTACCATCTACCATACAACATCAAGATGAAGATCGCCATAGTAAGTTCTCGACACGTCAAGCCGGCCTACGATGGCAATGCACCTAGCACCGATAGACATGTCCATTTGAGTGTCTTTGACAAGGTTACATTCAACTCGCACATTGCGGTTATTTATGCTTTCAACCCTCCGACACCTACAAACATTGATATTGAGAAGGGGCTTGCCGTGGTGCTTGGAGAGTACCGCGAGTGGGCCGGAAGGCTGGGTCACGATGCAGACGGAAACCCGGTCATTTTACTTAATGATCAGGGTGTTCGTTTCGTTGAGGCCACGGTTGACACTAAACTCAGAAATGTGCTTCCTTTCAAACCGACTAAAGAAATTCAGAGCCTGCACACGAGTCTTTATGGTGTAGACGAGCTGGTGCAAGTGCAACTCACACGTTTCGCGTGTGGGTCCTTGGTGGTGGGTTTCACTGCTCACCACCAAGTTGCCGACGGGCATGCCACTAGTAATTTTCTTGTTGCATGGGGCCTTGCAACTAGAGGTCTTGCGGTTGATCCACTCCCTTTGCACACGCGCGATACCTTATTCAAAACCCGTGATCCACCTCTCATACAATATGATCATCGCAACATTGAGTACACGAACCAAAAATATACCGAAAGTTATATGTCGGTTCACGACGATGAATCGAATGAGGAAATAGTGATCCTCAAGGTACATTTCACCAAGGACCTTATCAACAAACTCCGAGCAAAGGCCTCAGTGGGGGTTCGAAAGCCGTATAGTAGATTCGAAACTACATTGGCTCACCTCTGGAGGGTCATAACCAAATCACGCAACCTTCCGGGCCATGAGATGACTTCAATACGCATCTCGGTGAATGGACGCATGCGAATGGATCCTAAGGTGCCAAACGAGTATTTCGGGAACCTTGTTCTATGGGCTTTTCCTCGTTGTAATGTAAGAGACCTCATAAACCAACCACTTAATTATGCTGCAGAACTGATACGTGCCGAGATCGCAAAAGTAAACGACAACTACTTCAAGTCATTCATAGACTTTGCGAGCTCTGACATTGTCGGTAAGGAGGGATTGGTTACCAGCGCCGTCATGAACAAGAAAGTTTATAGTCCAAATTTGGAAGTCGACAGTTGGTTAACATTCCCGTTCTTCGATTTGGATTTCGGCACCGGCTGCCCGTACTATTTCATGCCGACGTACTATGCAACTGAAGGAATGCTGTTCCTGCTGCCTTCTTACTTGGCAGATGGAAGCATTGATGCAATTGTGCCATTGTTCAACGACAGCATTGCTACCTTTAAAAGCTGTTGCTACTCTCTCGATTAGAGTTTGTCTCTCTCAATATTTAATCTGTGTGTTTATACTGTTTGTTTCTGCGTATATATAGCCGTTAGTGTCGTCTTTTAAGCCTTGTTTACTGATCGTTTCGACAATATCTGTTCCCTTTTTTAGAGCAATAATAATAATATGGTTGTGTGCTCTGCTTCTTTCCAGTTTGTATTAATAATTATATGAACAATAATGCATGGAATTGATGATATTGTTAATTAATTTGCAGGTGTCTATATATCTTAATTTCTTTAATTACTTTTTTATTAGTTATTGATATATCACACTTAATATTTGTCTGCTTGATAAATATACATTATATCGTTCATTAAAATTGATCAATTTTAACTTTTAAGTGATTTTTATAAAAAAAAAAATGCACAAAATTTTTAAAATTGACTAAATCTAATAGTTATAATTTTTAAAATTAAATATAATGAGGCTATCATAATATGCATATATATAGTATATATTGTTCCATACTACTGCATCACCCTTCTTCAAAATCTTAATCATCGACCCGAACCACTTGACATGATCTTCGTATACATTTTTTACTACGTTATATTTTAAATAAGCAACTTTGAACTCTTAAGAACGTCACGTTTTCAACTAGTTCAAAGAAAATATTTACATCGAAGTGTTGTAGAATTCTAGTTTTGTCATTTTTAGAATTTTTTGCTACCCAGTAATTTTTGAAAGATGATCCTATATATTTGATATACAAATATTGAAAAGTATTTAATGTTTATTATTGCAGATCATTTTATTTAAGAATTATTAAACTAGTAAAAAATCATTTTAAGATGGATTGGTACAAGAAGATAATATGAAGATTGATTATATTAATCTATATGGATCAAGATTCAAGAGTACTGAAGAAAACTTCGCTGGTATATGATATTCATCGACTAACTTATATATCATCACCTCTAAATTAAATGGATTTTACTCTTTCTTAGCTAAAGGCTGGGTAAACTTAATTTTAATTTATTTATTCTTGAGGTACTGTCATAATTGAATAATTATTTCTCACAAAGAACAAATAAATAATTAAATATGTTATTATTACCTCATGAATATATAAAGTTCCGAAATTTGGGAAGTATATTTCGTTCACCAAAATTTTAATCGCAGTGATTTTCATGAAATTGTCTTTGGTCAAATGTAATAAGTAATTAAGATTTGACCATATGTACAATGACATCATGATCTTCGATCTACTGGAAAATTAATATAGACTCGCTATAAAAGGATTAATTATGAAGGTGATCTTGTCTTTGTCAATGATTTGTAAGAATTGTGACAAGTATATATATGCAAAATATTGTGGGAGACCTTATCTTTGTCAACGGATTTTGCAAGTTTTAACATTTTACTGGTTCCAGCAACCAAGGGAATTAATTTGAATATTAATTAATTGTTACTATTATAATGAGTAAAACTACCGTGCTATTAAGCTCACGGGGCCTCCCGTGAGCTTAACACAAAAAACGTATCAAACCATATTCAAATTTTGATTTATATGGTTCAATAAATTCTTTATATCAAAATCTTATAGCATGCCAAAATTTTTTATTTTTAGAGATTTTTAAGTATTTATTTTGGATTTTTTTTAAAAAGCTACTATACAATACTAATAAAAAATCAATGTTTCATATGTAACTTGTAAAAAATCCGAAATAAATACTTAAAAAATCTCTAAAAATGGAAAATTTTTGCATGCCACATGATTTTAATATAAAGAATTTATTGAGCCATATAAATCAAAATTTGGATATGGTTTGATATGTTTTTAGTGTTAAGCTCACGGGAGGCCTCCGTGAGCTTAAGAACACGGTAGTTTTACTCCTATTATAATTACTAACTATTCAAACCGACATTTTTAAGAGTAAATAAAAATTCTTAATGACTGAGTCACACCTTATCAACATAGATCATGTGCATTCCAGCCGGAGTCTTATATATCTCACCAATGCGGCAACTGTTATATATAAACGATAATAAATATTGGGCAATAGCTAGGTCAATAAATTCTTTCATTTTAACACACATTCTCTGAAAAAAAAAACTTGAAATAAAATCTAAAAAATAATTATATTTGATGTTCCATAAGATTGTAACGTATATGTAGATTCTGTTTAATTAGTATTCTACTATTCTAACACATTTTAGCACTATTTCTTCCACTCAGCAAGATTAATTGACTTGGGTCAGATAGGTAATATGAAAACATATTAGTATTTAAAATTGATCAAAATACCGATAAAATGATATATATGACTTAATTATTGATATTGTCATTGCGACTTGCGAGGCACGTACATAAATATATATCATATATATGCATGTAACTTCTATAATCCATGAATGAAGAAATAGTGCTATATATATCTAGCTACTTCCCATTATTATGAACTTGGATTAATTCTCTAGTGACTTGTTAAATTAATAGAAGTTTAATTAATCAATACTACCTGGTAGTATGGAGGAAGAAGTTGGCAACTTAGTAAGCATTAATCCTTGAAGTTGTAGCAATGATCGATCAGTTTATATATATATGTTGCAAAATAAATGTTTATTTACCGAAAATGTTCTCAAACCAGAGTATATACTATATAGCATGCAGCTTCATGAATTAAAACATACAGAAGACTTTGGAAACCTTTGTGAAACCTGTTGAGAGTTGACACGGCCTATATCTCTCTGGCGTTCACAAGTTGATTTGGTACGTATGCAAAATCTAATTAACCTGGCCCTTACGAATTCCCTGCCTATATATATATGGACCCATACCAACTTCAGGGAAGCCAAGAAAAATAACAGTCTAGCAGCTTAATTAGATTCAAAAAAAAAAAAAAACAGGCTAGACAAACCATTCACCACAACAATCAACATGAAGATCACTATACAAAGTTCTAGGCTTGTGAAGCCAAGCTACCTGAATGGCAATGCCCCGAGCACCCACGATCGAGTTCGTTTAACTGCTTTCGATAAGGTGGTCGACGGTCAACACATGGCTATCATCTATGCCTTCAAGACAGCAACACCTCCTAACAGTGCCATTGAGAAGGGACTCTCCAGGGCCCTCGCGGAATATCGCGAGTGGGCCGGAAGGATTGCTGAGGATGCACAAGGCAACGCTGTCATTTTACTCAATGATCACGGCGTTCGTTTTGTTGAGGCCACGGTCGACACTAAACTCAAACATGTGCTTCCTTCGAAACCAGCTAAAGAACTTCAGAGCCTCCATCCGAGCCTCTATGGCGTAGAGGAACTGGTTCAAGTGCAACTCACACGTTTTGCTTGTGGGTCCCTAGTGGTTGGTTTCACTGCTCACCACCAAATAGCCGACGGTCGTGCCGCGAGTAATTTTCTTGTTGCATGGGGCCTTGCAACTAGAGGTCTTGCCATTGATCCTATTACTCCTCTGCACACCCGCGATACGTTATTTAGACCGCGTGACCCGCCCATCATACAATATGAACATCAAAAAATCGAGTACATGAGCAGAAAAGGCTACGCAAAAACTGTGTTTGATGCAAGTAATGATCCAAATGAAAAAGAAATAGTAATCCAGAAGGTGTATTTGAGTAATGAGTTCATTACCAATCTCTGTGCTGTGGCCTCAGCCGGGGTCTCAAAACCCTATAGTCGATTTGCGACTGTATTAGGTCATCTTTGGAGGGTCATTACTAAAGCACGGGGCCTTCATGAGCATGAGACAACACAAATACGCGTTGCGGTGGATGGACGCACACGACTGGACAAGGTGCCAAACGAGTATTTTGGCAACCTTGTTCTGTGGGCGTTTCCTCGCTCCAAGGTGAGAGACCTCATCAATCGACCACTTAGTTATGCAGTAGAACTCATACGTGCCGAGGTGAAAAAGGTCAACAACAATTACTTCAAGTCTTTCATCGACTTTGCAAGCTCCGACGTCATTAAGAAGGAGGGATTGGTAAGCTCTGACTCTGTAAACAAACGGATCTTGAGCCCTAATTTGGAAGCTTACAGTTGGTTAACAATTCCATTCTGTGATTTCAATTTTGGCAACGGTAGCCCGTACTATTTCATGCCGGCATACTTTCCTACGGAAGGACTGTTGTTCTTTCTCCCTTCTCAATTGGGAGATGGAAGCATGGAGGTGATTGTGCCGTTACTCGACGATAACGTTGATACCTTTAAAAAGTACTGTTATTCACTTAACTAGTATGTATTGGTGCATTGGTATATTGTTTTCATTTACTTTTTTTTTTTTTTTCCGTCCATCTGATGAACTTGAATAGTGCTTTTTGATGTTTCTTAATTATTTTTAAACAATATTAGCATGGTTGTGCAATGTTGGTACAAAATTTGTACTAACAAATAAAGCACATTTATTCTTTGATTAATGGGAAAATGGGTGTAAGCTCTCAACTTAATTGTATCATTAAAGCGGTGAATATCAATTCTGATTGCTTTGTTGTTTTATAAGTTATTGATATAATTTGTTTAATTTTAATCTGCACACAGCTGACAAATTAACATCTAACTGCGTACAAATATCTTTAAAGAATAAAATTAAAGCCAAAATTAATAACACACGAACTGTATATCTTGAACCATTGTTGTTTTATCATCAGTTTGTTAACTGAATTGAGCTAGCTCTAGTCTGCATACATATTGCAGAAAGAGATATTTGACCAATATATATTAATCAATTAGCTTAATTAATTTGTTTTGACTAAATAATAACGCGCAAAAATTGGATTGTTTGCTCATATCTTCTTCGGTTTTTAATTGTGATTGATATAGTCAATCCTAATTAGGTCATGGAACTTTAAATTAATATACTAATTTTCTGCAAGCTAGCTAATTACATCACTATATATAAAAGTTGATCATAAATTGTAGGAAATGTTAACTAACCCTACATACTTAATAGTACTACACAATGTTAATTCGCTGCAAATCCGTTAAATACAGAAAGATAATTAAGTTGAAAATCAACAGAAAAAAATTAATGAAAGATCCTTGAAAATTCATCGGCATATATCTGGAGGGTGCCATCACATTGCAAATGCAAGATACCATACAATCTAGACGGCTCGTTTTCATATCAACGGCCCAGATTTTGGCTAATGACATATGGCATCTGGAGCCTGGAGGTTTCACTGTCGACATCTCTCATTAGTCATTACAATTTTCCTGAAAGCACTCTGGTAATCAAAACACCATTCACCGCTAGGCCACCGAAAAGTACTAATATTTGCTTGGTTGATGGTTAGAAATGCAATTCCAATAATAGACAATCTGAAGATGAGAGGTTGGCAATTAAACTCCCAATATGTGTAGAAATGCATGCAGATGAACCAGTTCAACACCTATATATTCAGTGAAATGTGAATGTGACGCGATAAATGGGAATAACAAAATGCACACATGATGATGAAACACGGAGGAACATACTACGTAGTACGTACCTTGCGTCAATCCAATATACATATATCAGGAGCTGATCACTTGATGATTTATGATGTGCATGGTGAGTGAGATGTGCAAGACTTAAAGAAAAGCAGATTTGCACAGCACTTGCAGATAAATCTTGTTAAATAATCAGAGTACAAAGTTAAGCTGGTTTTAGAAATCGGAGGAAACAGAATTTTTGTATTTATTTTGTTATCTGTTTTATTTTATTATTTTTGCTTGTATTATCTAGCTAGCTATAAAACAAAGATCATAATCTTGTGAGTTGTGATCATCCATGTAATTTCTACAGATTACTGAAAATTGGGGTCTTCGACCTTCATCGTTTCAATTAAAATTTAAAAATAAAAGAATCATAAATCACCTTGCATAATGAAGTAATAATAATTGCTGGTACAAATGCGCCATATGTATACCTAAATAGCTCAAATTATTCTGTGCACATATGTATATATATTCACTAGCTATGTACGTATGGATATACAAGTTAAGGGATATATATATTACAGACTTAATTCAGTTATGTATCTCTGGAGAAAATATATATAATGATCAGTTGGAGCAGTCATGGCCTGGATCGATCTAAGGCCATGATCGAGTTTGAATTTTCCAACTGAGAGACTACCAGTTCTGCGATATGCCTTTTTACCAGTATACTTCTTGACAAATAATTATCCGTCAATCGTCACTATACCTGGCTTTATAGCCAGATGGCTATATATTTATATGCATATATAAATTATATTGCGAGATGGAATTAAACCTAATATGCACGTTATTATCACATGACATCCCTAATACTTTGAAAATGGTTCTTTAAATTTCTATATATACGCGTGTATTGGCAATTGGTTCCGGTCAAAAATATAGTTTCCTTAAAGCTAATTAATTCGATCCTTCCTATTAAAACAATTGTGCCAATTCCAAGTTTATCCATTATAACTAAGAAAAGGATCAATTTGTAAACTTGAACAATTCCAAGTCATATGAGATCGAATCGACCAGTGACAGGTTAATTTTCACCAATATATACATTTTTTAACTGAATCAATTAATTAGCATTCACTTTGATTTTTGAATTTAGAGCAGAAAACTAGAGTACTTTATCAACTGAAGACTCGTACCCAGTCTAACACACTCTGTGTTGTAACCTTACTAATACTAATTAATTATTCGGAAATTTAAGGAGTTTTGGAATAATTGAGATAAGGTTGGTACTGGAATATAAAAGGTGTAAAAACTGAGAGAAGTTCGTATATACATCAAATCAAAATGAAGAAGAAGAATAGTTGCAACTCTCACATATACAATTAATATACGATAATGCAAAGAGCTTAATTATATTTGTAATTAATAATCTTATCCGGCCTATATAATGATCAGTAAGCATGCAGTAAATATAATGCCATCGAGTCTCTTATAACTAATCTGTAGAAGTAGAACCGAGCTGACATATATATATCAAACGGGTGCCCACTAGTCAGCGTCTGAATTCAATTCTGAGGCCCATCTTTGCCTTAATTTTCTTTTCTTCATCGATCATGCGTTCATGACGATTGATGACCAAGTACTAGTCCACTGCTAACCATGTCCTCTATCCATCCTAGATTCTATATTGTATTTGTATGTCCTAACAAATATATATGTTGGTTAATTACTTTGGTCAAGAGTTTTTTTTTTTTTTTTTTTTTTTTTTTTTTTTTTTGAGAGATTGACAACGGCTGCCAATCAACAAGAGTATTGTTAATCAATAGACAATAGTTAATTTCTCATGCCATTTGGGGCACAGAACTAATGTAGATCCCATCTTCTATAACAATTTAATTTGACTCATTAGTATGATTTTGATTTTAATTTCGATTAAGTATTCTTTAGTTAATTAATGGGTCAAACCATTCAACGATGTCATATATAATATAATATAGTCAATAATAACATATATTATTAGCATAAATGTATGTAAATGTAATATGATTTCTTATGCTTGAAGACGAGAATTAATTAGTATTTTTGAATCAGAGCACGGAGGCCCTCAAAAATCATATTACATACTAATTATGTTGGTCTTTAACCATGATTTCTTATGCTTGAAGACGAGAATTAACAGAGTTAGACTATTATACTAATGTTAGCATTTCGGACCGAAATGCTATAACCTCAAAATTTATGTTATCGTGTCCGAAATCACACATTTTATTGTGCTTAACAAATTATTTATATGAAAATATTGGGAATACAAAAAAATTTTATTTTTAGAGTTTTCTAAGTATTTGTTTTGCATTTTGAAAATAGCATGTACAAGCATCAATTTTTTATTAATATTATGATTTAGTGTTCATATTTATGAACGATTAATATAAAAAATCAGTTGGACAGTAAAATCATGAACATATTTATATACTAACTCATTCAACTTGAAAGAATAGAGTTGGTATAAATCCCCAACAGTATCCTTTAAATTCCTTTATTTTAAATAAAAATTTAAAATATATACTATCTTTATATTTTTAAAAAATGAAAAAAAAAAAAGTAAAAGACGCTTGGAGTAGTGATTTAAAAACGGTCTGGGTAGGTCCGGATCAGTCCAAACCCGCCCCGGTCCACGGTTTTCCCGGTTCGGGAAACCTCGGAAAAAATTTTGGGGGGGGGGGTTGGATCTAGCTTAAGACCGTCCCTCCCGGGTTGCTCGGGTTGCCCGGTCCTGGAGTTATATGTCAAAAAAAAAATAAGAATACAAAACAAAAAATATAATACACCTATTTTATATTACAAAAATCAAAAAATATACTTAAAAAACGAAAAATAATTAAAAATTAAATTATTTGTTTTAATCAGATATACATATATTATATTATATTATTAAAAGTTTGGAAAATAGTATTTTTATATTAAAAATGAAAAAATTAAAATAATATTATTTAAACCGAAAAAATAACATAGAAAATCAGAAAAAAAAAATTTAATAATTATATTTGTTGTAAAACAAAAATTCTTATTGAAAAATAAATTTTAAATAATATTATATTAGTTGTTAACATAGGCGGGAAAAGTTGGAACCAAGGCGGGCTACCTCGGGTTATTACCCCGGTACCTCGGGTCGGGTAGGGTCGGGTCCCGGGTTGCCCTGGTACCCCGGGTCGGGTAGGGTCGGGTCCTGGGTTTGGTCGGGTTTCCACGGAAATTTTTCTGAGAACATGGATACCTACCCTTGCAAGGACCGTCCCTCCCGGTCCTCTCGGGTTGCCCCGGTCAGACGCCCAGGTCGGGTCGGTCGGTCCATTTTCTCCGGGTTTCTCAGGTCGGGTTCGGACCTCTCGGATTTTTTTAAAGCACTAGCTTGGAGAGATCCTTATTAAGAAATCATACTGAAAGCTTATCAGCAGGAACTGATGCATTTGAAAAATATAATATGGCATGCTCATGACATAAAGAAGACTAGAAGAGGACGTTCAAATAATGTGGGTGTGGGATTCGTGTCATTCTTTATTAATTGGATTTCTTTTCCTTTATGATGGACAATGATATTGTCCCTTCTATAATTCTATTCTATTACATATATGTCCCATCTCCCTTCTCCCATGCGATCGATGTGGGTTTTCAAGGGCCCTTTTACATAGAAAGGGGGATACGTGAGTGGAAAAATTAATGTTGAAGCAAACTATATATCTTAATTTTGAGATATGTTATTATGCACCATGGTGCAAAAAATATTTTTGTACTGTCATCGAATCTCTATTTTCAAAACTCAAATGACCAATCTGATTTGCCCAACACAATCTACATATTAAAATTATGCAAAGTACCAAATTTTACAATTTTTAGAACATTTTAACTATTTTTTCAGATTTTTCAAGATAGGTATTTTTTGATATTCCAAATAACATTATTTTATTATTATTATTTTTTGTCCATATTTCAAAAATCCAAAAAAATAGTTAAAAAATTCTAAAAATTATAAAATTTGGTATTCCATCGTATTTCAATACGTAGAATGTGTTGGTTCAATTAGATTTGACATTTGAAGTTCGGTTGTGATATTTTGAAACGGTGATGCAAAAACATGTTTTGCACCTCGGTGCACCATAACATAACTCATATCTTTTTCCTTTATGATATAGTTGGATTCATTGGCTCGGCACAATTATTGGTTGGCATATCTTCCAAGATATCATTTTTGTAGACCAAAAGGTAATAGTTTTTTAGGCAAGCTAGACAACATTAGTCACTCGGTTAATTACTTTCGTAACACTTAAGTGATATAATAGTACACTCATCATTTCACCTTATGCTCGAAAACAACCTTCAACCCTTTTCCACAAAAGGTAAAAATATAGTCTTTTTAAAGTGCCTTTATTGATCAAGAAAGCATCTGGTTCGTATATATCTTCTCTTATTTTTACTTTTATTTTTTATTTTGTCTCTACTGTCAGCTTCCAGCAATTTAATTCATTGTAATTGAAAACTAGCAACTATACAATATTAATAAAATAATCAATGTTCTATAGGTAACTTTTAAAAAATCCGAAATAAATACTTAAAAATATCTAAAAATAGAAAATTTTTGCATGCAACATGATTTTGATATAAAGAATTTATTGAGCCATATAAATTAAAATTTGGATATGGTTTGATATGTTTTTTTGTGTTAAGCTCACGGGAGGCTCCTGTGAGCTTAAGAACACGCTAGTTTTACTATATATATATATATATAGCTCTACTAATAGTAACAAGATCAAGATTACAATTAGATGGTTGCAACTAATTAAAAAAGAAAGCAGAAAACATATATTAATATATATATCACAAGCCTGCATTTATTCAAATTCAAACACCTCTTGAAATATACTGAAGTTCCTCAGCCACTTCTCTCATGCCACGTCTCTCCTCCTTTCTCTCTCTCAAGCAAGCAAGCGCAAGCTCAGCAAACAGTTCTACACTCTTCAAATCGATTTCATGATCATCATCATCACCAACCAAGGATTCATCAATTGTATCCATCACCTCGCCATCCCTTGCCCGGCGTTTAACGTACTCCGCCAAGCTCACATCGTCCTCTTCTCGAGAAAAATCAATGACCTTCTTTCCCGTTAGTAACTCCAAGAGAACAACACCGAAACTGTAAACATCGCTCTTGTCAGTGAGTTGGTAATTCCTGTAATACTCCGGATCCAAGTAACCGACCGTACCCTGGGCACATGTCGACACATGACTGAGCCCGGGCTGGACCAGTCGGGAGAGTCCAAAGTCGGAAACTTTTACATTGAGCTCCTCGTCTAACAAAATATTTGACGACTTGACATCTCTGTGGTAAATTGGAACTTGGGTAGATGAATGCAAGTATGACAATGCCTCGGCGGCTTGTAGCGCAATCTCTACCCTTGTTTTCCAATTCAAGGCCCGGCGGTCTCCTCTTGCGTGTAGGTGCTCAAACAGTGTCCCGTTGGGTATGTACTCATACACCATCAATGGTTGGGGAGCTTCAACACAACAACCTAAAAGCTTTACGAGGTTTTTGTGGTTTACAAGAGAGAGTATCCCGACTTCATTGAGTATTTGCTGAGTGCTCTTGAGGTTGCCTACTTTCGCGGACTTGACGGCGACTGCAGTGCCATCTTTCAAAATCCCCTTGTACACCTCTCCAAATCCGCCACTGCCAAGTAATCTATCCTTCGAAAATTTGTTGGTTGCCTTCCGTAACTCCTTCCATGTAAACATCAGTGCTGATCTTGCCCCGGCCTTCAAGAGATCTTCTTGCTCTTTGCCAGAGTTCTTTGGCCATATAAAGAACTTGCCGCCATTGTAATTCTTGATCAAAATGACAATAACCGTTAGTGCAAAGAACCCAACAACACCTATCACTAGTAACAAAGCAAATACTCCGTGCAATCTATGACGTTGTTGGTGATGATTAATATCGTTACGCGAGCAATTGAATGAAAATGCATCCCAATAGTAGCCACTGTTACAGTGGCATCTCATGTAGGTGCTATTGGATTCTCTAGTACAAGCCGATGATGGCGGGCAATCACTTTGAGTCCGGCAAATTGGCTGAGGAGGTGGAGCCCACTGGATCTCCAAACCTTCCGTCCACTTGCTTGGTGGCTTATCGGGTTCAATGTGAAGCACACTTCTAAAAGCTCGGCAGCCAGATGCATGCAACCTTATCTTATATGAAGATGGTGAACCTCCGGCAGTGAAGGTGCAACATGGGCCTGGCCCGCTAATGCACGCGGCTTGTTCTTTTGGGTCGACACGGGCTAGACCGGCCAGGTATTGGTGGCAGAGGCTAGAGGCACTACAATTAAGCGGTGAAATCAGAAGGCGGGGCGAGCAATTGAAGAGAAAAACCGTGTTCGATGATGTCATGTTAAAGGGGAGGGATTGGTTGAGCCATATACCCTCACTTTTTGGCATGTCTTGAGTTGTACATGTGCCATGAATCCATGGAGATGGCTGCACCACAAGGCGGCGCAATGGCGCCTGAATGTTGAGAACAAGATAGGAGCTTCCATTAAGAGCAGGGAAGTAAAGATTTCTGTTTACCGGATCACAAGTTAAGGCATAGTTCGGGTCACCACAAGTCGGGTCGGTACTAAGCGGGTACGGTATTTCCATGTTGCCACATTTTGGACAAGTCTTTTGAGAGGACAAGAACAGGGGCAAGTTGAGACATGCCAATATGAAAACGTTTTCTGTTAATCTTCCTTGCATTTTGGAAGCTGCAAAGATATAGTATACTTGTGCACAGAAGAAGGAAGTTTATACTTTATATAAGAGAGTTTGAAAGGACCAGAAAATAAAGATAAAGTATGCAAGGTATGTTCAAAAGGCAAAGTCATATATAGGTGAAAAGTTTGAGAGTCCAATCACTGAATCACATATAGACATAGGGGCCTCTAGTACTTTTTGTAGAGTTAGATCACATTTTCATTGTGTCCATGGATTTGGATTCCTTGAGCTGGCTTGATGTAGAAACTAGAATAGAATAAAACCCTTCTTTTATTGTTGTATTCCCTTGATTAAAGCTGTGTTTCTTTGAATCTATTGAGAGTAACTTCTGCACCTATGAATATGATTGCCACATGCAGACTACCAACATTAAAAAAAAAAAAAAAAAAAAGCAAAAGAAATTTGTGCTTGCTTGTTATTAATTTGGAGAAACGATTTTGACTCTAGGATTTTCATAGCTTGCCATTAATTTCTCACAACCTTCACTTTAATTAAGGCCCAAACTGTTACTTTGCGCCAATACAACTTTTTTTTTTTTTTGAGAAGTTGACAGCGGCTGCCAACGTATTACAGATGCTATCCTAATCATACAACAACCAACATCTATTACATCATTTATTACATCATTTATTACATCATTTGGACTCCTATCTGCGCGCCATGATATCATCCCTTACACTCCCTGAGACCGCTCGTCCACAACACCGTAAACACTAACCAGCATGGCATACAATTTCCTATGCAAGTACATGGGCCGGCTTCGTAGTTGCTCGAAATATTCTCGCATTGCGCTCTCACCATATTGCATACTTTGGTCAGATAATTGGCAAGGGTCGGTTCTGGCTGATGCCAACGGCGTATGCAATATGGCGAGAGCGCAATGCATGGGCCGGCTTGGTTTTAACATTGTTTAAACCGGTTTTTTCACAAATAACAGGTTTTTCAGAAATACTTTTTATTTTTTATGAAGTGGTGAGCAATCGCCAACCAATAATTAAGTCCAAAAAACGGTTTAATGGTTTAAAGGGAGTTAAAACTAAGTATTTTTAAAAGCTTAGATTTGAGTGATAAGTGTTCTTAAATATTGTTTGGTTGAAAATCTTCGATCTTCATGAAATTGCTCATAAGCTTCGTGTAGCAAAATAAAGTTCGACTCTTGGGCCGGAGAGGGCATGAACAAATTTTGAGGCCCAATCACAACAATAATATTTATGGAACATTTTTCAGGTCAAGGCAGCGATGGAGAACGGTGTGCTTACTGTGACTGTGCCGAATTAAAGAGGAAGTGAAGAAGAAGAAGAAGAAGAAGCCCCAGGTCAAGGCCATCGAAATCTCTGGTTAATTAAAGTGATCGCAATTTGGCCATCAATGAAGTGAAGTGAAGTGAAGAATTCATGGATATATCATCTAATAGCTACTCATGTTTTTGGGTGTTTAGCCTTGAGTTGCTTTGTAATGCCTATGCCTGTTGTGTTGTTGTAACTTGTATGGTTCATTATATCTTGAGGAGATGTGTGATGTTTCATCCATCATGTTTGAGAAATGAAGAATTAATTATAATCAAATTATTGTTTGAGGGGAAAATGTATGTATTGTCTGTCCGGAATATTATATATAATAAATTTAACAATCAGAAGATATAATTAGTTTGGTAAATTATATTTTACAAACAATGAAATAGCATACGAATTTTATACCAGAAAAAAAAAAGAGCATTAAGCTATTGCTCATACATGATATGATACTGTAGGTTGTTAATTATACATAGTAAATAAATAACATCAACTTGGGTTAGCTCGCTTTGAGTCACATTTTCTTTCTAAAAACAATTAATTGTGCTTGTCCAGCCTACTTGGGCACATATTTACCAATATTGGGCCCATATAATGAGCCATTTGGACCCATATATATATATTCACTTAAATCACAGCCCTTAAATAGAAAGCCTGACACTTGTAGTCTAATGGGCCTATGTGTATATATGCTGATCTTCAACCGATTGAAGTAATAACCATCTCCAATCGATCCAATGATTTTATTTTTAGTTGGGCAAGGTACTTTCAACTTTCAAGGTGTGCTCGCTCGCCTCTCTCGTTACACAAGTGATGGTGTAACGTTTTTTTTTTTTTTTTACTTTAATACTAAGAATAAAGTTTCAGTCTAATAAATGAAGCTGAGTAAAACCACCGTGTTCTTAATTTTATAGGGGCCTCCCGTGAGCTTAACACCAAAAATATATCAAATCACATCCAAATTTTGATTTATATGACCCAATGAATTCGTTATATCAAAATCTTATAGCATGCAAAATTTTTTCGTTTTTGGAGATTTTTAAGTATTTATTTCGGATTTTGTAATATACAATATTAATAAAATAATCAATGTTTCAATTGTAACTTTTAAAAAATCTGAAATAATTACTTAAAAATATCTAAAAATAGAAAATTTTTGCATGCCACATGATTTTGATATAAAGAATTTATTGAGCCATATAAATCAAAATTTGGATATGGTTTGATACGTTTTTTGTGTTAAACTTACGGGAGGCCCCGTAAGCTTAAGAACACGGTAGTTTTACTTTTACTCAATAAATGGATAAAGCTTCTAACTTTTTAAAATTTATAGAAATGAGACTTTCCAACGCCCTCAAACAAATCCAATTTCCAGTAAATAAATAAATAAATCAATCAAAAAGAAATATAATTAACGATCCTCATTCACCTTTATTAAATGACGCATATAATTTTTTTTCAAAATTAAGAATTAAATTTTGATTTGCATGTCTCATAATTGATTAAAACTAGTGACTTTTATAATTGTTGCCTTAACTTTTATTTCAGTAAAATTGTACAGATATATTAATTAATTATATATTACAAAGAGAAAACACTGACAATAACTCCTTTCCTTAATCGGGATGGTTCTTTATTATTTGAATTTCAATATCAGAAAATTACTTTATAAATATATATAGAGAGAGAGAGGATTTTATTAAGAAAATATTTTTGGTGCCAAGTGCCAACAAATATTATCTCATTCATTATACGTACCACGTACCAAAGATGTATTTAATTCTTAGTTTGAATATTATTACAAAAACCTATATATAACTTGCGTTCCTGAACTCACTATATATATAATTTGAACAAAGAAATTATATCATTAATAAAATGAGGTATTTATTTTGTCCATTATATTATACTAGAGTAATGGCCTCGTGTTACTTCGGCCGTGTTGATCAGGATAAGTTAGGATAAATTTTTGATGATATTTATTATTGATGACTTTATATTGTATTTTTTTTATTCAATTATATATATATATTGGAATTATTGTTAAATTTACAAAATTTGTAAAGTTTTCCATCCGCATTAGGAAATTGGATCAGGATATTTTAGATTATCTATACGCTTCAATTATATAGCTATAATATTACCTTATTATGGTTTTTGTACTTTGTTTGGACGTTAATTAAAATACATTGTTATAATAAATATACTATGAAAAGTCATTAAAAATTTATGGTATAGTGACCCAAACTATCGTACCATATAATATACTCAAATTAAATTAATTTTATTAAATTCTTAGTTAATATGACTAAATTTATCTTTTCAAATATTTAAATGAAAGTAATTTTATTAAATTATTAATAAATATGACTAAATTTATCTTTTGAAATGATATTTAGTGAGAAATGGGTAACATGAATTTAATTTTCAATAGCTTGCATTCAAGAACTTATGACGGAAAGATTAACCAAACTTATAAAAAAATAAATAGAAGCATTTAAAATTCATCACAACAATTGAATTTATTAGTGATATTATTTTAAATTTTTTTCTTGTTTAAGCCTCATGTCGGATTAAAATAAATTATTAAATATGTAACTTCATATCATAAATAATTATCAATTATAGAAGCTTCATGTCATTCACACATTTTGGCATCTCATATAATAATTATTTTTATTGTTTTTTTTTTTGCTAATTGGTACAAATAATACTAAATTCATGTACTTGAATACCGTCATTTAGTTTTGTACGAACTGGATCACTGGAAGATCAAATATCAAATGATGTTGGTCTTAAAAAAAAAAAAAATTGTAGCTACAGTGTAAGGAACAGTACCAAAACCCGTCCAAAATTAATATATATAAAAAGGATTTCCATGGCAGATTCCCGGGTCGGGTCGCGTCGCGTCGGGTATCGGGTTGACGGCTACGGCATTTTTTTCGGGTCGGGTAATAGGTTGACGTCTGCCGGCATTTTTTCGGGTTGGGTCGGGTCGGGTCGGGCGGGTTTTTCATTTTTGGTTAGATTTTGCACCTCTATTCCCGGGTTGGGTTCGGATCAGTTTGATTTTCTCTGAAACTCGGGTCGGACGGGTTTTTCAGGTCGGGTCAGATTTTGCCACCTCTAAAGGATCTTACAAAAAAAAAAAAAAAACACTGTTCACAATACTATTCTTTCTAATGTTCTTTCTACTGTAGCAACCCATCAAAATTATATATACTATAATAATATATACTATAAAATGATATGCTCTTCAAAACTCGAAAAGTAATTAAAGCGTCTCCAATTCTCCATGAAGACATTCACATGACATCACATGAATCACATCTATGTACTCAGAAGTCAGAACTCAAATCAAATGATATGGATAGGACAACTCGATCGGGAAATGAGTCAAAACTCCCCTGCACTGCATTCTCCATGCATCTCATCATCACCTGAGCCTGAGCCTGAGCCTGAGCCTTTTTTTTTTTTTTTTTGAGAAAAGCCTGAGGCTCTTAATAAATAAGATGTGCTCCGCAGTTCAGTTCGTACACACAAGCCGGTTTCCGTCAAATCGGTGAGATCCCATTATATCTCCATCCCAGACTCCAGTGAATTTTTTTTTTGTCTATCCCTAAAAAAATAAAAATTAACATAACTATCATCGATTCAAAACATTTTTTTCGGCTATCCCTACTTTTTGAACGCCGGCCGTCACATGCACAAACTGACCGCCGACGTTCAGACATATACATCTCCCACCCATATCCCAAAACTAACCGCCAACGTCCAGCTGCCGGCGGCCTGACCACCCCACCCAAGCCGCCAACGGTCAAACCTAAAGATTACCTCCAAACAATTAAATTTTCATATTTAGTTTGGGAATTAGTCTAATTCTCTGCCATATTTAGTAGTCCAGACAATCGAGAAATGGCAAACTATCCAAGTCCAAGCCCATTGAGCCCACACACTGTATAATGATAGTTCATATGTTTGTATATAAACTAAAGTTATATATATTGTATCGAGTTAGACTATTACACTAACGACCAAAATGCTAACGCCTCAAATTTAGTGTTATCGTGTTCGAAATTATAATTTATGGTGCTCAATAAATTCTACAAATGAATATATTGGGGAATACAAAATTTTTTTATTTTAAGAGTTTTTTAAATATTTCTTTTGCATTTTTGAAAATAGCATGTACAAACAACAATATTTTATTAATATTTATGAGCTATTTTAAAAAATGTAAAACAAATACTTAGAAAACTCTAAAATGAAAAATTTTTGTATTCATCAATATTTTCATATATATAATTTATTGAGCACCACAAATCGTGCTTTCGGACACGATAACATATATTTTGAGGCGTTAGCATTTTGGTTTGAAATGCTAATGTTAGTATAATAGTCTAGCTCTATTGTATTAGTAGTATGTCATTACTTTTGTTCAGTTAGTTTATATATGTTTTTAATGTTTCTAATTAATTATTCATAATAATATCTAGTTAGTACTCTCATATATATGATTTATGTAACTTAATAATCTGCCATAGAAAATGAAGCTGAAAATATACAGTTCACACTTTTGCCAGAGTGACCCATCTCATGGAATGCAATATACAGAAAGAAATAAGAAAAGAGTTCTGAGCATCAGGCCAGGTCGGGCACAGCAGATCCGGAGCTAGCTAGCTAGCGTTGGCTTCACTTCCCGTGCAGAGAATTGCACTCGTGAACTCATGCACCCCTCCCCCCCTCTCTATGCACCCCCCCCCACCTCCCTCTCTCGATTAATCATCCCCTCCTCGTTATACCATCCATCCCATCATCGGTACTCTTAAAATTGAATTTGCCTAACTGCATTGAGTTTTGAGGTCTGACCGTCGGTGGCCAAAGTGGGGCAGTCAGGCCGCCGGCGGCTAGACATTGGCAGTCAGTTTTGGTGGGAGGTGTATATGTCTGAACGTCGGCGTCCAGTTTGTGCATGTGACCGTTGACGTTTAGAAAGTAGGGATAGCCAGAAAAAATGTTTTGAATCGGGGATAGTTATATTAATTTTTATTTTTTTTGGGATAGACAAAAAAAAAAATTCCACACCAGTGCTGTGCACTAAGATCTCTTTTCTTCTCCCAATGCAAACCAGCAATGAGCATGTCTGTCTGTCTGTGCAAGTTTTATTTTATAATAATAATAATAATCGAGGATTCTCTGTGTACCTGTCAATTTTTTGGTTTGTCGCGTTTTCAAGTTTTAGACACAATGACAAAGGATTTGTTCGGAAAAATGGGTGGGTAAAATGTACAGTTTGATTCAAAAGTAATTCAGATCTATAAAATTTCAGATTAATATAATGATTATAATCATATAAAAATATAAAGAGGAGGATCCTTCACAATGTATATATTGACAATAGTACATTTGATATATTTATCAAATATATATTTTTTAAGATTTTTTAAACATCTTTAGGATCATATAAAACTTTTTTTTATTTTTAAAATTTTTTAAACACTTTTGTTAATTTATTAAATATATTATTGTCAAGATTGTCAGCGCGCAAGAGAGGCATCCCTCCTCAGATATAAAATGATAATATAACAAACAAATAATCAATTCTGGGTTCACAGATAATCGTAGGTGGAAACAGATTTGACAGGTAAACTTTACTGTGCAACTCTTTTATTTTTTTGAATGACTACATAGGCCCGTAGGCAACCCAAATATCAAACCTGAAGTAAAACATACACTTTAGTCCACACAGCTACCTAGCCAAGCACGAAGCCACGTGTTAGCATATAACATATATACTAATCTAAATGTAAGCAGTTCGAATCTCACAAGACCCATTTCCTGCTTATCCGATCCAGTAATACACGCGTCCATTTACCATATTGCTGCAATCTTCATGCTAGCTGGGAGCAAAGAGGAATGGCCCGTAAAATTCATCCCCTTCTCTATCAGATTAATCTCGGCAATTCCCATTCCACAACATCTCCTTGAATCCCCCAATTTGCCAATTGAAAGGTGGTAGGAATACCAGTAAAACTGACGCCATATCGTCTAGCTACATTGGCAAGGTCATGAGCCATCTTGACGGCCTCCCTCCCGCGGGGCATATCCATCTCAGCTGGATGCCACTTTGGCTTGAAGCAATTTTGTGTAAGCATTCATAAGCTTGACGAGAACCGCGCCAACATGGTGATTCCTTTCTTCCCTGACCATCTACAAAATCGACGAAGTCTTTGCATGCATCAACAATGCAGTAAGTCTCATCTTCCCTCAATTTCGCTATGTGATTCTTCCAATCAGTTTTATCTGGGGTTACTTTCTTGCGGGTCAGAGGTACTGTGCGTGTATCAGCCGAGGTCCTTGCTAGCTGAAGTATTTTTTGCTAGCTGAAGTATCGTGCCCTGAAATACAAACTTGTTTCTAGCCTTCCATTAGTTCCCACATGAGATAAAAACTGAATCTGAATTGGTCTTCTGACAAGTGGGCTTTTAATTGTAAGAGTGCTTGATGTGTATTATTCATTGGCAGTTCTTCTGTTTTGATCTGCAGGGGGGAAGCATACCATAAGGCTCGTGCCAGGTTACAACCAAATAGTACATGGTGCACAGTTTCATCCTCACAAGAGCATAATTGGCATTTGGGGTTTACACTTTGGATCCGTGAGTAGAGAATTGGCACGCCTAAGGGCAGTTGTGAATCAAAAAAAAAAAAAAAAATTGATTTACTGTGCAACAAAATACTACTACCTCTGTCCCAAAATAAATGGATTTTTTGTAGTTCATTTGAACTACAAAAAATCCATTTATTTTGGGACAGAGGTAGTACTACGCAATAGAGAATTGGCACGCGGCGAAAAGATTGAAAGATTTGACGGTGTGTATTAATTACTGAGTTATCTCTAAACAATAAGTACAATTATTTTTTTAATTTTCTGAGAAATGTTAAATCGCCAATATCAATTCAAACCGGATAAAACTTTGAACTCTGTAATGAGTCATTACGAATTAAATGCAATTATTCATAAAAATTGGAAAATATGTGAATAATTCATGTATCAAATGAATAATTTGCAAATTTACAAAGCAAAGCATCATTTCGTTTGTGTGGCATCAAAATAAGAATAAAACTAGAATAATTTGTTACTATGGTTTCAAGTTTCAACAGAACTAAGAACGATTTTTCTGTAAAAAAGTGATAATGACTCAAAAACAAAAGTTGAATTTGGTGGCTATCTTGTGTTATTATGGAATTGGAAGGAAGTTTCCTCAAAAAAAAAAAAGTTATAATGACTCGAGATGCCTTCGAACTTTAATTTTGTAACAAGTTGGCCTCCAAATTTTTATTTTGGATAAATGCACCTCAAACTATGAATTTGTGACAATTTGCCCCACCAACCATTAATTAGCCATGTAATAATTCATTTGAAATATGAAATGACCAAAATACTCTTATATATTTATTGGATGCATTATTTTTATTATTACAACACATAATTACCCTTATATATTTATTGGATGCATTATTTTTATTATTACAACACATAATTACATAAACTATTGAGCCATTTGATTTAGATAAATGAAGAGAGAAACAAAATCAATGGTTGAGAGTATTGATGATGTGGCATGGCTTTAACTTTGTTATATAACTAATTAAAATTAAATTATTATTAATTTACATAGTTACATAACTAATTAAAATTAATAATTTTTTATTTAAATTTATGAAAAAAACTAATTGAATGTTTGAAATTGTAAATATATATACAAATTTTATCACTTTTAACTTTGTACATAAATATATCATTGTAAAGATGAAATCATGCATTACAAAAATAAAATAATCATATAAAATAAAATGCGACAATGTATTGTGTATTATAAATTTTTAATTAGATACTTATATGACTAAATAGTTCTTATCTCTTTACAAATTATGAATTAATGAACCATGAGAATTTTAAATATTATCTTACAAATATATGAAGGTATTGTGGTCATTTCGTATTTCAATTGAATTATTATATGGCTAATTAATGGTTGAGAGGGCAAATTGTCACAAAATCATAGTTTGAGGGACTATATATGATCTAAAATAAAAGTTCGGGTGCCAACTTGTCACAAGGTGAAAGTTCGGAGGCATATTCCAAAAAAAAAAAAAAGGAATTGGAATTGGAATTTGGAAGGAAGTTTCCCTGCTGTCTGCTGTTTTCGTGTGGGTCTAGTCTGTCCAGTCCTGAGGGGTAGGAGTCGATTTTTTTTTTTTTTTGATAGAGGTAGGAGTCGATTCGCAAGCAAAGGAATACTTGATTTAGATGGTCATTGCTTTTTTACGCCCTTTTGCGTTTCAACTTCAAGTCTTCCGAGTCTTCAACTGCCTTACACAGTTACACAACGCGTCAACGCAGACTACGCAGTACTTGGTTCCTCTGCCTCCATGCTCCATGTCATGAGAATTAAATTTGTCCTCTACATCTTACAAATTCTGCTCACTTGGTCTTTTACACTTGTACTTCACTATCGTTAAGAGAAGGGGGGGCGGAGGGGGTGTGACCCCCGTGATTTTCGAATTTGTATACAGAAACGTCAATGTGCAGTGTATTTTGTTGAGAGTTTTTATTTCACCCCCCTAAATTTTGTCCCTCGGCGTCTCGACCCCTCTAATTTTAAATCCTGGCTCCGCCCCTGGCTGGAATTATCATCAAATTAAATAAAGAAAGAAAGTATAAGATCATATATTACACGACGAAATTAAGAAACATTATTTAATTAATTATCTTCAGATTTATGGTGCTCAATATGTTCTTCGTATCAAAATCTTAGTAGGCAAAAAACTTTCAATCTTAGAGGTATTAATTTGTTTAGATTTATAACATTTTCAAAACGTTTAACATTTTATTGCCTTTTAAAGTACTCATTTAAAAAAATCTAAATACATTTACTTAAGATATCCTAAAATTGAAAATTTATGTATTTTATGAGGTAATGCGATATAAATTAAAATTTGGTTGTGATTAATTAAGGTTTTTGAAGTTGGAAATACGACAAGCTAGCATGCTCTCTACTCCTAGTAGGATTTGTAGTTTACGTTTTAATATACATTATACAAAGTATAAAACGTACATAAAGTTGCATTAAAATAAATAAAAGAAAACTTGTGTCATTTTAATTAATGTTGTTATACAATTAGTAATGATAAAAATTGAAAAAAGAACCATAAAGAGATAACCTTGAGGAACCTTACGAGCGAAGAAAGAAAATAGTATCCGGACAGAAATCATGCCTTTTTATTTTGAAGGTAGCACATGATGACATGAAGTCATGAACCAATTATATCCATCTTATGGTACATATATTGACCCCGGTGGTCCTAAATAACAAAGTGCAATTAAAGCAGCCAATTAAGTGATAATGACATATATATACTAGTCTACAACATAATTATTTAGTAATTCCATACATATTTTGGACTATGTAAGTTCATTAATATTATTACTGTTATATATTTACAATTCTGTCAGGATATTTCCTACATTAAACGTCTATTTTATATTTCAATTATTTTAGGGTAAATTTTTTGAGAGGTCACTAAAGTATACTCTAGATCCATTTTTGGTCACTCAAGTTCATTTTATCATCTTCTAGTCACTCAACTTTTATATTGATCCATATTAAGTCACTCCCATCCATTTCCGTTAAATTGTGGACGGAAACTATTAACCCCGTTAATTTTTAATTTAACTGGTCTTTTTTTAATTTTAAAAAAAAATTTTTTGTCTTCCATCCTTCTGACTTATGTTGTAATGCCGACTTGATTATGTCGCTCCCAGTCAAATCTTGGTTATGTCCTCCTTGTATTGTCGACTTCTAGTTCTCAGACCGGTTTCGTAATTGCAACATATGCTGTTGCTCTTGGCCAAGTATTTGGCCGTGATTATGCCGGGGCAACCTGTCTTCCCCTAAATGGCCGTCTTGCCTAGCTACTGCCGCTCAAGGGGTTGCAAGCAGCTGTCCAATTGGTAAGAGAGCTATCATATTTTATGTCAAGTGCTTGTGATTACAATATTACTCTGACAGTATGACTGCCAACTCTTATCACAACCGAGGAAAACATTTGGGGTGAGATTCTGTACAACACATAGAATTAATTGCGGATTATTTTGTTCTCTGGAGCATGAGAAATTGGAACGGTGAGTACAAATTAGTAAGCCAAATATCAGGCGATGCATTTTTTGAGGGACTAGGTAGAAGAAGAGAAGATGAGTTTGACTTTTCTGCCAGTATTTTGTGTCAATATGTAGACGTCATGGTGGACAAGGGTGATGGGAGCGATAATGGAAAACAATTGATTAGAAGTAAACAAAATAAAGTTTATGGGATTAACAGTTTCCAACTTTCCATCCATAATTTAACGGAAATGGATGGAAGTGACTAAATATGGATCAATATAGAAGATGAGTAACTAAAAAATAATAAAATGAACTTGAGTGACTAGAAATAGATTTAGAGTATACTTGAGTGACCTATCAAAAAATTTACCCATTATTTTATTTCCAAATAGGAAACCATTTATAATGCACTCATATATAAAGGTTGCTCAACCTTATACATTTCTATCGCATCACAGTCTGACGTAACCATGTATACAGGGGCGGATGCACATTCAAGGAATGGGGGTCAATTGACCCCCATTTATTTTCAAAATTTTCATACTTGTATACTAATTTATTGTGTATTTCGGATAAAAATATTATAATACTCAATATTTGACCCCCATACTTTGTAGCCAGATTTACTATGGTTGACCCCCATTAATTTATTCTAGCTAGACTGCTACTGCTACTGTTGAAGAATCAAAATATCATTGGTAGCTACTAGCTAGAAAATGCTTGCTTACCAGGAGAAGTAAAGGTTAAAGCATGTATCTTCCGTTTGGCAAGTGATGTAAAGTTAAAGCGGAGTAAACCTTAAATCACTTAGTTGAATTTTAAAGCATTGGTGTTTGGTAGTGTAGTAAAATAAAGTGTAGTAATTTGATGTAGTAAGAAAAATAAAATAAGACATCAAGCATGGTGTGCATTATTGAATGACTTAAATGCCCTTTTGTATTATGTAGCAGTGTATATGAAAATGATGATTAGAGTAATACCTAAGTTAATATTATAAATAATTGGCGATAAAAATAAATTTTAAATAATATGAATATCTAATATAGTAAATTTAAAATTAATGATAGAAAATTTTATCTAATAAAATAAAAATATCAAAATTACCGTCCAAAAATAATTAGTGTTACATTTAATTAATCAAGCCATGAATAATATAGCACATGTGATAAACATCTATTAGTTTGATTTATATCATTTACAATCACAAAGAAAGGTACTTGAGGAGAGATTGGTAAATCAATTGGTGATGTAAGTTACAGCAGCTATTGTGCTGCTTTAACTTTGCTGAAGTAAAATCGGTTCTTACTTCACTTCTTACTCTCTTACATCACCTTACTTCAGTGCCGTTTGGCAAGAGTAAGCTGATTTAAGCTCTTAAATCAGTTCTACTACAGCTATCAAACGCTGGGGTAAGCAATAGTACTTAAGACAAAAGCTCAAAGTGTCCTTTCTTAATTAATTATGTCCTGACAATGGCATCCATGCCAAGAGGGAGGCTAAAGCTAGCGCTTAATTGCTGTTTGTTAATTGTTGGTCTAATCACCTGCTAGCTGATCGATGTCCCACACTCCCACTCAAAAGCAGCTAGATGATCGATGTGTTGACTGTTGCGACCGTTACTGTATTTTAATTAATTAAGGGAAAATTAATTAATTAATTAATTTGTATCGATGTTTAAATTTAAAAAGGTGGATATATATATAGTAATTAACCATATAGTGGTACATTCTCAGATCGATCTAGATTGTAGCTTCTCCTAGAAGATAACTAGTTAATGCCATTAGAAGTCTAGTCTATAGTCTATTAAATGAGATTGAGACATGAAGATAGACGACAGTTTTCGGATGTGTTTCCACACTGAAAATCCCCATCGATCTCCTCATCTTGTCAGAGGCATACGTACGTAAAGCTTTCTTTTCTGTTTCTTCTATTTTTAACTTTTTTTTAAGAATATAATAAAGTGAGTGATCCTGAGGAGGAAGTTTCTTTCCTTTCGGCTTCCTTAGTCCTTTCAACTTCCATGAAGTGCCTTGCCTTGCCTTGCCTAGGCTCCGGTCTTCATGAACCGCACCGTTTCAGTTAGATACATTACCGCTTAATTAGCTACTCTCGTTCCTTTGTAAATACGACGTTACTAAATTAATAAAGTATAGTTATTTTCAAGCAGTTCAATTAATTAATACATGTCTATTTCATGATAATTAAGTTATTTTTTTCAAATGTTATTTGAACTTATAGTACTTTGCATATTTCATATAGATAATTTTTTATAAACAATATTGTAACACTTCGTAAGACTAACAATTTGTATGTGTGACAATTTTATCAATTTTAGTTATATATGAACAATCCATTATAAGAAAACAAAATTAAAATTGAAAAAAAAAACAAACATATTTAAGTGCGCATGAATAGTTGACTACTTAATTAACCATTAATTTGTACAGATATATATAAATTATATCAAATGTTTATTAATTAGAATTTCATTGATAATACACATATGGAATACACTACTGTGTCCAACCAAAGCTATATGATCTTTCTATGCAGAAAATTAAACATTACATAATAAAGTAATTGTTAGGGAATATTTTTTTATAATTGAATAGTTAAAGGAGGATGATTGTTATAGTTAGTGATAAGTCTTGTAATACGTTGGATAAATAGAGCGAAAACCACCTTAACATAAGTGGGAATGTAAATTTGAAATAATTTCAAATTACTTTGAAAATGCCAGCCGACATCGTAAGGATGTGCAAGAACATGACATGGGACTTAATTATAACAATTGAATTTAGTGTATATAGATTGTATCAAAAAATCATAGACTTAGCACGATATAATTATTATGGACATTATCGAAAGATCTTGAAAATCGATCGTATCTTTTCAAATTGATGACTTCTCAATTTGAACTTGTATCATTCATGGGCGTAATTATTTTTAATAATGGTCTAAAAATATAAATTTTGTAGTAAAAGTAATAGAATTATAAAAAATTTAACCAATAAAAAGATGAACCAGACCCAATATCATATATAAAAATTTGTAACGCTGTTAAAAAAACTAAAAAATTATATCAACATTCAAAATATAATTAATAAAAAATACTATATGAATGGTAGGCTAATATATAGAAAGGCAAAAGTTATAATCAAAGGGATCAAATAGATATTAATTTAATGGCATATAACAAGGTCCAAGTTCACTTATTATGCCAAGAGCAGTTGTAGAAACAATTTGCATTTTGTATTTGTATATACAAAATTCAAAATGTGGCAATTTTAATATGTAAAATTGAACTCATGTGACATGGAGCAGTACACCGGAGCAAATCAATATTATTGAGTGGTGCCTTTTAGTCTGCACATAAATATTCCCTCCTCGTACAATCTCCCTTCCCTTCCCTTCACTTTACTCCCACTGTCTCTTCCTTTCTTCTCCTCTACTCCTCCTTCACAATCACACCTCTTCATCTCCTTTCACAAAACAAATCAAAACAAACAACCAAACAAAACATCTTACACTTTTATTATTACTTAGATCGACAATGTCAAGACGTGGTGGTGCTTCTGGTGGCGCTGGTGGTGCCGGGGGCCGTGGCCGTGGCCGAGGCGGTGGCGGTGGCCGAGGCGGTGGTCGCGGTGGTGGCTACGATGCTATATCAAGAGAATCTCAGCCTCCCCCTCCGTCGTATGGTCGCGGTAGAGGCCGTGAGGGTGGTGCTCAAAGAGGCCGTGAGGGTGGTGGTTACACTTACATGCCTCGGCCTCATCATGCCCCGGCAGCACCTATACCTACTGCTCCGATAATAACTCATGCCGTGCCGGGCCCAGTGATGGCTGCACCGGCTGCACCGCCGGCTCCAATACCTGCACCGCAGTTGAGTCTCAGCCAACAGGCTGAGCGGCTGAGCATCGCCGACAAGAAACCGGAAGCGGTGGTGGCATCTGGCACTGTTACTGCGGCGTCCTCCTCATCGACTGCTCCGCAGGCTCCGAGTGACGCCCCGCCGCGGTCTAGCAAGTCCATTTCTCATCCGGCGAGGCCGGGGTTTGGGAGGGCGGGAAGACCGTGCATCGTGAAGGCGAACCACTTCCTGGTGGAGGTCGCCGACCGGGATCTCTGCCACTATGATGTAAGTGATCATTTAATTTGCTGCTATTTAATTTCATTCTCATTCATGTATGGTTACATTAAAAGATTTCCTGAAGTTATATGTTTATAAATTATTTTGCTTAGTGCTTAAGGACTTCACTGTACTTCCTCAAAAAAAAAAAAAAAATCACAGTACAGTACAGTACTTGATATAAATTTATATTTTGCTCAAAAAAAAAAAGATATAAATTTATATATATATAAATATTTCTCCTGCATATATTTTGTAATTTTTGCTTTTTAGGTGTCGGTGTGGTCCTGGGTTAATCTTTGGGAAGTTTGGGAATGACTTTGAGTCCTGTCTCCGTGGCGTCCACATCCTCTAGAATGGTCAGTTTGTATGGTCAGTTTGTAGAGTGATTGGAGTGGTCAGTTTTTATGTGAGATTCATGCTAGATGCTTTGTAGGGGTGAGATTTTGACTCTTGCACATGGGGTACCCCAGGGAATGTGAATTCGTCTCCGTGTGGGTCCTCACTAAACTCAACTCAACTCAACTGAATAAAAATAGGAATTATAGGATATATATATATTCGTATCGTATCTTTTTTACAAAGACTTGGCTATATCCTTACTCCTTAATAATAAAAGCATATTGGAAAAAATGATATGAAATGGCTATATTCACATCTGAGCCGTTGATCATTTTTTTCGATAGATCAGAACCGTTGATGTACGTTAATGCCTGTTGACGTTCTCAGCCCATTAAAATTAAGGCCCATATAAATCATCTCAAATTAAGGCACATTACATATTATTTTAAAAGTTTATTATAAGAAATAATAATTTCAGCCTAAAGGAAGGAGTGGGCTTTTTACTAGTATAATATAATATGTGCTTACTTTCTTTGTTTTTTTTTTTTGAGATTCTTACTTTCTTTTCAATGTTGGGCATGGCATGGCATGTGTTATCTACCATCATCTAGTACTGCTATGTCTATGTGTGTATAATAATAATAATGCATCTACCCTTGGTTACTTGAGGTATATATGATGATGATCTCACGTTGCCTAATGTTCTGGAATCTAATGCCTACCCTAGTACCCTGCATTTATTAATAATGGGGTCTTTATCATGAATCCTAATTTTTTTTTTATGTTTATCTGGCCTCCTAATTGTGGGTCCTCTGCTTAACATATATTTTGTACAAAGTGTTTTTAAGTCAAGTCTTCTTGTGGGGCCTCACCAACTTTGGAAGTGGTAACATACATCATACATGGAATTATTTATGTAACTATGATGTTTCTAATTATCTTATTTGGTGCTTAGTTTACCTTGATTGTGCTCAGTTTTATTTATGAGGGATCCATTGACAATCCTTAACTTGACAATCTTTGACAATTTGATATTTCAAAAATTTGTAAAAAATCATATAAATTCTCAAAAATAGAAAAAAGTTTACGGAATTATTTCTTGAATTGTAGATTAATTATGTTTCCGATTATATTTAATTTAAGTTATATTTGATAGCCCTTCAAAGATCCGTTAAATTACCACCGTTAAAAAATACACAAAATTTTGATAAGCTATCAAACGATGTTCAAATTGATTGAAATTTGGAATACTATCGATCTACAAGTTAATTAATGCATCCATAAGTCTTTTTTCAATTTTAAGATTTTTTATGAATTTTTATAAATTTTTAAAATGTTCTATTGTTAAGATTGTCAAAGTTAGTATTGTTAAGGGATCCCTCCTCTTTATTTATTGACTGCATAAGTATATATCACATCATTTTCCACCGTGAATCTTTTATGGGCCTTCCAATTTTGTGGAATTCATGAAATTTTGGGTTCAGGTTGATGGTTTAGGACCCATATCGTTTTTATTTTTTTTTGACACAGCCTTGTGTTTATTAAATATTGTCACCTTTTGATAAATAAATACCTGCAAATTGAAATACACTTAACATAGATATTACCGTTGGGAGAGCCATAAGAGAGAACCTATGAGATTTATCTTTCTTTTTAATGCTTGCAATATCACGCTGTCCACATTTAACATTGATTACATGACACTATAAAATTGTATTATTAAAAGTTTGAAATAAGTGAATATAGAGGCAATGATTATGACTCCTTTAAATTTTGTCTCTTCATCCCTGTTGTACTCAATGGCATACTTCATATCTTGCTTTTATAATGGAGGTTATTATAGTATGTTATTAGAATATGGAGGAGGGAAAAAAAAATATCTTGCACCTGTAGATACGTGGTTCATTATTTCCGTTTTATTATGTTAATTTTACAAGTTCTATGTTTTACTAGAAGCCTTTAATAAGAATCAAGTATGATATACGTTAATAAGCAAAATTTTATTAAGCCACTGTCAATTTTAATATTTAGTTTAAATGTTTTTATAGGTGGTGATTGTTCCAGAAACAACATCGCGCAATTTAAATCGTGCAATTATGGCTGAGCTGGTGAAGCTGCATAGGTCATCTTACTTGGGCGGTAGATTACCGGTTTATGATGGCAGCAAGAGTCTGTACACAGCAGGCCAATTGCCATTCTCTTCAAAAGACTTTGTGGTTAAGTTGGAACAGGCAGATCGACCAGCCAATCGGTTTGTGCTTTATGTTTCGAAATTAATTGTTACCTTTTGGTATAATAAGATGGTAATTTATTTCTTTAACTTGTGATTGTTACCTCTCAAAATGAAGGCGGGAGAGAGAGTTTAGGGTGACAATTAAGTTTGCAGCAAAGGCAGACTTGCATCATCTGCAAGAGTTCTTGCAAAACAAGCAGTTTGACTCTCCACAAGAAACTATTCAAGCATTAGATGTGGTCTTGAGAGAATCACCCTGCACCAGGTATGCATCTTATGGTTAATTTTTTTTCTTATATATATACTTTGTTACCATCCATGTAATTATTTAGGGCTGTAAAATGATATCTGCTTTCTAATCATGTTTTAGGTACACATCTGTTGGGAGGTCTTTTTTCTCTTTTCACTTTGGTCACGGTGATCTTGAAAGTGGAGTTGAGTATTGGCGTGGATACTACCAGAGTCTCCGTCCTACCCAGATGGGGCTGTCTCTCAACATTGGTACTGGCATTGTGTCGTATATTTTATTCTCTGTCAATTTGGGAGCGAGCTGATTGGTCTTTTTGTGTGGACAGATGTTGCTGCTACCTCTTTCTATAAGGGGGCACATCTTATTGACTTTGTGCTGGAGTTTTTGAACCTTCGTGAAGCCCCAAGAACATTAGGAGATCATGATAGAATGCTGGTAGTTGAGCTTTCCTTTGCTACATGCATTTTTATACCGTTTTCGATCAACTAACTTTTACTGTTCTACAGCTTAAGAAGGTCCTTAGAGGTGTGAGAGTGGAGACTACTCATAATCCTGAACTTCGCATCCGATACAAGATAAATGGAATATCATCTGCTCCAATAGATAGTATAATGTCTGCATCTTATCTCCTCCTTCCCACTCTATGCTCTTTTATCTGTTGATTTCTTTTTCTTTTTATTTTTTTTTGTGTAAAAGTCAAGAAGTTAATTAATTTGTTTTTGTAGGTTTTCTAATGAGGAAGGGACTAGCTTGTCTGTTGTACAGTACTTCTGGGAAAAATATGGTTGTAACTTACAGTTTCCTAAATGGCCATGTCTTTTAGCTGGCAGTGATAGTAGGCCGAAGTACATTCCTATCGAGGTTTGTTTTTTCTGTATTATATCTGATGCCCTTATGTATAAATCTTGAGCGTGGGTGTTCGCGACTTAAAACTTTGCTTTTGCTATGTGCCATCCTCTCTTTAGGTTTGTCAGATAGTTCCTGGTCAAAGATATGTGAAAAAACTTAGTGACAGACAGGTTACAAGCATGTTAAGAGCAACGTGTAAAAGACCTCAGGAGCGTGAAGCCAATATCTTGCAGGTGTGTAGTTTGTTACTTCTATTTTATTTAATATTTCTTGTTCATAGTTACTTTGCTCTAAAGTTTGTGTTCATTTCTTCTTTTCTGATTTGATCATCTCTTTTACTTTTGTATGATATACGCAGGTGGTTAATGCAAACAATTACAACAGTGACAATTTCACAAAGGAGTTTGGCATGAAAGTTCATAATAAAATGGTTTCTGTTGAAGCCCGCGTATTACCCCCTCCATGGGTATTGACAAACTTATACACTACAGTCTGATTATTTTGGGATATACTGACTATATGGTGTTTCAAACATTGTTGTTGTTCTTGGTTTATGCAGTTAAAATATCACGACTCTGGAAAAGAAAAATCTTGTCAGCCAACTGTCGGACAATGGAACATGATTAACATGGTAATTGTTTGTTCTCTTAGACTCTTTTAGTTTTCTTTTCTAGAAAAAAAAAACTATTTGTGGGAGGCTTTGCAACATGTTGAGTATGGTACCTGTTTCTTTACTTGTCTTTTTAGTTTTTTAAAGAACCTTTCTGTGAGGGATTTTGTCACCTTCAACTATTCTATGCGAACAATAAAAAAAATGAACTTAAAAAAATATAACTGAAATTGATTCGTTTGTTCCACCAGTATCAGTGTTGAGAGCTACTTAGTATTTAATTTGCTGATAGATAATTTTACTACTTTTGTGGGGTGAATTTGCTTATGTAATTGATTTGTGTGCAGAAAATGGTGAATGGTGGAAGGGTTGAAAACTGGACCTGCTTTAACTTGTCACGAACATCGGGAGGAGAGGTCGCCAACTTCTGTGAACAATTAGTAGAAATGTGTAACCACAAAGGAATGGTATAATAAGACACTATTTACACATACCTACAAATGCACATCTTACAATTTTTCTTTATGGTGACTTGAGATTTCCTTCATTTTTTGAAGGTTTTTAATACAAGACCCTGCATCCCATTTATTGGTGCTAACCCGAGGTATTTGGACGTTGAATTGAGAAAACTTCACAAGAATGCCTTGAGTAAATTATCTAATGGACGACTTGATTTACTGATTATCATTCTACCAGAAAAGAGTGGTTCATATGGTAATGATTTTAATTTGGAAAAAAAATTTGCTTTATGCTACTGTTTAAATTCAAATTTTGGTTCAGACAGATTATTTTTAGAACTCTGCATAGAAATAGGATTCTATATTTTAGTTTGTAGTATTATTGTACCTTTGATATCCATGGCAGGTCTGATAAAGAAAGTCTGTGAGACAGAGCTTGGGATTGTCTCTCAATGCTGCTTGCCAAGACATGTTGCAAGATGTAACAGACAGTACCTGGAGAATCTCACCCTAAAGATCAATGTTAAGGTTCGTTATTGCTGCGCTACCATCTGTTTTTTGTATTAAAGCTTAATATTTAGAAGAGCTGTTTAATTTTTTTTCTTTTTAAGCCTCATCCAGTTTATACCTGTGTGGTATATTAACAGTTTTGTCTCTGGTTGTTATTACTTTAACTTCTCTGAGCTCTTAATAGCATATGATCAAATAAAGTAGTTAACATTGGACTGTTATAATAAGGTTGGAGGCCGGAACACGGTATTAAATGATGCAGTGAGCAAGACTGTGAAAATACAAAACTTGACAGACAGACCAACGATCATCTTTGGTGCAGACGTAACACATCCAGCTCCTGGAGAGGACTCGTCTCCTTCAATTGCTGCAGTTAGAAAACTTTATCTGATGTCAAGGCACATTTTTTTTTCAAACAAAATTACAATTATAATACAATTGTACTTTAGACATGCTATCATTTGTTAATGTGCACAGGTGGTTGCATCGATGGATTGGCCAGAGGTAACAAAGTATAGGGGAGTGGTATCTGCACAAACTCACCGAAAGGAAATTATTGAGAATTTGTTCTCAAGAGAGGATTCCCCAAAGGGACCAAATTCTCCAGGTGGAATGGTTAGGTGAGTCCTCTAGATTTTTCTTACATTGTAGCATGCTCTTATGTTTTTTTGAGCGCAGTCAACAATTAATTGCTAATAAATTGTAATTTATTTTTTTGTAGAGAGCTGTTGCTTGCATTCTACCGATCGACTGGAAGGAAGCCTGACCGAATCATCTTCTATAGGTTTTAATTTTTCAAATACTTTACAAATATCTGGAAAGGAAATTTAAAGAATGTTGAAAGTTCATGTCAGTACTTCTCAATTCCTCTTACTATGATGAAAATGACTTGCTTTCTGCTTGTCTGTATATATGCAGGGATGGAGTTAGTGAAGGTCAATTTAGCCAAGTTTTATTACATGAAATGGATAAAATACGGATGGTTGGTTTTGTTGTTGATCTCAACTTATTTTATATTATTATAACATTGCTTGCTCTTCTTAATTGTTTATTTCTTAAAACTTACTTTTAGGCATGTGCGTCTCTTCAAGCAGATTATCAACCTTGTGTTACTTTCATTGTGGTTCAAAAACGACACCATACCCGTTTGTTTCCTGAAGATCACAAAGCGCGTAATTTAATTGATAGAAGCGGAAACATCCTTCCAGGTATAAACACTTTGGCTTGCCTTTTAATTTTCAATGAGTAATCTAATTTAGAATAACTCTCTTTCTTTAGGTACCGTGGTAGATAGAAAGATTTGTCATCCAACGGAATTTGATTTCTACCTGTGCAGCCATGCGGGCATCCAAGTATTTCTTTTTTGTTTCCTAATATTAATTTCTTGTATCTATCATATAGCTTGAGAAATAAGATTTATGAATCTTTCATTTGTTATATAGGGAACTAGCCGACCCACCCATTATCATGTTTTATATGATGAAAACAATTTTTCAGCTGACGGTCTACAAACACTTACAAACAACCTTTGTTACACGTAAGTATTTTCTAGAATATCTGTTCACTTGTTCATGATTTAGATTAAGCATGCTGAGATATTGTCAATTCATTATTAGCTAATGTGATTTTTTTAATTGTTTTTGCACTTTTGTAGTTACGCACGTTGTACACGTTCTGTTTCCGTTGGTATGTGTTACTTAGAATAACTATTTGCATAATAAATTTCTAACGAGATTTTCAATCTAATATTGATATTGATTATGGATGTTTCACTATTTTGCAGTTCCACCTGCGTACTATGCGCATCTCGCTGCTTTTCGTGCACGGTACTACATGGAGGCTGAACAGTCTGAGACATCATCCTCACTTGGGAACAAATCTGGTGAAAAGTCGGTGACCGTACGGATGCTGCCAACCATCAAAGAAAATGTCAAGGAAGTAATGTTTTACTGCTGATTTGTGGTTTCCAGTAGGTTCAAGTATAAAAAGCATGTTTCAAGTATAAAAGTATGTGGTATCTTGGCTAGTATATGATTTTGGTGTTTTACTTTTTAGCGATTGCGATGGAGTTTGGTTAATGTGGTTTGTTTTTGAATGATGGCTGTCAGCTGATTCTGTAGTACCTTTATGGTTCTATGTATAGAGGCTTTTGTGTGGAAAGGATGATTAGTAATTAGTTAATTACTAATTAGTAACATACACTACATATATGTGATGAACTTTCCTAGGACAACTATAAATTAATAATTTACTTAAAATGCCGTGTTTCAGCCGTGGTGGTGTTTGTGAAGCATGATTTTTAATTCCAATGTCAAAAAACTATTATTCTTTAAGATGTGATTGGTCAAATCATCTGATTTCTTCATGAAGAATGCTTTCAGTGGAATTTTGAATTTGTGATCTTTCACTGCGAAGATAATATTCCAGTGAAGAGTAGGGTGCATCAGCAGGTGAACTGATACAGTTTTGTTTTTTCCTTCATGATGTTTGCTGAAACACTGAAAATTGCATAAGATTGTGGTTTCACTGAGGTATAGGTTAAGAGATCAAATAAGAAGAAACATGAGTCGTGATCGCAAATCAGAAAATATGCCAGAATAAAAAAGATCAAAATTCTAATTAAGAACAGCTGAGTCAGATTCATATAATTAAGGACCATGTGCTCGTGCTATATATATGTTGTCCATTTCCAATATATATAAGAGGAGGGATCCATTGACAATGCTTATAATGACAATCTTGACAATCAAGATTTTGAAAAATTTGTAATAATTCATAAAAAATCTTAAAAATAAAAAAACTTTTATGGATGCATTCTTTAACTTATAGATTAATAGTGTTTTAAATTTCAATCAATTTGAACATCGTTTGATGGTTTATCAAAATTTTATACATTTTTTAACGGTTGAAATTTAATGAGCTTTAAAGAGCTATCAAACGTCACTTAAATTGAATATAATTTGATACATAATCAATCTATAAGTTAAACAATACCTCTATAAACTTTTTTCTATTTTTAAGAATTTTTAACTATTTTTACAAAATTTTCAAAATCTTGATTGTCAAGATTGTCATTTTAAGCATTGTCAATGGATCCCTCCTCTATATATAAATACCATATGTGCTGTTGACTGTTGTCCGTGTGCAGCTAGCAGCTATTTTGAAGAATAAGGTGGTATTGATTAATTACTTTGTATTTCATAGCTGCTCTTATCTATTATTTGACAAATTTGATTTCATTCTATTAGTATCTCTTGTAGAGAATCATATAATTTGTTGTAAATTAGTTTCAAATTGAGATATTTGTCTTGTCAATGGCTTATGATATTATTAATACTAATACTTTTCTGGATGTACGTACCAAGCAAGGTTTAGATTAATTTGTCAATGACTGATCAATCCCTACCTTGATGTTTAATCATTTATTAAAAGGATGGTAGTTAGCTATTAATTAACTACTAATAACGAATCGGTCATTTATTGGCCTAACGTATATGTAGATCTTCTTAGTTCTTTCTGAGATGTTTGCTCTGCAGGAAATTCGCTCGAGTGAAAAGGGAAAACTCGTATCATCAAAATAATATTTTCATTTTTTTTTTTTTTGCTTGCTGTTTGATGTTTTCTTCTGACTATGTATAAGAACTTAATTAGGAACATTCTTCTGGTTTTCTTCGTCCAAATGAAAAGATGGATATTCTTTGTAATTGGGTATGAGCATGCAGGATTATGCATGGTTTCTATTGGTAGCCTCTGGATCACAGTTGATCATGATTAAACATTCAGATAATTTTTTATTATTTAATTCTCATATTGTGGCTACTTTTGTTTTGGATTATAATCGTATATTGGTATACTGTTGTGGCTACTTTCTCCCGTTTAATTTACTCATATATTGTGGCTACTTTCTCCCGTTTACTCACCTCGCCCACTGTTGACTGTTGTTGCTGCTTCTTTTTTCCTTTATTTATCTCTAGTTCTTTTTTTATTTTTATTTTTATTGTTATTTTTTTCCTTTTCCTTTTCGTTTCTCTATTTTTTTTTCTTTTCCTTCCCATTGTAATTTTCTTTCTTATTAATGAAAAATCTGGTGGGTTGTTGCTTACCACCTCAAATAAAAAGAGGTTTGAAAGAGTTTTGTACACACAAGTTGATTAGGTACGAATTTACCCCTTCCAATATCCTCTCCTATAGAAGAACACATGATACACATCTATATATATATGTATCTAATTATCTATCTATTGCCTTTATCCAAAAAAAAAAATCTATCTATTGCCAAAAAGAAGGTAACCAAACCCAAACTAGCAGAAAAACATTCTTGCATAATTAGCTAGGTATCTACGTACCATTCACGACAACAATCAACATGAAGATAACTATAGAGAGTTCTAGGCTTGTCAAGCCAACTTACAATAGCAATGCACCTAGCACCAACGATTCTGTCACTTTGAGTGTTTTTGACAAGGTTACCTTCAACTCGCACATTGCGATACTTTATTTTTTCAAGCCACCAACACCTTCTAACATTGATATTGAGATGGGACTCTCAAAGGTACTTGGAGAGTACCGTGAGTGGGCCGGAAGGTTTGGCAAGGATGCTAAGGGCAGCCCGGTCATTTTACTTAATGATCACGGTGTTCGTTTTGTTGAGGCCACAGCCGACACTAATTTAAGGAATGTGCTTCCTTCAAAACCAACTAAAGAAATTCAGAGCCTACACCCGAGCCTCTACGGTGTAGAGGAAATGCTTCAAGTGCAACTCACGCGTTTTGCGTGTGGGTCCCTAGTGGTGGGTTTCACGTCTCACCACCAAATTGCCGACGGACATGCCACTAGTAATTTTCTTGTTGCATGGGGTCTTGCAACTAGAGGCCTTGTCATTGATCCACTCCCTTTATGTAGACGTGATGCCTCATTCGTATCCCGCGATCCCCCTCTCATACAATATGATCATCACAAAACCGAGTACATGAGCCATAAATACACAAAAGTTGTACCGATTTCCTATGATGAATCAAATGAAGAAGTAGTAATTCACAAGGCGCATTTCACCAGAGAGTCTATCAACAAACTCCGAACAAAGGCCTCAGTCGGGGTCCAAAAAGAATACAGTAGGTTTGAGGTGACCTTAGCTCATCTCTGGAGGGCCGTAACCAAAGCACGCAACCTACCTGGTCATGAGACAACTTCAATACGCATCTCGGTGAATGGACGCATGCAGATGGATCCAAAGGTTCCGAACGAGTATTTTGGAAACATTGTTTTATGGGCTTTTCCACATTGTAAGGTAAGAGATCTCATCAATCGACCACTTCAATATGCAGCAGAACTAATACGAACCGAGGTGGCAAAGGTGAATAGCAACTACTTCAAGTCATTCATAGACTTTGCAAGCTCTGACATTGTCGATAAGGAGGGATTGGTTACCACCGCCGTAATGAACAAGAAAATACTGAGCCCGAATTTGGAGGTTGACAGTTGGTTAACATTGCCATTCTTTGATTTGGATTTCGGCACCGGCTGCCCCTACTATTTCATGCCGACATACTTTGCCACTGAGGGAATGTTGTTCCTACTCCCTTCTTACTTGGGAGACGGCAGCATTGATGCAATTGTTCCATTGTTGCATGACAACGTTGATGCGTTCAAAATGTGTTGCTATTCTCTCGATTAATTTTTGGTTTTTTGTTTTTCATTTGTGTGTAATGTTTGACCCCGCGCGCGTATAGCCATGATTTTCCTTGTTTTTCTTGTAATTGAACTTGATTTGTTTTTTTGATTCTAACAAAAACCGAATGGTTTATTGTACATATTGTTGTATTTCCATAAAGTTATCAAGATCATGAAACCTTAGGTCAGCTTAATTTGAAAACTCTGTTCAAGTTAAGAGCATTACAAGTTCAGAAATTATAGCTAGGATATATCCTTTAACCTCAGAAGTTGGAACCCTGGCTACACAACACAACTTGCTCTGTTCTACAAAATTCCATAACTGATCGATGCTGGCAGAAAAACAAAAACTGACAGTGAAACATTTGATGCAAATCAATCAGCAGGGACAATAACGAACCAAGATAACCAATATATAATATATGAGAACTCAAGTGGAAGTTTTTTATTTATTTATTTATTTTTTGAAGCAGAGGGCGATAACTCGAGTGGAAGTTAATTGATCTAGCTATTAACTTAGATATGTGATACAACAAAAAAAGAAAAGAAAAGAAAAAACTCAGCACATACGCAAATACAATAAGTGGACAAATTATATGTGACTACCATTAATCTAATTAAAATGTACTCTTATGACATTCACGTACTATTGATTCGTTTGAAGTGAAAAAAAGAGAAGATATTCACGTACTATTGATTCGTTTCTTCAATTTCAAAATGTTAATAATTGATCTGGTAGTTCATTATGATATTCACATACCATTTTTACTTATAAATCAAATTTTATTTTTTTAGAATTTTTTACTATCTTTTTAGTCGATCTGGACAGTTCATAACGTTGTAATATATGAAGTGACATTTTAAAATATCGGTCCAGATCTATTAATGACTTTATATGATGATTTTATGGAGCTATATGGCTTGATTTTCGAGTTTGAAAAAAATATGAGGCATTATTATTTTTGGACCCATATACCAATAGACGTAAATTATAAAAATTTGCAGGTATTTAAGCTTCGTGGACAATCTCACCTTTAAATTGTCTTTGGTCAAATGTAATATATATGTCAAAATCGCATAAAGAATTGAGTTTTGATCATATATGAGCGTATCAACTTTCTTTTTAAAATAATTAAGACTTGCTATAAAAGATTTCGGAGGCCTTGTCTTTGACGTCTTCCGTGATTTAGCAGTAAGATTTGTGACAATTATATATCTGAAAAATATTGTGGAGACCTTATCTTTCTCAACAGATTTGCAAGTTAATTAATTTTAACATTGTACTGGTTCCACAACCATAGGTGCGTATTTAATTAAATATATATATATGTATATATATATATATATATATATATATATATATATATATATATATATATATATATATATATATATATATTTTCATTTTATCAATTACTATTTACTAGGTCAATGAATTATTCTTGTCTCGCATGCATGCAATAAGCCTGGTGACGAATATGTCGTGTCCACAAGAACATGAAAAATTCAGTAATAAAATTTAAAAACTAATAAATTTGATATTCTATAGTATTTGAATATGTATATATTTGATGGTGTTTGGTAAATTGGACCCTGTCGGGCGTTAGGACTTCGTTTTTAAGATTTTGAGTCTAATATTAATATCGACTCTTTCTGCTTCGCAAATTAATTAAGCGCCATATATATTGCTAACTGGTATGCATGCAACAGGGCACAGTTGATTGTAAATCAAATTCACATTGTGTAAAACAATTGACTTGTTACTCTAATTCTTTAACTAATTATACTTTAGCATCCATCTACTCCTTTGACAGCTAGCATCTGTCAACCATTTAATAATCATATATATTAATATTATTTAGCATGTATATATGTACACATACGTAACATGATTTTATTTCTCTGAAAACAAGAATTAATTAGTACATAATCAGACACATTTGACCATTGAAAAACTTTAGATAAAGATAGATTCATGTGAAATCTTCTAATAAGATATTGAACTTGAAAATTTTGAAATAAAAAAGTTTCTTATTATTAATGCAAGGGGTGATGATGATGTGCATCAAGTGTGAAGGAGGTGGTGCGCGCTCTGGGCAGTAGCATAGGATTTGTTTTCTCTATTTTGTTTGGTAGTCGTTGTAAGATGTTGTACTAAGTTGGCAGCCTCTGTCTACTTCTCAAAAAAAAAAAAAAAAAAAAACTGTTGTATTTGATTCAAATTGGTCTTAAACTAATTTTTGGTTTAAATTGGTCCCTACATTGTTGAGTTTGGTTCGTATTGTCCCTTCCCATTATTACTTTCGTTTATACTAACTAAATCTAAAATTAGTTCCTAAACTACATCAATTAGTATCAAGATTCGAAATCGCGGTTATAGCGGAATCGCGGGAAGGTCTACGAAAAGCTATTGCAGCTATAGCGTAAGCTATCATACATAGCGTATTCAATAATTTCATAATATATATTCTATATTTATATTTAATTTGAACGTTATTAAAAGTTCTATAAAGCAATAAGCAATACAAAATTAATTGAGAAACTATAATATTAGCATTAAACCAGTACAAAATTCAAATTATTATTCAAAAGGTAGCTGATATAGTATCTTTTTCTATTCAAAATGATCTAAGCAATTACAAATTAATATGTTATTTCTTATAAAAGATGTCATAAATTGGAAACCATTTTTTCATTTTTAAGAAAAAATAACGTTGAGACTAGAAGTATTATTGATACCATATAATAATTAAATTATTTATAAAGTAAGTCTTTATTTAATTATAATTATAATATAATATAATATAATATAAAAAAGACACAACAATTCTCAAGTCAATAAGTTCCGCAAAAATAACAGTTTGACCTAACAAATGTATTATATACCATAGCGTGCTATTTTGACGCTTCGCGCTATATGCAATAGCGGTCCGCTATTGCGTCTATAGCGACCATAGCGCAACTAGCGCAACATTGGTCTATAGCGTAGCGTTTGAGGTCCGAAAATGCTATAGCGCGTTATTTAGAACATTGATTAGTATAAAAGAAAAACAAATGGACATTACAAAGTTTGAATCAATTTTAAAAATAAATAAGTTTAAGAACCAATTTGAATCAACTAGTTTAAGATCTAAAATTGCACTTTAAGTTTATGAACGAAATAAGCCAATACTCGATATTTTTCCGTGGGAACTTTTCACCATAAGAGTGTGTCAAAACAAATATTGAGACAAGGGGGTGTTCGGTGAGACCACTTTTCCACGGGTTCAACTGTTCAAGGTGGGTATTTTGGCCAACGGAAAAATTGGTTGTTAATTTGTTATGTTTATTTAAGCTGAAAATATATGTGTTACATATTGTTTACATGATATATGTTATACCATCTTATTGTGAACGTAAAACTGAGTCAATTACTTTGGAAATTAGCTAGAATATAATTTACAATTACAAAACAATATGAAAAGTAAACACAAGTAATGAAACAAGTGAGATTAGAGACAAAATGGTTGGAAGCATGTAATACATAGATAACATGTTTCAAAAAAGATGCAGACTAATTATATAAGACGAACCAGCCAATGGAGGAACAGATAAAACGAATGTTTTGGGAAAAACATAAATCCATTTTTTACTTTTTTTTTAGGAATGTGAATCTACGATTAGGATATGTCAGTATTTATTTATTTTCTTTTTACTTTTTTAATTTCTTTAAACATTTCAACCTTACTCAAGAAATACTCCTAAATAAATATTTAATCTAAGATAATACTATGATCTACTCATATTTCTCACTCTAATTATAAAAATAATAGAAGCAGGATTTTCAACTGATTTTGGAGAAGAAAAATACCAAGATAAAAAATAGTTGGTGCCAAAACAATATAAGAACTGATTAAAATTTTTTAGCCTATCTATAAAAGTTCACTTATAAATAATACTCATCAGAAGAAAATCACAATTTTGATCGGAAATCAGTAGCAATCAACATAAAACCAACCTCTCCTACCAACTCTCTATTTGGAGGGGGGAAAAAAAACCCTCCTAAAACTTATGTTGACCGTCAGATAAAAATATTGGACGGCTATGAAGTTCAAATCAATGAGAGAGCTCTACCGTTACCCTCTTTAAAGGGGTATAATAATATAGGATAGTGACATAATGCCGCAGACATTGCCCCCCCACCCCCAACCCTCTGATGTACTGGCATTCACCTTTTTTAAGTTTTTTTTGTAGCAATAAATTGGCCTTCGTATGGGTAAGTGGGTGAACATTTGAAATAATTAGACATCCCGTCAAGAAATAGGAATATAATAGCCCTCATTAATAATAGGGGTCATTTATAACCGGGCATCATTAACAGAAAGGTAGGCCCTCATTAATGATCGGGGCCATTTAATATGGATTCAATATTGGGTTTTGGTCTAGTTGTAATATCAATGCGGGTACAACAAAAAATAAGTGGTGAATGATCTATAAGCATACTGAGAATGAACAAAAGTACAAGACATTTAATGAAGTTAACCTAGTATGACAATTTTCCACAATATTTAATAAACATGCTAGCTTTTTTTTTTTTTTTTTTTGAAATGCATCAACAATCTACTAGAAGGGCTCTACCAACTTGTAACACCCAAAAACCCGCTATCAGTAACTCAGTACACGCTTATCATAAATGGGCCCATGTAACCCAGAAGAATTCGGACAGAAACCAGATAAAAAGGGGCAGATGCCAGCGCATCAGAAGGTTGGGGGCAATGACAGGGGCAAAATATATTTTTCCAATAATATAATATTTTTGCTCTTGCTATTTCCTTGCCAAAAGCCAACTCTGCACTATACTAAATTAGTATAGAAATGATACATACCTTTCTTACCTAAAAATTATTTTGTTTCTGGTCGCTTTTAAAGGCCCATATATGATGATACATAGACAGAGATTATTTGGTGAAGAAAGTACAATCCATGTGTTGAAGTCTATCCTTAATATTCACATATGGGCCTGGACAGATATACTGATTTTCAGTGGACAGTCCATTTGAGTATAAGCTAATATCGCAGATGCCATTGGAATATTGGATGTTCCTTCCATCCTAATTGGACAGACATACTGATTTTCAGTGGACAGTCCATTTGAGTATAAGCTAATATTGGATGTTCCTTTCACAATATGGAATATCATTGAGGTCCTAGTCTCCTAGAGCAAAAAATATTTTTAAAAAAGGTTTTTTATTTATTTGTTTTTTGAAAAAAATGAGGCATGCATGGTGCATGCAATTAATTTCATCCACTCGAAAAGTTGCTCCAACAAGAAAATAAAATAAAATTGTTTTACCATCTAAAATAACTGATTTGTGCCAAAAAAAAAAAAAATACCTTTTGAAGATTACTTTATGAGAAAAGAACACGTTTGGTAACGAGTCATACTTACTGCCTACGGGCTTTGTGAGTTCAAAAAAAAAAAAAAGAGTCATACTTACCGTCCATACATGAAAAATCTATAGAAGTCATAAAGTTGTATGACCAATGTAATCTATGTAGACTCTAATGTAACAACTTGTATCACACATGTGACTCAATGGACAATCCATGTATAGACGGCAAGATGTTTTCCTTTCGTAAAGGAGATAAGCATATATATTGATGAAATTAATGAATACAATTTATTTGAAAATAGCAGTACACTTAATGATAGTATTTAATACTTCCATTTCCTATAGTCATGAATCTTATCCAATTTGCAACCCTCGTTGTGAGACTGAGAGATCAACAAAGGAATTAATATTAGAGAAATGGTTTCTCCATTTTCTTTTTGCTCTCAGAATAGCACACCCCCCTATTAGCAAAGAAGCTCTCTCAAAATAGTACGCTCCTAAAATATGACTTATGCACGGTTCTATTAACCGCTCTTTCTCTCTTCTCTTCTGTGTCTCATGATCTCATCTCATCTGCCCATTTGAAACTTATCTTCTCATCATTAGTTCCCAATTCCATTCCCCCAATTCATATATATACATAGATCAATCAAGACACAATTCATTATACACCCACACCCACAACCACAACAACACACATTTGTGATCTGAGAGATTGAGAGAGGAGATGGCACTCTCTGATGACAGCCCAATGAGGTTAGCCCTCGAGACCATCCGGGGCCGCTGGTTCATGGTCTATGCCTCCTTTCTCATCATGTCGGCAGCCGGTGCCACCTACATCTTTGCTGTTTACTCCAAAGACATCAAAACCACCTTGGGCTATGACCAACGGACCCTTAACACCCTCGGTTTCTTCAAAGACCTTGGCGCCAATGTCGGGATCCATGCCGGCCTGATCGCTGAGGTAACTCCCACATGGTTTATCCTTGCTATCGGCTCTGCCATGAATTTTGTTGGTTATTTCATGATCTATTTGGCGATCACTGGCAAGACAGCCAAGCCTCATGTCTGGCAAATGTGCCTTTACATTGCTATTGGAGCCAATTCGCAAGCATTTGCGAATACGGGTACGTTGGTTACATGTGTGAAGAACTTTCCGGAGAGCCGGGGGGTGGTTCTCGGGCTTTTAAAGGGTTTTGTTGGTTTAAGTGGTGCCATATTCACTCAATTGTATCTCGCATTTTATGGTGACGATTCGAAATCCCTTGTTCTGCTCGTTGCGTGGTTACCGGCTGCTATATCAGCTGTGTTTCTGAGAACCATTCGGCTCATGAAACCCGCTCGGTCTGACAATGAGATGAAGACATTCTGTTCAATCTTGTACATCTCACTGGCACTTGCCATTTATCTCATGGTTGCCATCATTCTCCAAAAGAGGTTTTCCTTTAACCATGCTGAGTATAGTGTCAGTGCAGCTGTGGTGCTGTTCCTCCTGTTCCTTCCCCTTGCTGTTGTAATCAGAGAAGAAATCAAATCTTACAAAAGCAGGACTCAGCTGCCCCAAAATAACCCCCAACCCCAAATTGAACTAATTTCAGAAACCGATGATACGAGCAGTAAATTAACTGTGCCTGATGACGCCTCAACTGAAACAAACAGTGGCCTGTTATCAAGAATTGCAAGAAAATTGAAAGCGCCGAAACATGGTGAGGATTACACCATCTTGCAAGCTTTAGTGAGCATTGACATGATAATCCTCTTTGTCTCGACCGTCTTCGGTATGGGCGGCACTCTTACAGCTATTGACAACATGGGTCAGATAGGTGAGTCTCTAGGCTACCCACAAAGGAGCGTTGCCACATTTGTTTCTCTGATTAGCATATGGAACTATGCCGGTCGTGTCGCTTCTGGTTTCGGCTCAGAAATATTACTGTCAAAATACAAACTGCCACGACCCACCCTCTTTGCTATTATACTGATATGTTCTTGTGTCGGCCATTTGCTAATTGCATTTGGTGTGCCTGGTTCTCTGTACATTGCGTCGGTGATAATTGGGTTCTGTTTCGGAGCTGCAATGCCGCTGCTCCTCTGCATACTTTCAGAATTATTTGGGTTAAAGTACTACTCAACTCTGTACAATATCGGTAACATGGCGAGTCCGGTGGGATCGTACATACTGAATGTGCAGGTTGCAGGGAGATTTTATGATGAAGAAGCCGAGAGACAGAACATGAAGCTGGCCGGTTCGGCAGGGAAAGCGCTGACATGCATTGGCGTGCAGTGCTACAAGTGCGCATTTCTGATAATCACGGGAGTGACGGTTGGGTCAGCTGTGGTGATGCTGATACTGGCATGGCGGACAAGGGAATTTTACAGTGGGGATATATATGCCAAATTTAGAGAACAATCAGAGTCAGAGGCAGAGAAGAAGGTTAATTCTGGTAATGGGGATGAGCAGAAACTGGAAGGAAGATGAGTGAGCTAGACTATTAGAGCAGAGGCATACTAATTATGTTAGTTGCTTCTGGTAATATATAAGATAGAATTTAATTTGAATTAGTTAGTTTAGTTCATGATACATGTTATTCTCTTCAATTATAATTAAGCAAAAGGTGAGTAAAGTAAACTCTAAAAATATGTGATTGGTAATTAATTATTCTGTTTCATATCGTCTTCAAGGGGCCCATATATATAATAATATAGAAACAGATTCTTAATTCGGTCATGAAAAAGTACCAATCCATATATACCATGTTGAAGTTCACATTATATATATGGGCCTGTCCAGTGTCCATCAACCCCAATTGAGTAAACGTGCACTGAACAGACTGACAGCTCCCATGGTTTTAATTTACGGAATTATAAAACTGCACTCACATTTCTAAACACATACTACTAAGAAAATTCAAACGTACCAGCATAATTATTATATGGTTCTCCGTTTCATTTTCATAATTCAGGAGGCGAGACTATGTCTCTATATTTCCAGAAAAAAATAATTATTGGAATGAATAAAGTTTGTTTAAAGTGCATTTCACTTGTCAAAATGGGGAATGGAGTAAAAACTGAAATAAAATGACAACCAACCCTCTAGTGGCTAAAAGCAACGCTCTCTTTGCAAGAGGTTGCGGGTTCAAAATCCGGATAGAAATCTTTTATAAACATTTAAATTTTGAGTGATTAAGTACTTAACTCTCATTTTATGTAAAAAAAAAAACGGAAATAAAATGTAACTTAACTGACATCTCCAGTTTCATGGCAGTGAAGTGCAAAAGAATAAGGCCCTGTTCGGCATTCAAGGGAACCATGGGTACAAGATGAAAATATTCTCAGTCAAATCATTTTTTCCATAATGTGTTCAGTGACCATCCTAATGGGAACTAATGGGAATGGGAATGGGAATGTATATCTTTTCCCAAATTTGTACACAAAATTGTCCATTTTCATGAGAAAAAAACAATTGGGTTGGACTCAATTTTATTTTTCCTACAATCTTTAGGAATCTCTCAACCCATTTCCTTGGCCATAGGATTTTGGGAGCGGGGTGGGTGCACTCGTGAGTGCACCATTTGATTGTGCACTCACATCCTCCATTGGATTTATTTGTATTTAATGACTTCCCTTTCCAGTTTACTAATTAATCCTTCCTACCTTTCTCTAATTCCGTGCCATCATGAAGAAAAGAAAATAATTGAAGATACTCTTTATTATTCCTATACTACTGTTTGAACTATATGCATTCATACTCTTATATTTTGTTTTAGTTTTAATATGACACCTTCAAGGTTTCAACCAAGCCAACTGATTATCCATATAAAGAATAAACATATCAAGCTAGATGTATGATTTTATAATCTTTCAGACTTCAGAAATATGAGAAAAAAAACTAGGCAAATCTTTCATAAATAAAAAATTATGTAATTCCAATATTAATTTACTTATTTTTTTTTCTCAATCAATGCACTTGTTACATGCAAAATACAGCAAAATTACAAAAATAGTTAGAGTTGCAGCTGCTGGGTTCTTTTGTAACTTGGTATGTGGCGATTGAAAATAACTATTGAACTATATGTGTTACATGATTCGAGCAAACATACGCTTTCCGTGAGCTTAACTCAAAATCATATCAAGTCACTTCCAAATTTGAATTTATATATTTCATTATATTCTTTGGAAGAGACTAATAGTACCCCAAACTAAATCCCCCAAGAAAATCCCCTAAACTAACTTTCCATTTTTGGCGAAAACGCGCATCCCAAACCTGCCAAAAACGGAAAAACGCGTTGCCAACCTGTCCCAACGCGCGCAACACACTTGCAGGCCCAAATTAATAAGCACTCACCATTTTCCCTGAAAGTGTTTATCTGGATTTGAAAAGTGCTTACATACACCTAAAAAGTGTTTATATACATTTGTAAAGTGTTTATATAGAATTTAACGTTCATTTATTGACAGGCCAATTTGGCCCAAATCACGCGACCTTTTGCTAGATGGCATGTTCTCAGCAGCGCGTTGACAGGGCCACAGAATCGCTCACCATTTTTCCCCGAAAAGTGTTTATATAGCTTTGAAAAGTGTTTATATAAAACTAAAAAGTGTTTATGTACGATTAAACATATTTATGTATGATTGAAAAGTGCTTACATAAACCTGAAAAGTGTTTATATAGTTTTGAAAAGTGTTTACATAACACTAAAAAGTGTTTATGTACGATTAAAAAGTGTTTATGTACGATTGAAAAGTGCTTACATAAACCTGAAAAGTGTTTATTTATCTTTGAAAAGTGCTTACATAAATCTAAAAGGTGTTTATGTATGATTAAAAAGTGTTTATATACGATTGAAAAGTGCTTACATAAACCTGAAAAGTATTTATATTGCTTTTCAAAAGTGTTTACACAAAACCTAAAAAGTGTTTATGTATGATTGAAAAGTGTTTATATAGCTTTGAAAAGTATTTAGTTTTCTCAGAAAAATGTTTAGACGAGTATAAGTGATATTGCTCGTCGGAGGCGACGGAGGGATCACGACCGTTGGATGCGAGAGAGGGATCGCGACTGTCAGAGTCGAGGGAAGGATCGCGACCGTCGGAGGCGACGGAGGGATCGCGACCGTAGGAGTCGAGGGAGGGATCGCGACCGTCGGAGGCGTCGGAGGGATCGCGACCGTCGGAGGGGACCGAGGGATCGCGACCGTCGGAGGGGACCGAGGGATCGCGACCGTCGGAGGCGACGGAGGGATTGCCTTGGATGAGAGAAAAGAGCAGCAAAATGGGAAAAGTAAAAGAGGGGAGGAAGATGTTCAACAAATGAACTGGCTTGAAACCAGTTGGAGCCTTGGGGGATTTTAGCGGGGACAGGGCTGCGGGGACAGGGCTGCGGGGATGATGACATTTTCTCATATTCTTTATATCAAAATCTTATGGGATACAAAAATTTTCTATTTTTTTGAGATTTATATGTATTGGTTTTGGATTTTAAAAATAATGCATAAAACATTGAAAATTTTATTAATATTGTATAATCACTTTTAAAAAATTCTAAAGAAATACTTAAAAATCTCAAATCTCCAAAACGAATTTTTTTATTTTTTATTTTGCATCCAATAAGATTTTGATATAAACGAACATAATGAGCCATATAAGCTAAAATTTGAAAGTAATATGTTATGATTTTGAGGTTAAACTCATAAAAAACCTCTGTGAGCTTAAGCTCACCGTTTATTTACTCACACGATTTTATTAAAAGTTTTAGATATCAAAATTTCCAAATACGTATATATAAGAATGTATCTATCTCACATAAAAATTAATAAATAGAACATAAAATTATCTTAAAAACTTATGCAAACAAATAAAAATATTATTATGCGTGTTTACATAAATGACATAGATCAAATACACATTAAACTAGATTTTATTTTAGATTGTCTCATTTCAGATAATTTTACAGTTAAAAGCTGATTATTTGTTTGTTTAAATAATTCCAGACTAATTTAAATTATTTATATTTGTAAAAGAAATGCTAAATTTGATATATATATATAAGTAATAAGTTTCTTAGAGTATAAACTGGACACAAATTAGTTTGATTTTATCCGGATTAAGAAAAAGTAAAGGATGCTGATGTATAAACTTTCTTTGTGGAGCCCAATGGAGTTATGGCTCTCTTTTATACTTTTATGGCACTTAATAGAAGAGAGATCGTATTTTCATTCTATAAACCCAGAAAAAGAGAAGTCATTAAATGCAAATAAATCCAACGGTTGAGAAGGTGAGTGCACAATCAAACGGTGCACTCGCGGGTGCACCCACCGAATCGGCATCGTCTGCCATATGGCATGTGCCATTCGGCACATGGACCGTTGGATCTCTTCGGGATTCAGTGGAATCTCTTCGGCACACGAATCTCAAGGGGATCCAACGGCAAATATGTCGAATGGCACCTGCCATATGGCAGGGATAATCATCCGCACCCACCCCGCTCCCTAGGATTTTTTATTCCGAGCGCCGAACACGCCCTAAATGATTCAATCAATTGTATAATCAGCCACGGTCAAATTGCATTCAATGATACGCCTCCCTCCTGCGCTGGACCTGTAATAAAAAACAGAACAAACAAAATCATTCACCTCACCTAGTGGCATAGTTATGCATGCTCCATACTCCTCCATAGAGTGAAGACAAAAGAGATTAATAAGAAAAAAAAAACAAGGAAAAGAAAGAATCACAAGGAACAAGTTAAAATAGTGACTTAATTGTGCTGGGTTCTCTTAAATCTTAATCACACTCGCTCTGTGTCTCTCTCAACTGCCCATTTCCATTTGCACTTATCTTCTTCTCATCACTCATCACTCATCAGATCCAAGCTCCAATCTCCCAATTCATATACTGTATACATAGATCCAGACACAAACACAAACACACACCCAACAACGCAAATTGGTCTCAGAGACTCAGAGAGGAGCTAGATGACACTCTCTCATTCCCCAATGACAATGAGCTTGGCTCTCCAAACCCTCCAGGGCCGGTGGTTCATGGCCTATGCCTCCTTCCTCATCATGTCAGCTGCCGGCGCCACCTACATCTTTGCCATTTACTCCAAGGACATCAAAACCACTCTCGGCTATGACCAACAAACCCTCAACACCCTTGGTTTCTTCAAGGACCTTGGCGCCAATGTCGGCATCCATGCCGGCCTCATTGCCGAGGTCACTCCCACATGGTTCATCCTCGCTATCGGATCTGCCATGAATTTCATTGGTTATTTTATGATCTATTTAGCCATCACTGGCAAGACTGCCAAGCCTCATGTCTGGCAAATGTGCCTTTACATTGCCATTGGAGCCAATTCCCAAGCATTTGCCAATACCGGTGCCCTGGTTACGTGTGTCAAGAACTTTCCCGAGAGCCGGGGGGTGGTTCTAGGTCTTCTTAAGGGCTTTGTCGGTTTAAGTGGTGCCATATTTACTCAACTGTATCTCGCATTTTACGGTACCGACTCAAAATCACTTGTTCTGCTCATTGCGTGGCTACCGGCTGCTATATCAGCTGTGTTTCTGAGAACCATTCGGCTCATGAAACCCGCTCGGTCTGACAATGAGATGAAGACATTCTGTTCAATCTTGTACATCTCACTGGCACTTGCCATTTATCTCATGGTTGCCATCATTCTCCAAAAGAGGTTTTCCTTTAACCATGCTGAGTATAGTGTCAGTGCAGCTGTGGTGCTGTTCCTCCTGTTCCTTCCCCTTGCTGTTGTAATCAGAGAAGAAATCAAATCTTACAAAAGCAGGACTCAGCTGCCCCAAAATAACCCACAACCCCAAATTGAACTAATTTCAGAAACCGATGATACGAGCAGTAAATTAACTGTGCCTGATGACTCCTCAACAAAAACAAACAGTGGGCTGTTACCAAGGATTGTTAAAACGTTCAAATCGCCAAAACATGGTGAGGATTACACAATCTTACAAGCTTTAGTGAGCATTGACATGATAATCCTCTTTGTTTCGACTGTATTCGGTGTTGGCGGCACTCTGACAGCTATTGACAATATGGGTCAAATTGGTGAATCACTCGGCTACCCACAAAGAAGCATTGCCACATTTGTCTCTCTGATCAGCATATGGAACTATGCTGGGCGTGTCGCTTCTGGTTTTGGCTCAGAAATATTACTGTTGAAATACAAACTGCCACGACCAACCCTTTTTGCAGCTATACTGATATTTTCGTGCATCGGCCATTTGCTAATTGCATTTGGTGTGCCTGGTTCTCTCTACATTGCGTCGGTGATTATTGGGTTCTGTTTCGGAGCTGCAATGCCATTGATCCTCGGCATTATTTCTGAATTATTTGGGTTAAAGTACTACTCAACTCTGTACAATTTCGGTGGGATGGCAAGTCCAGTTGGATCATACTTATTGAATGTGCGGGTTGCCGGGCGATTTTACGATCAAGAAGCAGAGAGACAGAACAAGAAGTTGGCCGGATCGCCAGGGAAAGCGCTGACGTGCATTGGCGTGCAGTGTTACAAGCGTGCATTTCTGATCATTACAGCAGTAACAGTGGGCTCTGCGGTCGTGATGCTGGTACTGGCATGGCGAACAAAGGAATTTTATAGTGGGGATATATACGCCAAATTTAGAGAGAGATCAGATTCAGCAAACAAGGTGGATTCTGGTAATGTGGAGGATCAGGAAATGTTGGATGAGAAATCTGAGAGGAGGTGAGACTAGTTACTGGTTGAGCACTTGTAGCAGTTTAAGCTGAGAATTAAACCTTTTTTCCAAAGAGAATTAAACTTTAATCTGTTCATGATATGTTGATCTCTTCAATTAGGCACAAGATGAGACTTGAGAGAGTAAAGTGAAGGTCTAAATGTTATTTTTCATTGTTTTTTTTTTTTCGTTTAATTAGAGGTGTAGAACATGTGAGCTTAACACTAACACAAGTTGTATCTATCCTTGCCATTATTTCATATAATAAATTTGAGGTGTGTTGAGAATCAACGCTGAGGCCCAAGCCCATCAAGCTCAAGATCAAGAATTATCTAGAGTAATGTGGTGTTTAGATATTTCTTAGGAATAATCTAGAACATTATGGATATAAGAAAAATATCTTAGGTCTAGAATTATCTATAAAAATATCTATGGAAAAATATCTAGGTTCTAGAATTCTCCATAGAACTAGTATAAATAGGGGTGTGGAGTTGGATGAAGCAAACCAAGCAAGAGATAGTAGTGAATTGGAGGTTAGGTTGTAGTAAGAAGCTAGGGGTATATGGAGGTTTAGTATTTAAGTAGTAGTTGTAACAATATTTTGAGATATAATAGAAAATATTGTTATAGCTAGTGCCTCCATACTCAACAATCTGGTATCAGAGCCGGAGTTGTCGGAGCTTGTTCAGAGTCGGTGGTAGGGGTCAAGCATAGAGCCGGAATTCTGCCGGTGTTCCGCCAGTCAATATAGTGGTATCGACAAGTTGTCGAAGGAGCCGCAGCTTGACGACAGTCCGGGACTGCGAAGTGCGGTGGAGGAGAAATCTTCAAGAAGGCTTACTAGACGTCGGCCGTCCTAGTTGAAGCCATGGATTTCTCAGGTACGATTGGTGGAATGAAGAAATTGAATTCTAGTAATTATATATATTGGAAGGCATGCATAGAGTCCTACCTCCAAGGGCAGGACCTATGGGAGGTAGTAGGCGGGTCTGAGACGACCCCGCCGAAAGTTGATACCGTAGAAGAGACGGTATCGGAACAGGTTGCTGACCCCAAAACGAAAAAGAAGAAGGCTTCAGAGAAGCCAGCCGAAACTCTGTCCGTGGAGAAGCAAGCCGAAACTCTGCGGAAATGGCGAATCAAGGCTGGGAAGGCAATGTTTGTACTCAGGACAGCCGTTGAAGACGAGCTACTGGAGTACATCAGAGAAGCGCCCACGCCGAAGGTAGCCTGGGATACCCTAGCAACACTCTTCTCAAAGAAGAACGACGCGCGCCTCCAACTACTTGAGAAGGAGCTCATGACAATCTCACAAGGTAAGATGATGATTAACCATTACTTTACAAAAGTAAAATCTCTTTGTAGTGAGATTGCTCAAATAGACCCTGAAGAAAAGATCAGCGAGCAAAGGATGAGAAGGATTCTCATCAATGGGCTAAGACCCGAGTACAGCGGGTTCATAGCAGCCGTCCAAGGTTGGCCAACGCAGCCAACACTATTGGAGCTGGAGAATATGCTCGCAAACCAGGAGGCTCTAGTGAAGCAAATGGCCGGAGTCTCGTTGAAGCAAGAAGAAGAGGCCTTGTTCAGCAACCGAAAGACGGGTCGACCTGACCGAAAGTCAAGAGGTAGACCCGAAGGAAGGTCTAGCCAGCAACGAAGGCCTAAAGAGAAGACTAATTCTTCAGGGGGAGCTCGAGACTCATCCGATGACGATCGGTGTTATAATTGTGGCAAAAGAGGGCATTATGCACGAGATTGCTGGCGTAAGAAGAAGAAAGGCCATGGTAATGTGGCGACCTCAAGAAGCCAAGACATTGTCCATGAGAGCAGTGGTTGTGAAGAAGAGTGGGATGCAGAAGTAGCACTCACTGCTGCAATCATGGAAGATGAAGAAAGCCTCGCGGTGACCACAGTGGAGATGGTGCCGGAGGAGGTCCCATATGAAGAAGATTGGGACGCGGGTGGCGACTGTTGGAATACAGTCGGTAGTTGGCATAGAGGTTGCTGAGGTTGATGAGCCAGAGGAAGAGGAGTTCGACATGGAGTCGTGGCCGATCAAAGATGGAGAAGATGCCACAGAAGTCAAGGAGGAAGAGATCAATTCCGAGTCATCGTTCTTCATGGAAGACACCGAAGATGTCAAAGAGGTAAGTAAGCTTGACTTTGAGTCATTACCTTTTAAAGAACCAATTAAAGAATTACTCGATGAGGAGACCAAAGTCGTAAAGGAGGCCGGAATCATGAGCTGCATCATGGCTGATGACGAGAAGCCACAAGAAAGCCCCAAGGTGGAAAACATCACCAAGGAGGGTGATGATGTCAAGACGACGTGGAGGAGTGTCGTGGTTGCCGAAGAATGGGAGCTCTTCGAAGGAGATGCAGGCTATCAGGTAATTTGTCGAGATGTCGGACCTCGACGAAGGCTAGTGACGAGACTACTGCAAGCACCACAAATGACTGAGTGCCAAGCACTGCTAGCACGAAGGAAAAACTACAAACATGATGATCCGGATGGACGCGGAGTACCAAAATCGGAATAGTACAAAGTCAGCGTTGAGGGGGAGTGTTGAGAATCAACGCTGAGGCCCAAGCCCATCAAGCTCAAGATCAAGAATTATCTAGAGTAATGTGGTGTTTAGATATTTCTTAGGAATAATCTAGAACATTATGGATATAAGAAAAATATCTTAGGTCTAGAATTATCTATAAAAATATCTATGGAAAAATATCTAGGTTCTAGAATTCTCCATAGAACTAGTATAAATAGGGGTGTGGAGTTGGATGAAGCAAACCAAGCAAGAGATAGTAGTGAATTGGAGGTTAGGTTGTAGTAAGAAGCTAGGGGTATATGGAGGTTTAGTATTTAAGTAGTAGTTGTAACAATATTTTGAGATATAATAGAAAATATTGTTATAGCTAGTGCCTCCATACTCAACAAGGTGATTTAATGTTTGCTGTTCCGTCTATTTTCATTTTCTGTATCGATCCTTAATCTCTCCCGTACTGACTTCCACTTCACTTATAAAGTCTTAAACCATATTTATCTAAAAAAAAGTGGAAATAAATATATATATCTTAATATTTTGATACATAAAAAAATTAAAGTAAAATAATAGAAAATATTAAAATTGAGAATAACAAATAAATAGTTTATTTCAGATAAATCAGGCAACTTGCAAGTTCCCAATATACAAAAATCTATGATTTCGTTATCATGTCACGGGACGGCACTTGGTTAGGATGTAGGCCCAAGATAAGAAAGGGTCAGTGAGGTCAACAACCCGTGACAAGGTAGTTTACCAAACCTATCCTTGCGTTTGGCAAGTGCAGTAAAAATGTATTAGTGGTGTAGTAAGTGATTTAAGTTACCAAACGGAAGTGATTTAAGGTGTAGTAAGTTAACGCAGCTATATAGGTGTAGTAAACTAAATCACCAACTTTTCACATCTTTTACACATTCTACCAACTTTACTTCATCTATTTACTTCACTACTACTAAACACCACTGCATGCATTAAGGTGATTTAGTGTTTTACTCCGCTTTAATTTACTACGCTTGCCAAACGGAGGGTATATTTTTATGACATATAAATAATGGGGCCAAAGTTCCAAGCCTACAGAAGGAACACAATAAGAAATACTAGTACACTAGTAATAATAAATTATAACAATAAGTATTATTATTATTATTATAATACAAAAAAAGTATTATTGTTATATGGTAATTAATAATAAAGTGCACAAATTAATATGATACTTTTGTCCAATAAAACTGGCGACTGGCCCCAAGCATATTCAAATTGATACTTTTCGGTATGATACATATTCAAATTGATACTTTTCGGTATGTAGTATCATACCACATATGCTTGTGAGTTTTACACAATACATATTCAAATTGATTATAATTTTTTAAACCTATGTAATCGAACGGGCCCTTAAAAACCTGGCTATCTCTTAGTTTTTCATGGTTTTGGTCGAGATTACGGTCCAAAGCTGTGGCTTTCTAAAATCCATCGAACACTTGATAGCTTCAAAAAGTTACAATCAGAAAAAACGTGGCTTCCTACACAAAAGCTACGAAATCGAACGCGGCCTAATTAGCTAGGAATAGGATACTGTGAAAATTATAGCAAGATATCACAAAGAAGAGGACTACGAAATTGTTGCAGAAAACCCAATTCAAAAGAACAGAAGCCCAATATTTTGTGAGATCGTTAATAGCACAAGGTATTTGTTTCTAATTCGACCCAACAAGAAGGTGAATGTCATTTCATTTGGGCTTTTCTTTTTTAGAATTCAAAGGCCCTTATAGACAGAACACTTTGGGGCCTTGCTGTGGGATTAACAGCTTAAGTTGATATGGTACTCCAGGTAATTTATACGAATCCCATCTAAAAGTGGACGAATAATAATGTCTTGGTCTGAAAACAAAGATAAATTAAGAATAATAGAATATGATCAATACTCAATACTGATGAAGTCCAGTCCTATTACTAGTACATCTTTGACCATGAAAAATAAAGTAAATATACATAGAGAGAACTGATAGTTAACTGACAAGTGCAGTGACAACATGGAACCAGACCAGAAACGGTCCAAACTTCAAGTAATTAATTGGAAGCGGATTTTGAAAATTCGCCGGAGAATTAGCAGCCCCAATTTCAATAACTTGTTTTCTTTAGTAAAAAAACTTAATTAATCTTAATATAATTTTAATTAAAAATAGAATCAGTGTTGACACTCCTTGTGCATGACACCCACTGTATATTACTGTCACGCAAGACATATTTCAATTCACAATAAAGGCATGATATTAACTATTTCTTCACCATATATTAGATCATTGGAAGCTGGACAGATTACCAAACAAAGTAACTAACTTAATTAATTGCCTAAGTATACATATATCAAATTGTAGTAGATAATAACTAGGTACAATATTTCAAATATCTTCTAGAAGCATGCAAGTATTTCTATCATGCACACAAATTTCAACACAAACTGACAAGTCACAAAAATTAAACCCCAGTCAATGCAGAAATTAATTGTTGCTGTTGCTGCTGCTGTGACCATTGACTCCTTCCTTGTTCTCCTCCTCCTTTGTTCTCTCCTTTTCTGAGCTGGTGCCGGTGCCGGTGCTGACAACCTCCATCTCTTGCACTGGCTGTCCATCTCTAAACCTGGCATAAATATCCCCCTTGTAGAAGTTCCTCGTGCGCCAGACCAGAATCAGCGATACCAAAGCACCGATGAATGTCACTATGGTGATTATCAGGAATGACTCCTTGAAACATTGCACACCTAAACACGTCAAGTCGCCTTTCTTCCCGGTTACATTCTGCTTCCTGGCTTCTTTGTCGTACAAATGGCCCGCGATTCTCACGTTGAGTATGTATGACCCGACTGGACTGGCTACGGCCCCAAAGTTGTACAGTGTGGAGTAGTATTTGAGGCCGAAGATCTCTGATATTATGGCAAATAGAAGCGGCCACTGCGCGCCAAAGCAAAAACCGATGATGACTGATGCAACATAGAGACCTTGGTTCACACCGAAGGCAATAAGCAGGTGACCAACACAGGAGAGCAGCAGGATGAGTGTCAGCATCAGTGGACGCGGGAGTTTGTACCTACAAGCAATATCAAAAATGACAAAACTAATTAGTCACAATAAAAAGTTGATTAAATTGAAAATTTAGTACTTGAAGTAAACATATATGAGATTATTATTAAGAAATTCATGACATACTTTTTAAGGACGTATTCGGAGTAGAATCCAGAAACATTACGGCCAGCGTAATTCCATATGCTGATTAGAGAAACAAAAGTGTTGATGCTCTTAGTGGGGTAGCCCAGGGACTGCCCTATCTGACCCATGTTGTCGACTGCTGTTAGCGTGCCCCCTATGCCACATATCGTAGCTAAGAACAGAATTATCATGTCGATGCTGAAGAGGGCTTGAAATATTGTGTAATCTTCACCCCTTGGTGGAGGACTGAATGCGCCCTTAACACTGAGGCATCCCGCGCTTGAGCTAGGCTCAGTCGCGGTTGGCTTGCTAATTGTATTAGACTCGGACGGCGGGTCCGAGACTGTAACAATTGTTATCGCCTTTTCAGGCTCGGCTGTGTTGCTTTGTCGATATGGTCTCAACTCTTCTTGAACGACTACGTAGATGGGGAAGAACACGAGCAGGACGACTACAGTAGCGGAAATACTGAACTCGGCATGGGTGAAATTAAGTTGGTTCTCTACTATAATAACTACCATGAGGAACACTGCAAGGACTATAGAAATGTAAAGAAACTTAAAGAAGGCTTTTGTTTCGCTCGCACGATGGGTATACGGTATGATTCGGATGGTGTAAACAAAAACTATGGAGATGACACCGGGTAACCATGCCATGAGGAGAACAAGAGATGCTGAATCATCGCCGTACAATGCTTGGTAGAGTTGGGTATAAATTGCACCGCTGAGGCCAACAAAGCTCTTAAGTAGACCTAACACAACTCCTCGACTCTCTGGGAAGTTCTTGACAGCCGTGACAAGCGCACCAGTATTGGCGAAAGACTGTGAGTTCGCACCAATGCATATGTAAAGGCACATGAGCCAGACTTGGGGTCGGGCAGTGCGGCCAGTGATGGAAAGGTAAATCATGAGGTAACCAACAAGGTTCATGCCTGCACCCATAATGAGTACCACCCACGGGGGCGCGACCTCATTGATGAGCCCAGGCAGAATACCGACATTTGCTCCGAGGTCCTTGAAGAAGCTAAGAGTGTTTAGGGTCTGCTGATCATAACCAAGGTTTTTCTTAATGTCTTTGGAGTAGATACCGAAGATGTATGTCCCACCGGCTGCGGCCATGACAAGGATGGCGGCAAAAAACATGAACCAGCGGCCACGTAGCACGTGCAGGGTGAAAGCGAGAGGGCTGAATGCGGAGCCATTGCCGCCAGGACTGCCAGCAAAAACCATGGTTGCCTTGTTGAATTACTAGGGTTTGTAATGTGTATTTGCTTCCACAAGTGAAGGTAGCTAGGGTACTGATAGGTATATATTATTGATGAACAGGTACAGGAATAAAGAAGCCGGAATTATTGGACTATGGATGTCATGCGTTTGGACTTTGGACTGAGAGAGGGTTGAATATTCTTGTGGGGAGTAATAGCCAGGAAAGTATCATTGACTAATGACTAACCAAGATATATTAATATATGGAATTGGATGGCTTATAGGTAACTCAGAGGGGCAATTAAGTAAGCATGAAGGGGATTGCTATTGACTTAATTACACGGTTCAAACAAATTAATTAATTCTCCGAGGAAACGTTTCTCTGGGGCAAGGCAATCCCAACACCAACAGAAACAGAAGTCTGTTGCCTGTTGCTGATGCAACTCCATCACAATTTATGAATTGGAAGTAATAATTTAAAAGATCAAATTTGTCTTAGAGTAGCTATATATAATCTGATAATAATTAATGAATGTTGTACTATCAGAAATGAAGGAGCCCATCAGAAAATATATATGTACAAGTCATCAATTTAGGGAGTCATTCATGAGAAAAAAAAAACATATCACTGTCTGATAAATACAGTAATTACGTACATATGTTATCAAATAAGTTCAATCAAATTTTTATGTTGAATTAGCCAAAAAAAGGTATAAGGATGTTGATACAAAGAGGACATTTTCTGCATGAGCATATTTAGTTAGCTAGCTAGCCAGGTATGCCTGCCTATATGATCAATATTACATAATTATTTCTTCCTACATAATTCATATTATCATATTTATCTTTCTAATATCTCACATTTTGATCCTTACAAAACTAGTAAAACTCTTATATTTACCCATTGAAGTTAATTATATATCAAATATATCAAAAGAGTGAGGCTATTAATTGCATGCGCTTTGCAAAGCGCAGTGATATGTAACGCATTTCGGCCCGATCTGTCAAAACTGTAGCTCAAATGACCAATCCAAAATGCCCACCATAATCTTAATATTAAAATCTAGTAGCATACACAATTTTTCTATTTTGAGAGTTTTGTAACTATTTTTTTTTTGATTTTTGAAAAATGACCCATTTTATATATAAATTTTTGTGCATTTTCTATACAATTTTCAAAAATCCAAAAAAATAGTTAGAAAACTCTAAAAATAAAAAAAAATTGGTATGCAACTAGATTTCAATATTAAGATGATGGTGGGCAATTTGGATTGGTCATTCGAGCTATGGTTTAGGAGATATGAGGCCGAAGTTCACCAACCACTGCGTTTTGCAAAGTGCAATAGCCCCACTCATATCAAAATTCTTCAAATAACCTCATCGAATATTGATATCCACGCAAAAATATTTATTTTACTATTTATTCAAGAATATAATTTCGATGAATATAAAATCTTCGAGACTTCGATTATGAAAATCATATTGTATATATATAGAGTAAAACTACGGCGTTCTTATCCTCACAGTAGTCTTCTGTAAGTTCGAACTCAAAATATATCAAATTATAGTGAATTATATAAGTGAGAGATATATAAGTATTAAGAAATGTGATATTATAATTTTTTGAGGAGGAAATTAATAGGTAATTTCGATGTCTTTTAAATGTGCTTTTAACCAACAAATTAAATTTGCAAGTCATAGCATATATAGGTGCAACCAATTGTAGTTACAATTAACTTGTTGCACATGAAACATTAGAAGTGCCAAACACAGGGAAACAGATCGGTTTGATTGGTCCAGCTGCTGTTTAATTAGACTAGATAAAATAAGCGAATGATTGCTCTTTGATTGGTATGGAATATGTTATATATGTACATGTTACGAAACATATATTCATAGTCAGAGTATGAGATTCTGATCCGAAAATCTTGAAACTTACGCAATTAACGCAATTTTAATAGGATATATAGGCATCATACCATATAATTAAAGAACATGTGGACATCACGAGATCTCTTTCACATGTCATGTGTATATGCAAAAAATGATGTGTATTTCTTCCAACAGTGCACCTTTTGATTTATATATATCATTAGCATTCAATTTGAAGTAAAATTCTTCAACTCAATTTCGGATTTCTTGAAATTATTTTCACACCAGAAGCCAGAAGGAATTAATAATTTTGATGGTTATAATTTATGACTATATTTGTAGACCACTAATTATTTGAAAAAATAAAGAATACTTTTGTATGAAATTTCTAGTCTCCGGAGTCTATCTACTCGCACACAAAACACATTACTAACCCAACTACGCAACTTAATTGTAATTTAGGGATTGCTTGGCCGGTCTTATTTTTCTCATATATAGTGCTGGAATAATAAGTTGAATTGAAACTATATATTAACATGGATATATATATTTATACTTCAGTTGATCAGTCAAGCTGACTGCATAGAAAACCAGCTCAGCATGAATCGGATGCTCTAGATCATTAAAAACTTAATAGCGAAATAATTAACATCCAACGCGCTATTAGTTGCAATATCATTCACATTATTTATTAGCATATATCTATATAGACCAAATACTGCAAAAGAATATTCAAAGCCACAATAATTTTATCTGGCCAGGATAAGTTCTCTGACTTATAGTACTCTGGCCTATGGGTTCCAACCCCCCCCCCCCCCCCCCCCCCCCCCCCCCCCCCTCTTTATGGTCAGCAAACTTATTATAAGTTGAACAATATATACCCAAATTTGTTATTATCATGGTGCAATATGTATGTATACAACGAGATCATTCATTTTACTTGATGACAAGTACGTAAGATCGGTATATTGATGACGATTGGCAAGTTTGCGATGCATATTGATCGGACTGCGTGTCTTGTTTTCACATTCTTAACTATACTAGCTAGTCAAGAATCCAATTTAATTATTGGGCACTTCAAATATATTTTTTAGGAAATTAAGGAACTTATATATTTTGTTTAATATATATATATATACTTGCTTGTTATGTCAATATATTGAAGAAACTTTAAATTATATTATTAAGGAAATTTAAAGAGTGCCAGTTAAAAATTGTCTATAAATGTAAAAAAAAATTTAAAGATATGTTTTTCTACATCGATCACCACTCCGGTGTGTTAACATCAAAGGGAATCAGCAGATTTAACGAAACGTGCAAACTTTTGATTTTTGTTGGAAAGTAGAATTCTGAATATGAAAATCTCTAGCTTCAATCAATTAATCAACTTTGATAGTGATATGTCAAACTGGAACACTTTTGAAGAGAGGCAAGGCAACAGATTAATAGTCAAGTCTCAAGAAAAAGTATAATTAGTTCTTCTATCTATCGATGGCTATATATATGCCATATATTTTCAAAGAATTAATTAGCCACTGAGCTAACTATATAGCCATCAATTAATCGTATGTTTAATTTTCCAACGTTTCAACAGAAAAACAAATAAGAAGTGAGTATATACAATGAGTGCTCCTAGGAATACGGAGACCCTCGGTAGTATTCCTAACTAGAGAATGTATTTAATCATATCAAAATATTGATTTATAGTGCTCAATAAATTCTTCATATCAAAATCTCTTCAGATACAATAAAATTTCAATTTTAGAGTTTTTTAAGTATTTGTATGAGATTTTTTAAAATAGCTTCAAAATAATGATAAAATAATAAAATTATGTCATTTAAAAAAAAATAAAACAAATACTTAAAAAACTCAAGAAATAGAAAAAGTTTGTATTATATGAGATTTTGATATAAAGATTTTATTGATCACCATAAATCGAGATTTAGAGATGATTAAGTACCTTTTTGAGTTAGAAGTATAGGAGGCCTCCGTACTCCTAGGAGCAATGTAGATTAATTATTATATCATATACAATTAGTTGGGACTTGGAAGCTTTTCAATTTAGCTATAGGGGGACTATTACCGGCCCTCATTTTTCTTCTAATAAATTATTTAATAATTTGATGCATTAATTTCAAATAATTATGTTACAGAATCTTTTAATTGTCCATATATACTTAATTAAGTGATTTTTTTTTTTACAGATTGATCTTCATATATATATACTCCGTCAAAGTAAAAATAAATAACTTTACAAATAGATAATCATGCATAGTTTATAATTTTGGTTTCCCTCTTGATAATTCGATCAATAGCTAGTTAACTAATTGTTTTGTTCCTCTAATATATAATTACTAATTAATTAATAAAACGGTAGAACCCATATCGTGCAATGTGAACATACATACGATGATATGATGCAGTGTGGCATCAGTCAACAAACATAAATTCCTAAAGTTGCAATTAATCCTGACTATATATAGTAGCTAGGAGAGACTTGAGACTAGTAAATCTTCTAGATACATGTGTTAGTTAGTTTAGTAGCATCAACTGCATCTGCATGAGAAGTTAAATGATAATATTAGCTAGGATCGATCATCTGAACTTCTCAAGTGATACCGAAAGCCACCAGCCTTCAAAGTCTTGTTATTAAAACAATTTCAAAGGGCTCTTTTGTTCCTTTGTGTTCGTCGATAACCTTTTGCTTTGGATGCAGTAGTCAATAATTTCTTTTTTTTTTTTTTCTCTCAACTAGCTAGCAAATATATTGTTGATCATATACACGCAATTTGAATTTTAATATTTTCCTAAAGTAAATGGCAAGTGTCCAAATTAAGGAATTTAATATGGAATTATGAAAACAATAATAGAGTTGTTACAGATATATAAGATATAGATCGAGGTGATATATGATATTCCTCAAAAACTTTAGTGTAATAATTAATTAATGACCATTTTTCTCAAAATACAGGGCGAAATATTATTAATAGGAACAATTAAAGATTAAGTGTCTTTTGGAATTATACATTAATTCTACAAATATAAGCAGAGATATATATATCTATCATTCGTTATTTAATAAATTATGAAATTGAGGTTTGATTTGTCAAAAATTCCTGCCATATAAATTTCAACCTGAAATGGCACCAGTGGGAGTGATCAGCTGAAGTACTACCAGTATATTATCTCATTGAATGTTCCACTAATTCCACATATTACGCCCCCACGTACGTGTATTAGAATTTAGAAATTAATCAACTGCATGAAGTTGAACTACCAGTATACTTTCATCGTACGGAACTCTAGCTAATTGATGTCTAACAAAATTGTTACTGGTAAATTTGCACACTTTGCTTAGATCGAGTTAGATGTATACTTGTTGGAAGCAAGACAATTTCTAGTTGATAAGTCTACCGTACGTGTATATATAATATATGCCTTGTCCACACTGCACCTTATTTGGAATCGGTTGAAAACGATACGAAACTAAATTGGAACTTGGAAGAAGGCTTGAAACTTGAAAGTTGAAAGTGAGAGAGGAGAAATTTCTCCGGATGGACTTTCCTCTTGTGGCTCTTGTTCTCTCATATCTCAATTATATATGGTCGCATTGAAGCCCACAAATTTATGCATGGCTACTAATCAATCTAGCTAACAAATTATTTAATTTTCTGGTTTAAGACATTTTTGGTGCAATATGTATTCTTTTTTTGTTTCATTCTTTTGAAAACAAGGCACCAGAAAATGAATCATACCTACTTCAAGTATTCCATTAATTTAAAAACCCAATCCATATATACATGTATTACTTTTGAACTAGAATCCCAATACCTCGGAGCTTGAGGTCAATAGATTTTAATTTAATTGTATCAGTACTTAAGTAGAAAGGACCATTAATTTTATGATTTAAAAACAGATAACATTTTTTATTTTTCTGGAATAAGAGGAGGTTATGGGTCATGAGTGACCACCTTCACCCAACTTGACTTGTGAGTTGTGGGTTCATATATAAAATAAAATATCACACACAAGTGCGACAGAAAGAGAAACAAGTGAACAAGTCAGAAAATGATATATCATAATTATGATTGTATGTACTTGAAATATACATCCAAAAACGTCCCTGGTACAAATAGTGTTTCAGATCAGATATATATGATCAGAAGTAGAACTCCAGTTGATTAATTTAGAGATCAGCTTTGCCTAGCGCGTTAAATGAAAGGCCACAGCGGTATCGTATATAGCAGTTGGCACTGGTTTTAATTTTTTATATATAGATCGAAGTTGTATCTATAAAGTACCCTGTCTGGATGCAGGTTTGTTTGTTTCTTCACTATTTGTCACAGTTGTCCATTTGTGAGGGAAGGGAATCATTGTTCATTTGTTCTGGACTGGAATTGGTTACAAACTTTTGAGGAACTAAATTGGACCTTTACAGTGCTCAAAATTGAAAATATTTTATGGTTCTCAAGGAAATGAAGGCCCAATGGGCCCCTTTTGCTCATAATAAGATTGCAAGCATTTGAGCACTTTTGGGTGCTTTATTGTTATTATTATCCAATATATAAGAGGTCCAAAATTCAGTAGGAAATATAGAATTATTATATAATAAATAAATAAAGTGGGTAAGCTATAAAGTGGAAAAAATTAAAATCTGGCACTAGTTGTCTTGTTTACTGCAATAAACGCTATAAAGGAGCTACTCTTATTTATTTAAATGAAATAAAGACTTGCATGGCAGTGTAAATCTGTAACTCTTGTAGTCACATTTCAGTTGCCTTCCTCAGTCCATACCAGTACAAGTTTGCCAGAATAACCCCGGTATAAGATATAACAGTGATTTGTACTATACTGATAGAACAACCGGTCTGAAATAACCGAAGTAAAATTATATAAATCTGAATTAAAATGCTGACAAAAAAATAATATCGGAAAGAACATAATTTGATTATATCAGAAGTCAGAACAGAATTTTAAATAAAAGTACAGTACAACAGAACTACAACACATCCACATTGCAAAAAAGTAAATTATTACATCTGGTGCTTATTACAATAGTTAATACAGAATTTGATCTAAGAAAAAAGGGAAACAAAAAAAAAAAAAAAAAAAAAAGAGTGCAAAGGAAAGGGAGAAGAAAGCGGCACAGGAAGCAGCTTCTATGTGCCGACCGGTGTGAAGATGCTGACCACCTTACTTTCGTCCAGTGGCTTCAGTAGGTAGCGATCTACACCAGCAGCAACTATCCGCTGGACAACCTCCTCGCTCACATCAGCTGAGAGAGCGATGATTGGTATGCGGATCCCGTACTGGCTTTCTTCTCTCCGGATCTGTCTGGCTGCTTCATAGCCATCCATCACCGGCATCTGCAAAAAAATAATATATACATATAGAAAAAACAGCTCAGTTTCTGTAAAAAATTTCAAGAAATTTTGGAAATATTAAACTTGAATGAGGATTACCGTCTCAGATTTTGATACCATACTTGTCAGATTTAGCACTGGTATACTATACCTAAGTACCAAATCCATTCCAATTTCACCCAGGCTCTCTCTTCTTCAAATTTCGTTCTCATCGAGTCAGGATTTTGGTGGAAAATATTTGGAAATTTGGAGATGATGGAAAAAAAAAATATATATAATGGTTGAATACAAGTGGAGGCGCTGTGGCAACGGGAAGAGGGATGATGGGATATATATAGCCGGAAGTTCGGAAGGGCTCGTTCATTCAGCGGCCTAGATTATATACTTTTCATATATAGTGGCTGAGATTTGCTTTATGTTCCAATGTTTCAGATTTAACAATTAAGGAAAACCCTAAATCCAGTGGCTCAGATGAGATGCAAATCAAAATAAACCCTAGCTCTGAACTCTGAAGGACCTCGTCCTGCGCCGCAATCGCTAAATGCTTGAAACAATTTTTACAGCAGCGTATTTAGCTAAGTTCCTTATCCACATTTTAGACAGATACATTCTTTTTGTTATGTTTGTACTTTGTATGTTGCTGGAATACTGGTACATGTTGATAAGGTGAAAGATGAGAATTCTGTAGTAATTAGTAAATATAATGTACAAAATTTTAATAATTTTTACCTGGCAATCCATGAATATAGCATCATAGGTGAAAGAATGGTCTCCACTGGATTGTCCTTTTGTAAGTCCTGTCCTGAGAGCCTTCTTTACCAGATCAAGTGCTTCGAGACCATTTTCTGCAACCTCAACCTCTGCACCGAGTTTAGAGAGTACTTTGGAACTGACCCGCCTTATTACAAAATCGTCATCAACTATCAGGACACGCTTTCCCCTTAGTGTCTTCTTAATTTCAACTCTAGTGCTAGTTTCTTCAGTTATTTCACAGGGTTTCTCAGGTTGTTTTTCTCTTGGTGGTTCCGGAAATTGGTTGTCTGGAGCTCTACCGACATACAACTCATCAGTTTTTTCAAGTATTTGAATGAGTTTGAACAAAGCAAGCAGCCGGGAACCATGGATCGGCTTTCTTAAAATAAGATCGCAATATGGAAGGCTTCTGAAATAACTCAAATCACATTCAGTTACTTTTGAGTCAGCAATGCACGCAATTTTGCAACAAAGGTTGTTGTTTCTTTCTGTGAATTCAGTCAAGTTTGTTAATATTTCTGGGAGGTTTCCCATTGATAAATCAACAATAATGAGGATCCTTTGGGGCAATTCGTTTGACAATTCTGCCATTGGCAGAGGTGCAGAGTTCTTTTCCCGGTTGCGTAAAAACCCTTCATTCTCTACATTGTCATTTTTCCATGAAAATGTCTTGCACAGAAGAACAGAATCTGATTTACTCGAGGAGTTGATGTTGTGCTTTATTTTTTCGAGAATTGGAGATATGTGCGCAGCTTGTTTAACCGCCCACACTTTTATCCCGAGGTTTTCAAGCCAAGTCTGGAGGATTCTTTTTGTTTCGCTACCTTGAACAAAGAGAAGGGAATGTACTTTCCTGGCGTGCAACTCATTTAACATGAAAGATTCACAGATTGTTGATCGGTTTTCTTCTTCATGTTGAACTGTTTCATGAAGAGCTACCTCCCCTGATTTTAGGAATATGTTGAACCTGAAACAAGTTCCTTCCTCACCAGACGCCTTGTCACAGATGCTTATCTCGCCACCCATGAGACGAACCTATATATATGGAAAAGAAAAAACTTTGAGTAGTTGTTCATGTACTGTTCGTCTTGTCTCTTGTTTTGAATTGAATTAACAAACCAGATTCTGTTCAACTAAAAGTAATGTGGGTGACTGTACAGTAAAAATGTGATCACATGCTATGAAATAAATGAAAGCTTCCTAAACAGACATGATTAATTATTACATTTTTATGGGTTATTAATTTGTGCTTAAGAGGGCCTTACAAGCAGTGCTATTCCTGACTAAATCGGTAAGATCTGAAAGTAGCACATTAGTTTCTTGATCACAATAAAATAAAAATAATGAAAAGAGTCTTACAAAGGATTGAACAATTCCAAGTCCCAAGCCGGTGCCTTCAGGGGAGTCTTCCTTCACTTGAACATAGTTCTCAAATACTGATGCCCTCTTCTCAACTGGTATCCCCATTCCAGTATCATCCACCTCGAAAGTCATCTCGACAGAGTAGGGGTCATTGTGCAAACAATTAACATCTTGCTGCTTGTTATCACTTCTCAAAAGTCCCAAAAATCTTCTTCTCAGACAAGAGAACATGTGTGAAATGGAGCATCCATAATCGCATGAAATACTCGGGACATTCAATTTGGGCTTCCTTGCCCAAGCACGGACCACAATTTTCCCTCCTGATGTGAATTTGACAGCATTTCCTAACAAATTGTCCAAAATTTGCTTAAACCGTTGTTTGTCCCCTATCACCTTCCCCAGGTTTAAAACCGAGAAATCACATGGGTCCCACATCATCTCTAACCCTTTCTTCTCAGCCAAAATGTTAAATGAGTCAACTGACTTCTCGATGACTTCAGACATACTGAATTCAGCTTGTTCTAGATGCATCTTTCCCGATTCTACCTTGCTGTTGTCCAGTATTGAGTTTAGCATATCTACAAGAAAATTAATATTACATAGTCAATAAACTGAAAGAAATATATATTTAAAAAAACAGCAAAGTCAGAGCACAACAAATTTTCAGTTCAGCAATATCGGCATAACATGCTTCCATGAGAAAAGCTATATATAGATAATTTTAAGTAAAAATATATAGTGAGATTCCAAATTTTAGTAAGATTTATTTTTTTTTTTGGTATTAATGTTTAGAAACTTTGTTTTTGTATAATTGAACTATTGCATGTTTTGGTTACATTTCAAAATGTAGATACCATGGAAGGAAAGGACAAATAAGAATTTTGAAATCAATCTGGCCAAATCGGTAAAGTAAAAAGAGTTGGCCAGTACGTGTCATGAACAAGTTAGTATCAATTCCAAAAATCAAGAAGGCACAAGTATTTAAACAAACCTAAGAGATCACCAGCATAGTCCTTCATCTTAGCCAAGTCTGTTCCCAAATCAGAACCTGGTCTCTGCTCCTGGCAGTAGTCAATCAACCCGATGATGCTGTGCAGTGCATTGCGCACATCATGACTAGCGCGTGCAACTGCCATGCTCTTGTTCATGCTCTTCCTCTCGGCCTGTTGTACTGCCTCCTTCAGTTTTATTAGTTCAGCTTGCAAAATGGCCTCTCGAATTTTTGACTGTTTCAGATGATGCAGCATGAAGAAGGCAAGTAACGCCATTCCGAATAGCGTAAATCCAGGTAAGCATATGATGATAACCTTCAAAACTTGGAAAATTTTCATTGCTTTTTCGTCCGGGAAAGCAACAGTAATGACCTGGACAAGTAAAGCAGGAATCTAATTAAGATGGTAACCAGTAATTAATGTACTTATCTGACAATAAACTGCTAATTAGCGATAAACAATATGGACATTAACCTTCAAAAAATATTTAAACCTAACAGCTCAAGTATTATAAAGTGTGGGCAGTTCACAGTCATGTTAGTTACCTGAATATGTAAAAGCTCAAGAAACAGTACTAAGTGAAAAAGAAAAAAAAAATCCTTTTGTTAAGTCTGTCGGTGTCTGAAGCGACCACTCAATTCACAGATTAAGATGTTACAGTCTATTTAAGACCGACAGTGAAAAAAATTATCCAAGGAATTATATACTAATAAGTGATCCCGATTGCCAATTGCACATATATACAGTTGTGTCACTTGATGCAAATATGACATATATAGCTCAACAAGTTTCAGATCATACCATTGGAACTCTTGGTATTTTAATATGCAGGGTACTGTTGTGCGCACTTCCCGATTGCCCAACAAACTCAGCTTCGGATCCAATTAGATAACTTGAATCAGTATTGTTTGGTGAATCAACAGTTTTATTGTATGATACCACAATCTGGTTTCCTGAAGAACCGTTCATGGCAATAAAGAAATGGTTCTGATTTAACCCAATTTCTGAAACATGTCTTAGGAAGTCTATCAGATCAACCCCAACTGAGACTGCTCCAAAATCTCCAACTGGTGCACTGAAGAACATGGTTTGGTTGTGCATTTCTACGCCGCCAACCTGCCCATTTAATGCATTTAGGAACCATCCTTTTGTTTCAAGACATTGTTGGTAACTCAGAGCAACTGGATAGCCATGTCGTTCTCCACTGTACTGGTCGATGTTTTGGTTGTAGAAATCATGACACGAATTGAAGTTAACGGAGAGATATGCATTTGTTCTGTTGTCCTGGTGATAGGAAAATACAAGCCCATCTTTGCTGATGTAGGAGATATCCGACACCAACTGGATTGTCGAGAATGCCGTAAACAACCTCGGAGCTATCTGTATTGCCAATTGTAAAGTAAGAATATCATAAGAACTTTATTGTTTTTATTAAATATACTCTAATACACGAATCTTGTTTATAATATCAATTTATGTTGTTAGATCAAGCTCATAATCCACAGTTCTGTTTTTCTCAAGTATTTCAATTAATTCAAAATAACTTTAATTTAATTATATGAAAAGCTGAGTGAGATGCTCTAAATTTTAAAAATTATGTCTTACACCAAATATTACTAACTAAAGTATAGATCATATATACGTATCAGTGGTTTGGTTACTCTCAATCTGTTCTAATCTGGGTTAGTGTTTTCATTAGACAAGATCAAATTTTGGGTTTCTGGTGTATTGTGAGCTCAAAAGGATAGATCGAGCAGCTTGCATATAGCAATTGTAACTTATTCTTCAGATTGCTCACCTTAATTAACAGTTGAAAATTACCGAAACAACAGAAAATAACGTATTATTTAGCAAATTAATAAGTTACCTTTTTATCAACCTCTGACAACGAGGTTGCGTTGGTCAATCTGAGAGCGCTGGCAAGAGCAAAGACCGACTCATTCACATGCAGCAATATGCTGGCTCGGTAGGAGAGATGACTGTGCAATGAGTCCCTGTTACTTTGCACAATAGTTTGGGTTTTCTGTTCAGCAAGACATGTTGCCAAGAACGAGACAACAGTAAGCAGGCTTACAACCAGCATTCCAGCAACCTAAAATCAAAATAACGTAAGTCGTTAGTTATCATAAGCAAGCATATATATTATTACTCGATCTGGATTAGCTAGTATTACAACTATATATATGACTATCATTATCATAGCTACTTCTTGATCTTCTAAGTGCTGTGTTCTTCAATAAGGATTGATATATAGACGCTAATCTCTAATATTGACCATATATGATATATTAAAAAAAAAAAACTATTCCAAAACAAAATATGACTGTTTTGCTGTTTTACGAGCAGTACCACAAAATTGTTGTTTTACTCCATTAAAACTGAAATGTAAATTCAAATATAAATTGTGTGAGTTTCTTATGTCAATTGATCTGATACTAATTGTTGCATAAAATAATAGAACAAATGCTCTCGCTGTCAACGAATAGTAACGTCACTTGTCGACATGCATTGATTGTATATATGCATATTTCATGGTAGACTTGCCAATTTTAGGTTAGCTCAGGTTAGAAACTAGTGCGCGCGGCAATTCAAACGGCCTTAAATTCAAATAAAGGCGCGAAAACGCCAGACGAACTTAAACAACTTGATCGGTAGCAACTTGGAGGTTTTCTGATCTGCAAGATTCATTGCTTTTGCAGGAAAATAGCTAGGTATAAATAACTAATAAGGATCATGCAGAAAATATTCTCACTAATGACAGGATAATCCATTTTGTTGCCAGTTGATGTGCTTGTGGATTCTTTCCTCCCATTTTAGATCGATCTACTGTTGCTAACTGAAAAGTAGAAAAATTGCACCATGCATTAGCTTCGTTAGATCATAAAAAAAATACAATAAAGTAAATCAGATGTGATTTAATGATTACATAAACTTCAAAATTTAGGGACTTGGCTGCTCTTTATTTAATTTTTTTTTTTTGGTTGAGATACAAGACTGTAAGATCTTCTCAAAAAGTATTTGGAATTCTATTCTATTTACGTTTTTGTTGAACAAAGAATTAAGCTAGACCAAAAGGTACATGATAATATTGTCTACCCTAATCTTAGATTTAATATGGTAGAAAAAACTGCTTAATTCAACAAATCAAAAGTAAAACCTAGCTAATTCCTTCAAAAGGTAAAGCTGCTAATAGAAGAAAAAAATAAACAGAGATCAGAAAGATCTATATATCAGGAGGTTAAAACTCTTTAATTGATACTTGTCCTCTAACATATACAATGTAGGTTTACCGGCTAAAATTGAAAAATATACAAAAGAAAATATAAGAGATTGAAACATGATCGTACCAATATTTATACCCCCCAAAAATCAGATTTGCAGCCAGAAATTCTGAATTTTGGAGATGATCGGCTGTTTATTGATTTTTTTTTTTTTGACTGGAAAGCAATAGAAAAAAGGATGATTGAAATTTGAAGGTGATGGTTAGATCTTGCTATAAAACTTGTAATCTATGAGGCAATTTTTGAAGAAATTTTGGAAATGGCGGAGGGAGAAATATAATACCTGGCAATTAATTTGGTGAAGGTATATATGAAAAGAATTTTGCATGGCCGAAGTGCTGTGCAGTGCAGTAGGGTTTAAAGGGTGCACTGATGATATACATCCATATTTTACCAAGATATGGTCTTGTACTTAATATTTACTCTGATATAAAAAATAAACAGACTGGGACCCATGTGTAAGTGTCAACAGATTTGCTCAGTGTGTACATACAATTATATGCCCGGTGTATAGTTATTATATATAATATATAAGCAAATTAGGGATTGGAATATATATATGATAAGTCATAGAGAAACATGTTGCGTCTATCGAAAAACTGTCCCTACATCTATAGATTTATACGGAACGTAACAGATATACTCCGGAATGTAACACATACATCCTGAAATATAATCTATGGACGTTATGGACGGTTTTTCAATGGACGCTCGGTATTACTAGTCATAAAACTGGAGACAGATACCAGTCAGCAGTGGCAGTGTTCAGTGGGCGGGGCTGGGCTGGCTGGATATCATCTACGCGTCAATAAAGAATAAAAAAACACTTCTCGTTTTATATGTAGTACGTTTTTTTTTTCCTAGAAAAGAAAAGGTGGTAACTGGTAAGAGTGAAAAATGGAAAATAGCGGCATGAAAGATACAGTTCCTCATTTAAAAGATATAATAATAAATAATTATGGTAACCACATTTGCAAAATCTAATAATTAACAATGTAAGTAATTTCAATGTCTGTAATCTCGCCGTTTATATATACTGTATTTTTCTCTGATAAATTACTTTCCTTCTTTCCTACCTAAATCCTAATGATGCATGATTGCATGTGCATGTATTGCTGTCTGGAACAATAACAATATTTTGCTATTATTGATTAACAACAATGTTTTCACCCGAAGAACAAGAGAGAAAATGGAATTAGTTTTCCAATTTGAGCTCTATATATATATTGCCATAACATTTCAAATATTGTTCGATAAATATGGAATAATTAATGAAACAGTAGGATACATTTGATCTGATTTTTGACGAACAAAATATTTCCCTTTATTTCATCTTTTTTATGTAATTGATAAGCAGAATAGTTCTTCCTCATGTAATAATTTGTCATTGTTGAACAAATGGTTATCTACTTCTCCTTCCTCTCGGTATCTTAGGAGAATTTCTCCTTTATTAAAATATATATATATATATGTATATGTATATATATATGTATATATATGTGTGTATATATATATGTATATATATGTGTGTATATATATATGTATATATATGTGTGTATATATATATGTATATATATGTGTGTATATATATATGTATATATATGTGTGTATATATATATGTATATATATGTGTGTATATATATATATATGTATATATAGAGCTAGACTATTATACTAACGTTAGCATTTCGGAATGAAATGCTAACGCCTCAAATTTGATGTTATCGTGTCCGAAATCACGATTTATGGTGCTCAATAAATTCTTTATATGAAAATATTGGGGAATACAAAAATTTTTCATTTTTAGAGTTTTTTAAGTATTTGTTCTGTATTTTTAAAAATAGCATGTACAAACATCAATATTTTATTAATATTTATAAGCTCTTTTATAAAATTCAAAACAAATACTTAGAAAACTCTAAAAATAAAAAAATTTTGCATTCCCCAATATTTTCATATAAAGAATTTATTGAGCATCATAAATCGTGATTTCGGACACGATAACACAAAATTTGAGGCGTTAGTATTTCAATCCGAAATGCTAACGTTAGTATAATAGTCCAACTCTGTATATATATGTGTGTGTCTATATATATATATATATATATATATATATATATATAATATATATATTTCTATATATAGAAATCTATTCCTCTATGTATTCTTCTCTTTCTTTTCTCTAAGAATCTCATAGGGATCAATAGAAACTATATTCTCATCCGTAGGATCCCAAGTACCCGAATCAATCAATCAAAGATTCGATTCGATCTAAACTCTCCATTGGTAAATGAAATGCACCATGTTGACAAATAGATTTGTTTTTTTGTGCATATTTTTTGTAAATGGATGTCTCACAATTTTCACAATAAGTCCATAAATGAGCCTATCGCAAAAATACATCCTCTGGATTTTTGGTATTTCATTAAAGATTCATTCTTCCCCAATAAGCGAAGACTTTTTCCTCTAACTACTGCATATTTGATTCCTTCTCTCAATCGGAAAAATCCAAAAAATCAGAAAAAATCAGAAAAATACAAAAAAAGTGTGTGTGAGTAGAGGAGAGATGGATTCGATGAGCGAGGGGTTTCGATCGCTAGAGACTACTTTCTATCTAGACCATTCAAACGAGTAAAGGTATCTATAGAGCGCCCTATAGCTAACTTACCACTCTGAAATGCTTTATGGAAATCGCTGAATGAGGTTGCAAATCTGATTCGAACGGTAATGACAGATCCAGGTGCATCGCGATCAGTGCTCAATGATCGGGGAGCGGAGGATCAATCTGCTCGATCTTCGTATGCTGATGCGCTTAAATCCACCGATAAGTTGAAGAAAGGTGAAGATCGCGTGGTGAATGTCGCATCAATAGATCAAGTCAGAGCAAAAGTGAAAAGGATCTTTTCTGGCGGTTCTAAAAAGGATCCGATGAGGTTCTAAGTTTAGGAAAATTTGGAAGGAAAAAGGGAAGAGTAGTGAGAACAATCCTCCCTCTTCTGGAGAAGATCTACTTGATGATGAGGATCGAGAGGACAGAAGGAAGATAGGTAGTAGGCGCATGACTGAGGGAGAGGGCTCTGAACAGACAGCTCCTACAAAAGATTTGGTTCAGAGCTCAATTCAATCCAAGGTTCAGATCAATACATCTGGTAGTTGTGTGCTCCTAAATCCTATTGAGGTTAAGAAGGTTCAAGTGGTCACAGGGAAACATATGGATCTCATGGCAGGGGGTGGGGGTGTTATGGTGGCAGCCTCTCAACCTGGTATGGTAAAACACTATCATCAAAGGGAGGTTATTACAGAAACTAATGGCTCTAATTCTCCTGAGCAGATAATGCAAACCTCACAGGTATCAGAACCAAATGTTCCTAATAGTAGTTCCAAAAATATGGTGAAGACCTTAGCTTCAATGAAAAGGTCAACTGATAAATCAAAGGAGAACATGGGGTCTGTTTGCTCTATGAATAACTTAGACTCAGTGGTGAAGTCAGTTGAAATACAAGAGGATATGCATGACCAGGGGGTTTTGCAAACCAGTCCAAACAGATTTGAAATTCTGGCTGAAGTGGATGGGATAGACTATGAGAAAGGTGGTGATGAACCACCAAGGGTTGCTGATGTGGGTAGAACCAGGCACAGTTTGTTGAAAGTGAAAGGGTGCTGTTCCAAATCTAGCAAGGTGTCCACTGAGACAAGGAGAAGCATGAGAGTATTGGTCAAAGGACTATCTGGGGCTTGCAACAGAAGGATCTCTGGAGCAAACTCAGGTACATGTGCATTACTTGCAAGTTTCCCCTTCTCTAGATTAGCATCAGTAGAAATATATGAACTGTTTAGAACTTATCGTATAAAATTAGGTGCTTCTGATGAGCAAAGAGATAGGCTGATTGAACACTTCCAATCAATTGATAGGAAACAATTTGAGCAGGGTTTAAAAACATTATTAGACCAGACTAACAAGAATTCTTTTGATACAATTATAATATATCCAGAACATATCTGTGAGGGATCCTTTATTGCTACATGAAGATATTGAATAGGAATGCAAGAGGACTAGGGTCCTCTAAAAAAAGGGCTAAATTGCATGATATGATTAAGGATTATGGTGTGGATATCATAGTTGTTCAAGAAACTAAAAAACAACAATTTTCCAGTAGAATGTTACAAGGTATATGTTCCTATTATGATACATGGGTTGAATTGCCTGCTGTGGGTTTATCTGGGGGCATTTTGGTTGGATGTGATGGCTCAAAAATTATAATTGAAAAAACTGAATTGGGTCAATTTAGTGTCACTCTTACCTTAAAAAATAGAACAGATTCTCAACAATGGAGCTTTACAACTGTTTATGCTCCCATTAGAACAGACTTGAAAAAATTATTTTGGGAAGAATTATCAAGTATAGGGTGCTCCTGTGCAACTAATTGGATTGTATGTGGAGATTTTAATGCACTAAGATACAGAGCTAAAAAATCAGGGACAAATTTTCACTTAAAAACTAGTAAAAAGTTTAACAATTTTATTGAGGACTTCAGTTTATTTGAATATAGGTTAACAAATAGAAAATATACATGGTCAAATGGGACAGATTTTGCACTCTTAGATAGATTTTTTGGTTCTATGTCTTGGGATCATAATTACCAAATTGTTATGTTCAAGATCTAGCTAAAAATAGGTCCGATCATTGCCCAATTTTATTGCATACCTTAGCTCCAATTATTCAGGCTTGTCCTCAATTTAGGTTTGATTTAGAATGGTCTCATAATGAAGATTTTAATAGACTGATTATTAAATGGTGGAATGAAATTCCTTTGAATGGGGATTTAGGGGATGCTTGGCATAAGAAATTGAAATTGATTAGAAGAAAGATCAGAGGATGGGTTAGAAACTATTTAGGAGAAAAACATAGGAAGAGAAAAGATGCTATAGCTCAGGTACTTCACTTTGAGAGATTGATGGAATCTAGGGATTTGTTAGAACATGAAGTCGAATTGTTATTATATTATAAACAGATTCTAGATGATATGTATTTGGAAGATGAAATATATTGGAAGAATAGAGCTAGAAATAGATGGTTAAAAGAGGGAGATTTGAATACATCCTTCTTTCATAAAATTGCAAATAATAGGAAGAAGAAAAGTATGATTTTTAGTATGAATATTGAGGGTAAACATTGTGACTCTATCCCTGAAATAAAAGATCATATTCTAGGATTTTATAAACAATTGTTTGGCTCAGTTAGTCCACAGTTTGCATATATGACAGAGGAATTTTGGGATCCAGTATATTGTATTAAACCAGAACAACAAATAGGGCTGGAATAAAAGTTTTCTGAGCAGGAATTAAGAAATGCTATATTTGGATCAGAGGCATCGGGTGCCCCTGGTCCTGATGGATTTAACTTTGCCTTTTATCAATGCTACTTTGAGTTAGTTAAAGATGAATTGATGCTGATTCTTAATGCATTCCATTGTCATTCTTTGAACATAGCCAAATTAAATCATATAATGGTTTGTTTGATTCCTAAGGAACAAGGGGCTGGTTTGATAAACAAGTTTAGACCAATTAGTCTAGTTGATTGTTGTTACAAGATCATATCAAAAATTTTGACAAATAGAATCGCTCCACTAATGAATCATTTGGTAGATTGTTCCCAAAGTGCTTTTATCAAGGGAAGATATATCCTTGATAATATCCTTGCTACTCATGAGATAATACATTATGCTAAAAATAATAACCAGAAAGGGATAGTTCTTAAGGTTGACTTTGAGAAGGCTTATGATAAAGTCAATTGGGATTTCATTCAGCAAATGTTATTGGGCAGGGGTTTTGGTAAGAAATGGTTAAGTTGGGTTCTTAGTTTATTACAAGGTTCTAAGACATGTATTAATGTTAATGGTACCCAAACTGAATATTTTAATTGTATGAGGGGACTTAGACAAGGAGACCCATTGTCTCCCTTCCTTTGCAATTTAGTGACAGATGCACTCTGTCAGATGATGAATAGGAGTGCAAATAGAGGTTATATAGAAGGTTTAGGACCTCATCTCAATAATGGGTTTAAAGTTTCACATTTTCTATATGCTGATGATACCTTATTCTTGCTTAAAGCAGATCATAAAAATGTTGAAGCTGTGATGTGGGCATTGATTGTCTTTGAGGGTATGACAAGAATTAGAATAAATATAGATAAAACAGAACTTATACCAATTAATATCAGCAAGGCAGAATCTGAAGATTTAGCTGGTTTACTAGGTTGTAAAATTGCAACATTTCCTTTTAAATACCTAGGTGTTCCCTTGCATTATGAAAAACTTAGGAAATGTGATTGGTCAGTTGTACCTGACAAGATGAGGAAAAAACTCTCCAATTGGTCAGGTTCAAATCTCTCTGAGGGGGGTAGATTGACCATGTTGGACTCAGTGGTATCAGCTGTACCGTTATATATGTTGTCTTTATATAGAATCCCAGTGGCAGTACAAAAGGACATAGATAGAATCAGAAGCAAATTTTTTTGGCAAGGATCTCAATCTAATAAGAGAAAATATACATTAATTGCTTGGAAAAGATTATGCATTCCTAAGGATATGGGAGGGTTAGGAGTCCTTGATATACATACAATGAATATTTCTTTATTGCTAAAGTGGTGGTGGAAATTAAAAGACCCACATTATTCTAGTATTTGGAAATCTTTGGTCATGATTAAATATAATGAGAATACACCCTTAATTCAAATGTCTCCCACGTGGAGAGATATACATAAAATCAAGAAAATAGGAGAGATCAGTTGCAATATGAAAATTGGAAATGGCATGCATACTCAGTTCTGGAATGATAGATGGCATGGGGATTGTGCCTTAGCTGTCACCTTCTCTCACCTTTATGAAATCTGTAGTAACAAGGAGGCAACTGTGTTCAATGTTATTTTATCTCATGGTCAATGTTTGCAATTTACCAGACACCTAACAGGGATGTTGTTGATAGATTTTAATTCTCTGTGTAGTATAATTGAACAATGCCAATTATCCCTAGAAGAAGATGTACCCATATGGAGATGGAGTGGTAATGGATGCTTTACTACTCACTCTGCATATGAGTGGATCTCCTTCAGAGGAGTTTTTGATGATAAATACCAAATATGGTGGGAACTACCTTTACCATTGAAGATAAAAATTTTCATGTGGAAAGTTCACAATAATAAAATATTGACAAAAGATCAAATGAAAAAGAGAGGCTGGCCTGGGCCTTATAATTGTCAATTTTGCAATGAAAATGAAACAGTTAAACACTTGTTTTTATTTTGTCCATTGAGAAGAATGATTTGGTTTTGGATGGGAGGATGTCAACAACTGTTTTGCTTTTGGAACAGTATTGAAAATATTATGGAATTTGCATGTTCACTCCCTATCAAAGAAAAGAAATTCTTTTTGATTATTTGTAGTGCCATATTTTGGTCAATCTGGAATTTAAGGAATAATATAATATTTCAAAATGCTTCTGTTATGTCTGGAAGAAATTTGATTGTACTCATTTGCTCACTTGTTCAATATTGGTCAGGAAATGTTCCAGATGAAGTGAAGAAGTATCTAACAAGATGGATGCCGAGAGCAATGGACGAGATCCCTCTCCAGGTGCTTCCTCCTGTGCCATTGATTGCTATGTGATGATGGATAGAGTGATGAAGTAGAAGTGGACATGAGGAAGGTGTTGCAATATCTTTTATGGTTCTAGTTTGAATGATTGTAATAAGTAGCAAAACAGTGTGCTGCTATTGTCTGATGGTGAAAAATTGTTCTGTGACTTGTTTGGTTAGGGGTTGAGGTTATAACTTCTGGTTTAGACTGATGTCAAAGGGGGGGCTTTTGTTATGTTGGTGTTGATTGTGGCTTTGGGCCGATGTTGGACCTTCGGGATGTCTCTTAATTAATGAATGGGCTTTAGCCTTTTATTCAAAAAAAAAATAAAAGGATCCGGACACGGTGATACACTGATCGTACTGAATCAAAGATCAAAATTGGTACGTGTTTTCCAAATTTCTTACACGCGCTTTATTTTTTTACCTATGAATACAAAATCAACTAACATGATGATGTAGGCGACACTATCATAATATTTACTGTAGAGTGCATTTCACTCGGTCCAAATTATATTTTTGTCATGTCTGAAAATTCCACTTATGATTCCCATAAAATTCATCATATAAAAATACTTGGGATACAAAAAAAAATTTCATTTTTTTTTAAGTATTTATTTCAGATTTTTAAAAATAACTTCAAAATATTAATAAAATAGTGCTTATTTGTACATGGATTTTAAAAAATCCAACATAAATACTTGAAAAGATTTCAAAAATGGAAAATTTTATATCCCTAAGTATGTTCATATGATGAATTTAGTAGAAACCATAAATAAAAATTTTGGACTTGGCAAAATATAATTTGGACTGTTAGCATTTCGGAGTGAAATAAAAATAGTAAAAAAAAATAAATAATAGAAAATACTTCTATGAAACAAAATTTGAACATAATTTTAAAATCTTTGATGCAAATAATAATAATGTCAGTAGTTATGCTATGGATCGGCTAAGCAATCTTTCATTTTGAATCAAGTGGTTTATCAAACATATGTCTTTAATTGTATCTAAAAAATATATCGTGACTATCAGATCATGAAAAATGCACGGCCCATATTTCATCCTATCCATAGCAGAATTATCCAATTTATAAATAAGATACATAAATTGAACTATTTTAAGGGTTAAATTTTGTTTTAGACATATCACATTCATTTTATATATGAGAAGAAAAAAAAGGCCATTAAATAAAGGGGATAAAGAGTTTCAAACAAAATCAATAGTAAATATTAGTGATGATGCAGAATCCTTACTACAAAGGAAAAAAAAAAACTAGCACATTTCATCATACTCAAATTATATTCAATCATGACAAAATATGGTTAACGAAGTTCGATCCTATTTATTTTTCAAACTCAGTTTCTTGAAGAAATTACCTGAAGGACCAGTTTTTTTTTTTTTTTTTTTCCTTTTAAACATCGATAGATTTCGTTCAAAAGAAGTAATTACATTATTAGAAAATAAAAAAATATTCTCCAATATGATTTTGTCTTTTAACACTGGAGACAAATTTCAAAGTTTGAAACAACCAAAATTCAAAAACGAGAAAAGACACAAAATTTTTTTCCCGAAGTTAATGGCTTTGGTGAATAGCATCGTCTTTAATCGAGTGGATTGGAATTATTGTTAAGCGTATCACAAAGCTCTAATCTTTAAAATAATTTAGTGAAGTCAAAGCAACATATGACTTCTTAAAAGTTTTTCATGGTATATATGACACTTCAAATGAATAGTGAATAAATACTCTTTGTTAAAAACAAGAGCGATGAAAAGACTAGACGAAACACTAAACAACATTGAAAAAATCATCATAAAAAAATAGAAATAACAACAGGCGGTGGCATGATACAAGAAGTAGCCCTTCCCACCACCAAAATCTTCGACACGTTCCATTTGAAGTTAACATCTCGAGCGAGTTAAGGGCAATTAATTCTCATTTATAAGTGCCAAGTGTCTCTTTAACTAATGTAAGGGTGATAATAAGATACAATAATATTGATACGATTGCATCTATGAGGAAACACAAACACTCTTCTTTATTAAAGTTCACTAAGAAAACTGAAACCCATATATTTAGCAAAGCAAATTAAGCCCTGAGTGAAATCCTGACTGACTGACTGACTGACTGACTGACTGACTCGCCCAAACGGTCCAACTGTTAATATGCTAAGCGTCAAGCGAAGCACTGATGAGTGATGGCCCACCCTCCAGAGTAAGAGTCCATTCCAATATCAGTGTCAAGTGTCAACTCAAAGCCCTGACTCGTCCAAGTCCCATTCTGACTCATCAATTTCAACTCATTCTAAAAACACACAATTAATATTGTATAACATTTGTTCATATGTTATTCAGTTATATATTGACCCACAGATTGATTATCTTTTATCTTTTACGTAGATTACATTTAATTTAAGTACGTCTCATTTGACCAGGTTCTATATATATTTTTCAAACTAAAAGGATGAAAGACAAAAGGCAGTCTAAATTTAGTAAAAGCAAGAACGAATAGGTGATAAATAATTCACAAAGTGAGTAGTTTATAAATGTCAGTAACCATGGTACTAAGCGTTCATTCTCCAATTTAAATAAAAAAAAACTCGGTAGTTAGTTTCAAATTTTCATCTGATATGATATTAATCCAACTTACCAACAAATAAAAAAAAATGAAGCCTAAGTATAATAAAATAAAATGGAAAAAAGGGATGGAAAGTCACAATGGCCTCGTGTGACTGTCAATTTTCCATCCGTCTCTTTGCTCTTCCAGCAAAAGCAAAACACACAATTTTCTTTTCTTTTGTTTTCTTTTCTTACATCATTTTCAAACCCAATCCAATCCAATTCAATTAAATTGAATTGAATTCAATCAAAATGAATATGAAAATGAATAAAAACATGAATTGAATAATTGACTAGTATCCGTCCGTCCATCCAGTTAGGACCAAATAATAATAAAGCATAGGCATAGGCAGCAGCAGCAGCAGCAGCAGCAGCAGCAGCCTTGGTGTTGGCCTTGCCCCCTTCTCACTCCCTTCCCCTCCTCTTTCTTCTCTTTCGCCGACCATCCCAACCCCATCAAATCCGCCCTCGCCATGGCCCCTCCGCCCCTCTCCTAACCTCCCTTCCCCACACACCGACCGAGGGGAACCACAACTCAACTCACAGATAGATAGATAGATAGATAGATTGATAGATTGATTGATAGATTGCCACCATGCTCAAGGGCCTCATGAAACGGGGGCCGCGCAAGGTCCCCCGATCCGACGCCAACGAGCCCGTGCCCTCTTCCAGGGGCGCCACCGCTTCATCTGTCACCGTCAACCACGCCTCAAGATCCACGCCCACCTCCTTCTCCCCCTCCACCTCTCCTGTCCCCTCCCCCTCCCCGCCCGTCCAGTTCGAGCAGCTCCCCCTCTTCCGCGACGTCCCCGCCGCCGACCGCCCCTCTCTCTTCCTCCGCAAGCTCAGGATCTGCTCCATCATCTTCGATTTTTCTGATTCTCTCAGGTCCTTGCGCGAGAAGGAATCCAAAAGACAAACCCTTGCTGAGATTGTCGATTTCGTGCAGTCCGGCTCCTGTGGCCGCCTCCCTGATCAGGTGCAGGAGGAGCTCGTGCGGATGGTCTCCGTCAATATCTTCCGCTGTCTGCCCCCGGCCGCACATGAGAACACCGGCACGGTCGATTTGGGCGCCGACCCAGAGGAGGAGGAACCCTACCTTGATCCTGCCTGGCCGCATCTGCAGCTGGTTTACGAGCTCCTCTTGAGGTACGTTGTTTCCACTGACACCGATACTAAGGTTGCCAAACGGTATGTGGATCACTCCTTTGTGCTCCGGTTGTTGGATCTCTTTGATTCCGAGGACCCCAGAGAGCGCGAATACCTCAAGACCATTCTGCACCGCATTTATGGTAAATTCATGGTGCACCGGCCGTTTATTAGAAAGGCAATTAACAACATTTTCTACCGGTTTATTTTCGAGACGGAGCGCTATAATGGGATTGGTGAGCTGCTGGAGATTCTCGGAAGTATAATTAATGGGTTCGCGTTGCCAATGAAAGAGGAGCACAAGTTGTTCTTGGTTCGGGCACTCATACCGCTCCACAAACCGAAATCCGTTGGAATCTACCACCAGCAATTGTCGTATTGCATAACGCAGTTTGTGGAGAAGGATTATAAACTGGCTGATGCCGTTATAAGAGGTTTGCTGAAATACTGGCCAGTGACAAACTGTCAGAAAGAGGTTCTATTTATAACTGAACTGGAGGAAGTACTAGAGGCAACACAACCAGCTGAGTTCCAGAGATGCATGGTACCACTCTTCAAGCAGATAGCTCGGTGTCTCAATAGCTCTCATTTCCAGGTTTGTAATTGTTATCATATGCCTTGTTCCTTTTTTTTTGATACAGTAATTGGTTAAGGGAGTCATACAATGTTTCTGTTGCCGTAGGTTTGGTATAGTTATGCCTTTTTATTAGCTATAGCAGGTGGGAGTATATGCTCATAAGCTTTCCTGTAGAATGCTCTCGATGACATTATGTAGTGGAAGGGAAAAATAACTCCACAAACTGATATTGTTGGGTTGGATATTTTACATTTGAGGTTGAGGTTAGTGGAGATTGCTCTATTAACCTTGTGCAACCTTCCAAAACTTGTATATTGTTGCCCCCCAGATTGGGTGTGACAGATGGAATAAGACCAACCAGACCAAACGAATAAGAGGTGGGGAATGTGGTAACATCCCGCTCCGTACAAGTGAATTCCATTACATCTTTCTCTGTAACCTTCAATCTCCCAGATCTCATGCTTTCAAAACATTGTTAACTTCAAAGCATGATGTGTTATCTTCCTGTAGTTTATATAGATTAAAATTGTGTACATTTTTCAGTTACTAAGATGAAATCTAGAGTGTTGTCCAACCTGCTATATACTTGTTTCTTTGCCTTATATAATTTTGACTGACTTATTTAATTAGATTTATAGCTTTTACTCTTGCAACTTGCAAGTGAAAGAAAACATTTTGGTCAGTTTTATTTGAAAAAACCTATACTAACTTGTCTGCGAGTGAAGGCTTTGTTGTTGTTCTAATTTTATTTGATTATACAATTAGTAGTAAACCATGTGCAAAATTTGGTACATTTAATAAAGTCTTAGGTTTCTTTTTTGAGGTCTACATATTAGTAGTGTACTAAATGAAAACTTTTCTTACAAGAAATGCCTGGAGAATTTGTAACTGTTATATAATGAACTCTTTGATGGTCAAGTTATTATAGCCTCTGAATTTATATGGCTAATTTAGCTTGTGATTATCAGAATTTATTGAATCTGTATATTTGCTAAACTAACACTTGATGTTTTTCATATTGGCTATTGAAAATTGAATACTGAACACCTAGTTTTTTCAGATATATGCAAATGATAATAAACAATATATTACTTTAGTAAAGAGTACTTGCTGAATATGCTGACATTTTCTTCAGGTCGCTAACATTGCATGCTTCTCATAATTAGTCAGAAGTTTTCTATCTGGGTTGAGAATGCTAATTTTTATGTTAGCACCTCCTATGGTCATTGTGGGAGATTTTATTTTGCATTTGAGAGTTTTTTTTTTATGATTTAACACGAGACATTTTGGAGGGCAATTAGGTCATTATCACGGTTCTTTTATCATGGTTGTAATGATTTTATTTGCAAAGTGCAAAGGATACTGAGTTCAATTAAGCGTATATGAAGTAGATGATGATGTTTACTATTAATGCATGTCAGGTGGCTGAGCGGGCCCTTTTCCTTTGGAATAATGACCACATCGTGAGCCTAATTGCGCAGAACCGAGCAGTGATCTTTCCAATAATCTTTGAAGCTCTAGAGAAGAACATCCAAACCCACTGGAACCAGGCTGTGCATGGCCTAACAGCAAACGTTCGTAAAATGTTTCTTGATATGGACGGGGAGTTGTTCGAGCAGTGCCAAAAGCAGTATATCGAGAAACAAGCCAAGGCTAAGGAACTCGAGGCCCAGCGTGAGCTTGCATGGCGCAAATTGGAAACTGTCATTGCGGCCAAGGATGATAACTCAGTTCTAGTCAATTAGGTACATTTTGATGCTGCCTATACCATCCTTTCACCTTCTCTTTTTTCTTCTTTTGTTATTATTTTAATTTTTAAGTAAGGTAACTCAAAAGGACTATATTATTTTGTGGATACACCCTCTGGGTTGTAATGGATTATTTTTTTTTTTTGGGGTTATTTTTTTTTTTCTTTTTTCTTTTTTGTTGTGCCGAGGTTTTGGTTATGCATTTCAAAAGAGATGCCGGGGTGTGGTAGTAAGCAAGGGAGGGTTGGGTTTGGTGTTAGATGAACTGAATTTTTTGGTATGGTTGTAGGAGATCCAGCGGCTTTTATTGTAACTTACGATACATAGAAGTCATTCCAATTTTATTTTGTTTTTACGTATCATATATCTTGGTCATGAAGTGTTGGATAATTGATTCTGAGTTCTCACACATTTTTATTCTCGTGTAATGGAATGCTTAGATATCTTAAGATTCATTGAACATCTCCATGTAGTCACTTCATTAATTATGTTTTGCTTCTCACTTGCTGACAATAATTGGTGAATCCTTTTTTGTGTAATTGTCAACAATAGCATACAATATTTTGTCAACCTCTTAAGCAGAATTATCACACTCCCTTCACTTTTCCCTTATTTCAATACAAACTAGTTCTTAATTATATTTATTAAGAGTTGGCGCATGGCGCATGATGCAATTAGTTGACTTGTGCTGTCAATCATCTGTTTCAAACAAACATTTTTTAAGATATCATATCTGTTCAATAACTTCATTTGGTGCACTTTACTTCTGCAGACATCTATGTGATATTAAATACTTTTATGTCGCTTTAGCTTAAATGAAAAAACAAAAACAAACAAATCTATCATTGTTATTGTAGAAAAAAAAAATAGTGCATCCCAAATTTTATGGGCCTTTTCGGGCCTCAAAACTGTACTAACAAGCCCACTAAGCTGGCTCTCCTTTCTCACTTCTCAGCGACTCCCACTGACGGTCCACCGTCCATCATGCGCCACTTCCTCCTCCGTTCCGTCTCCACCCCACCACTCGGTCCACTCCCCACTCTCTTCATTCTCCGCCGCATCTCCAGCCTGAAGGTCCCCTGGTACAGAGACCCGGCACTCGACGCCGCCATAGACTGCGAGAAGCGCCACAACCTCTGCTCCCGCGTAGTCCGCGAGGTACTCCACGAACCCAACCAATGCATCGCCTTGCGCTACCTCGAGAAACGCCGCGACCGACTCCGCCTCAAGATTCGCGTCGAGACGTTTCTCAATTGGTACCCGAACCTTCTAGAACTTTACTCCGACCGGATCAAACCCTCGTCCTCTCCAGTTCCTTTCCTCCGCCCTTCCCAAACCCTTGTGAAGTTTCTCGCGCATGAAAAGGAGGTCAGATCGAGGAATGAGGAGCTTGTGCTGGCCAAGCTCTGTAAGTTGATCATGATGTCCAAGGACCGGGCTGTGCCGGTGGGGAAGGTGGTTGAGGTGAGGAGGCTGTTCGGGTTTCCGGACGATCTGATTACCTCGGTTGTGCCGAGGTATCCTGAACTGCTACAGGTGTCGAATGGGCATCTGCATTTGGTGTCGTGGAATGAGTCGTACGCGAAGTCGGTGATTCAGGTGAGAGCGGAGGAGGAGAGTGAGGTGATTGGGGTTAGGGTTCGGCCGAATTTCAAATTGAAATTGCCCAAGGGGTTTAATCTGAAGAAGGAGATGCGGGAATGGGTTTGGGACTGGTTGGAATTGCCGTACATATCGCCGTACGCCGATGCGTCGGGGCTGAGCACTGCGTCTCGAGAAATGGAGAAGAGGAACGTTGCTGTTCTGCACGAGTTCCTGTCGCTGACGGTACAGAAACGGGCGCCGGTGGACTCGATTGGGAAGTTCTGGTCGGAGTTGAGGCTGTCGAATGCGTTCTCGAATGCATTCACGCGGCATCCGGGGATATTCTATGTATCTTTGAAACGGGGGATTAGGACGGCTATGCTGAGGGAGGCGTATGGGGATGACGGAACATTACTGGAGAGGGATCCGTTTCTGGAGGTTATGGAGAGATTTACAGAGTTGGTGGATGAAGGCCATAGGGAGTATTTGGAGAAGCTGAAAAGGAAAAGACAGGATTTGGATTTGCAAACAGAACTGGAAATGAAAAGCTGTTGATGAATTTACTGCTCCTTTTCTTTTATTTTAGCAGTTTCTCTGTACCAGCTGCATTGTACATCTGTATTAGTATTAGTTACTGGTGCTTGTGGAAAAACCAGCCTTCACCTGAGCTATCATGGTTACACTGTTTCACCAAAATCCTAAACTCTAGTTCATGTTGGACATATGCGTATGAAAGATAGACGAAACAAAGAAAAATTTACCTTCCACACCTGAGTTCTTTGGACATATCATCGTGTCAAAGTTTTGTTTGTTGTCATTACTGATTACATTTATTATTTGTTAAGTGTCAACTATCTTTTCTTTTTTTTTTTTCTTCATTTTCTCGTCTTATTTGACCAACCTTCGATTAACATTTAAGAATTTCTTAATTATATATTGTAATTAAGATAAAAGTGAACGCGTGGTTGAGTATATGAATTGAAGCCATCTAGAAATTGTGTCAATGGGAGGGAGGATTATGTTCCGGATATGCTAATTATGCTAGGTGACTTGTCAGCATCAGCATGTACTTTTCATGTGTTTTCTTTCTCTCTTTTTCCTTCAAGGATCAAATGAAGAATGTCCAAGTCTTGCCTTCTACACTCTAGAAAGATGGTGTCAATACTATAGGATTGTTCTGCTTAATTTTGCTGCAATTATCTCCTAAACAATATATATAATAAGAGGGATGCTGCTATGGATCGGAGAAAAATTTTAAATTTGAGCTAAAATTTTGTGCGTACTAATCTGAACCCTTAATTAGAAAAAGGGTAAAATTGGTAATGCTTCTCCGTTTAACACTTCCGTTAGTATTGTTCCGCTTCCGTTAGCCTTCTTCTTCTTCAGTCTTCTCCTTTTGGTTTGTGTCTTCCGTGTCGAAATTGAAAGAAGAAGGCGATAAAGGAGAAACGGTGGAGAACCGCTCTAACCACGATCCACGGAGAGAAGATGAGAAGACGAATCTGGAAACCCTCGTCTTTTTCGACGGACATCATATCCCCTCTTCCCGTACCTGTAGCCTTCTTCTTCTTGTCACTGCCGAGTGATTTTCTTGCTACCCCGGGCCAATCCATAACCGTGGACGAATTTCCCTCACTGTCACGATTCTGAGGGTATATTCTGATCTTCGATTGAGAATCTGGATGGCGATGTCTCCTCTCGCCTTCCTTTGACGGACGGATGAGGCTGAAGCCAGCGCCATGGCTGAACTCAAAATAGCTGGGCTCGAGTGAAGAAAAGGAAGAAAGAATGAAGACGAAGCCCATTTAGCTAGCCCAGGAAGTGAAACAAACTAATCCCGTTGAATTCCAGCTCAGCCCAACTTTACAAATCCAAATGATAACCAACTTGGCCCAATTCTGTCAACTTCAAGAATAGATAATTAGGACTAGTCCAGTAAGCCCAATAAGCCCAGCAAATTCTGCCCAATAAATCTTGAATATAAGTTGGCCCAGTGAATTAAGATGATATATTTCGGGTTTTTCAAATAAACAATTCTAAAAATAGTTCCCGAACTCCAAAAATCACAAAATTAACCAGTTAATTTTAAAATTCATTTCACAAATTTTAGGATTTTTCTGTACAGAAACATTTTAAATTTTCAAACTGATGCACCTATTTCATATATGCATATTAACCAGACTTGCACCTATATTTGTACCTAAAAACCCAAGTTCATTTGCATTTAGGTAGAAGATTGTCTAGAATCAAGTTACTTCTGTGATTTGGTCCTATTTTCAAGAAAATGGAGCTTTTAGAGCTATTACGGACCAGAATTGGAGCAAGGAGCAAAAATAGGCGAAGGAGCACAAAGGAGCATCTATTTACGGACCGCAATTCCCTATTTGCGGACCGTAATCAAGAATAGAACTTCTATTTCTATTTCATGCCAGCTCACAACCGCCTATCTAAATCAAGGAAACGCGCAGAAAGCCAATTTAAGCGACAGACAGGCTATTTCAAGGCCAAGCTCTCTTTGAAATACTAATTGCGGACCGCACTCCTATTCCTGCGGATCGCAGTCAGTTCAAAACAGAACATAACACCTATTTTCTGGCGCGTGCTATTTCTGGCGATCTCCTTTGGGACTTTTCCCTTAATTGCGCCTCAAGAAACCAGAAGTCAGACGCCTAAATCTGAGACATCTTCCCCTATAAAAGAGACCCCTTGGGGTGCTCTCATATCAGGATCTTGTGTCGTATCTTGTGTTAGGTGTTAGGTCTCATGTGTTGAGTTAGTTAGTTAGTAGTTAAGATAGTTGAGAGTCGTGTCAAGGGTGGAGCTAAACGCCGCTAAAGTCAAGAAGACGGTTACTCGCCTCTTCCTAAGCTTACTCGGTGCTATCTTTTCTCTTATTTTGTTTATTTGTTGTAGTTATGTCTAGGTCCGAGTAGTCGTGTTTGTTCTTAGGGTCTAGGATGATGTTTGTTTGTATGGATTAATTGAATACTTGATTTTCATGTTTATGCATTAAAGTTATTCTCAATTTGCTTTGCGCTTAATTATAATTGTGCTTGAATTGTTTCTTGTTCGTTTGTCGATCCCGTGGATTGTGATCAGATCTAGTGTGGAAAATTAACTTCAATTGATCAAGAATTGATACTTGTGCTAATTGGGTAGTCAACTTGTTGTCCAATTGTACCCGAGAGGAGAAATTGTGGTTATAACGAGAGTTAAACCAAACCCGAGAAAGAAAGTGAATTGAGCATAGGATTAGATGATTTGAACTCATGTTTGATATTATCCTTTGAATTTCCAATTGAACTAAAAGTATTTGCTAGGATTAGAAGAATTGATCTTAGGTACGGGGGTAATCCTTAGTTAAGGTTAGAAGAATTGAAAAAGGATAATTCTTAGCTAGATATAGACGATCTAAACTTAGGAATATGATAGGATAATCTTTGCAACTGCTTTGGTTTTGTTAGGAATTGATAACTTTAGTCAATAATCAAATTAAACAAAACTGCTCTCTGTCTATTTCTTGCGGACCGTAAAGTGACAGTTGCGGACCGTAAACAGCAACAAATAATAGAGAATCTATCTCTCGGATAGTTACCTGCGGTCCGTAGTTAACAACTAATGGACAATTAAGCTGGTAGCTGAAAGAGAGGCGAATTTGTATGTCCTGCGGACCGTAACCGAGAGGTGCGGACCGCAGGCAATTGATCCAGACAGCAAACAGATTTTGAAAACCCTGGGAACGTTTGTTTAGTAATTGTGTTAAGTAAAGTCTTTACTATTTTCTGCCATTAAATAATTTAGGAAACCAACTTTAAACAACACCCCCCCCCCCAAACAATCACATTCCCTCTAGGATTATAATAGAGTTTAAAGAATTGTTTAGAAATATAACTGTCCCTGTGGATTCGATCCCGACTATTTTGCATAATATCGTACGCTTGCGATTGATTGTATTATTTATGGTAAAAGCCTATACACTCCACGCGTATCACAAACTTTAAAATTTTGAATTCAAATTCAAATTCACATTAAAAAAAGGATAAAAACATAAATTTTTCAAAATAAGTCTCTATTTCCTTTTAAATATTTCCGTACATCATTTGGTACAAATTTTAGGAAATTTTATGCCCATTCGAGCACATTTCAAAATTTCAAATTGAAAAACACAAAAATGCTTTTCTTGAAAATAAATTCAAAAGTGTACAAATAAATGTTCAAGTAGCGAAGACACTTGGATCATGACATTTCTCATGCACATTGTCATTTCTTGTAAATAGTTTCTCATTAAAAACACATTTGAGAATTTAGTGCTCAGTTTAGTGCGTTTTGAATTGAAATAATATACTTGCACACATGTTTTAGCATTTTCCTATTCTTAATCAGAGATGCCTGAATTTAACAGCTTCAGGGTAATTAACAATGAGGGCTTGCGCTCATTGAAATCCAAGACTCCACAATCACTTGAAAATAATAAAACCTTTGTACACGAGTGTCTGAGAGTTAAGGCCTCACAACGTCTACTAACATGCACACGTGCACAGGGGTGACCTTGTCCTTTCTCCCCGCGAGAAACGTCTTCGAAGCGTTCCTCCGTCGGCGGTCCGGAAAGGGTAGCACAAAAACACACGTGCGCAAACATTTAAATGCGTTCAAATTGCAATTTTTTGCTATTTCGAGTGTTATTGGGATCTTAGCGCACTTTTATGCAATTTAAGTCATTTGAAACCAGTTTTGACATTATAATGTGCGTAGACGAGATCCAAATTTTTGAAAAAAACACATTAAGGGCCATTTAAATGCGTTCAAATTGCAATTTATTGCTACTTGGATTATTATTGGTATCTTAACGCACTTATATTCGTTAGATAACGCACTTATATTCGTTAGATAAGTACTTTAGCGTCCTTTATATGCAATTTGAGTTTGAAACCAACTCTGGAATTATAATGTGCGCAAATCTAGTCATAATTGATTGAAGGCACATTTAGAACAATTTGATGCGTTTAGATTACATTTTAGTACTACTTTGAGTGTTATTCGCATCTTAACGCGCTCATATTCATTACATAAATACTTTAATGCGTTTATATGCAATTTTAAGTCATTTGAAACCTGTTTTGGCATTATAATGCACCCAAACGAGGTCAAAATTTATTGAAAACACACACGTGTGCATACATTTAAATTCTTTCAGATTGCAATTTATTGCTATTTCAAGTGTTATTGGGATCTTAGCGCACATTTATGCAATTTAAGTCAGTTGAAACCAGTTTTTACATTATAATGTGCGCAGACGAGGTCAAAATTTTTTGAAAAAACACACTAGGGGCATTTAAATGCGTTCAAATTGTAATTTATTGCTACTTGGAGTGTTATTGGTATCTTAACGCAAGTATATTCGTTAGATAAATATTTTAACATCCTTTATATGCAATTTAAGTTTGAAACCATTTTTTGGCAATTCAAAGTGTGCAAACATAGTCATAATTGATTGAAAACACATTTAGAATTTGAGTGTTATTTGCATCTTAACGCGCTTATATTCATTACATAAGTACTTTAATGCGATTCAATGCCATTTAAGTCATTCAAAATGAGTTTTGGCATTATAATGTGCGCAAACGATGTCAAACTTGATTAAAAAGACACTTAGAGCAATTGAAATGCGTTCAACTTGCAATTTATTCAATTTGGAGTGTTATTGGCATCTTTCTCTTATAATTAGATAAGCACTTTAACGCTTTTTAGATGTCATTTAAGTCATCTGAAACCAGTTTTGACATTATAATGTGAGCAAACAAGGACAAACTTTTTTGAAAACACATTAAGAGCCTTTTAAATGCGTTCAAATTGCAATCTATTACTACTTTGAGTGCAATTGGTATCTTAATGCACTTATATTCGTTAGAAATCAATTATAGAATTATAATGTGCGCAAACGAGGTCAAAATAGATTAAAAAGACACTTAGAGCCATTTAAATGCGTTCAAATTGTAATTTATTGCTACTTGGAGTGTTATTGAACATCTTAACGCACTCATATTCGTTAGATAAGTACTTTAATGCACTTCAATGAAATTTGAGTCATTTGAAATGAGTTTTGGCATTATAATGTGCGCAAACGAGGTCAAAATTTATTGAAAAAAACACTCAGATCATTTAAATTCATTCAAATCTTAATGTATTGCTTTTTTGAGTGTTATTGGGATCCTAAGTCCTAACACACTTATATGCAATTTATGTCATTTGAAACCACACTTAAAGCTATTGATATGCGTTCAAATTACAATTTATTGCTATCGGCCTCACGCCATCGCGTTCGTAATCTTGCGGTCGGCCTCACGCCGCCGTGATAAAATTTCAAATCGAAATGGAAATCTCATATCTAATTTGATTGGTCATGTGAAACTAATCTCATATCCAATTTGATTAGTCATGTCAAGCTAATCACAACTCTAAACTTATTAGTCATGTTAACAAATCTCATTTTATATATTGTATAGTCGGTCATATCATATATGAAGCTCGCCCGATTCTCTCAAATCCCTATAGTGATATATATACAATAATCATGCACATACACCTGGTTATTATCTAATGATATCTCCAAACTCTTATTATCAAATAAAGTGCTGCAAAATTCATATAGTCTCTTAATCGGACGTTCCTGAAGATGATTCAAGGTAATTAACTGCAGGGGCTTGCGCCTATCAGAAAAATATAAACCCCAAATCAAATAAAATTTCTCAAAGAGTGTATTTGGAAGTATCACCCCAAAACATTTTAAGATAAACGTTTCAACAAAAAGATCTGTACATATTGTTTAAGGCATAATATGGAAAATTTGGGTGTGTTTTGAATCCATTTGGAGGAGAACTGAGCACAAAATTAAAAGAAAACTCAAAACAGCCTCTTTAAAACTATGGTTTTAAGCAATTTTGATAATTTTGAACAAGATGGGTGTCATAGATAAGCTTGATATGCCACATTATACAAATTATTTGAAAATACACTTAGAGCCATTGAAATGCATTCACATTGCATTGTATTGTTATTTGAAGTTTTATTTGCATCATAACACACTTATATTCCATAAATAAGTACTTTAACGTGCTTCAGATACAATTTAAGTCATCTGAAACCATTTTTTGGCAATTTAAAGTGCGCAAACATAGTCATAATTGATTGAAAACACATTTACAACATTTCAAATGCGTCTAGATTGCATTTTAGTACTAATTGGAGTGTTATTGGTATCTTAACGGACATATTCGTTAGATAAGTACTTTAACGTCCTTTAGATGCAATTTAAGTTTGAAACCAATTTTGGAATTATAATGTGCACAAACGAGGTCAAAATTGATTAAAAAGACACTTACAGCCATTCAAATGCGTTCATTAGATAAGTACTTTAATGTGCACTATTGTGCCATTACAATGTGCACAAACGAGGTCAAAATTCGACCACATGCTATTTAAAAGAAGTACACTTTTGAGTAAACAATTGCCATCTTTCACTTAATTCATTAGATAAGTACTTTAATGTGCCTCATGCTATTTAAGTCATTTGAAATGAGTTTTGGCATTACAATGTGCGTAAACTAGGTCAAAATTTATTAAAAAAACACACTAAGAGCCATTCAAATGCGTTCAAATTGCAATTTATTGCTATTTCGAGTGTTATTGGGATCTTGACTCAGTTATATTCGTTAGATAAGTACTTTAACGTCTTTATATGCATTTTAAGTCATTTGAAACAATTTTTTGGCAATTTAAAGTGCGCAAACATAGTCATAATTAATTAAAAACACATTAAGAATCATTCGAATGCGTTTAGATTGCATTTTTGTACTAATTGGAGTGTTATTTGCTACTTAATGCGCTTATATTCATTACATAAGTACTTTAATGCACTTCAATGCAATTTAAGTCATTTAAAATGAGTTTTGCATTGCAATGTGCGTAAGTAAACTATGTCAAAATTTATTGAAAATACACTGAGATCCATTCAAATGCGTTGAAATTGCAATTTATTGCTACTTGGAGTGTTATTGGTATCTTAATACACTTATGTTCGTTAGATAAGCACTTTAACCCTTTATATGCAATTTAATTCATCTTAAACAATTTTTTGCAATTTAAAGTGCGCAACCATAGTCATAATTGGTTGAAAACACATTAAGAACCATTTGAATGCGTTTAGATTGCATTTTAGTACTAATTGGAGTTTTATTTACATCTTTATTGCTTATATTCATTACGTAAGTACTTTAATGCGCCTCAATGCTATTTAAGTCATTTGAAATGAGTTTTGGCATTACAATGTGCGTAAACTAGGTCAAAATTTATTAAGAACACACTAAGAGCCATTCAAATGCGTTCAAATTGCAATTTATTACTATTTCGAGTGTTATTGGGATCTTAGCGCACTTTTATGCAAATTAAGTCATTTGAAACCAGTTTTGACATTATAATGTGCGCAAACGAGGTCAATATTTATTAAAAACACACTCAGATCCATTTAAATGCCTTCAAATTGCAATTTATTGTTATTTTGAGTGTTATTGTGATCTTACCGCACTTATATGCAATTTAAGTCATTTGAAACCAGTTTTAACATTATAATGTGCCATGTGCGTAAACGTGCGCATACATTTAAATGCGTTCAAATCGCAATTTATTGCTATTTCGAGTGTTATTGAATCTTAGCGCACTTTTATGCAATTTTAAATCATTTGAAACCTACCTTGGCATTATAATGCGCGCAAACAAGGTCAAAATTTATTGAAAACACACACGTGCGTATACATTTAAATGCGTTCAAATTACACTTTATTGCTATTTCGAGTGTTATTGGGATCTTAGCGCACTTTTATGCAATTTTAAGTCATTTGAAACTAGTCTCGGCATTATAATGTGCGCAAACGAGGTCAAAATTTATTAAAAACACACACGTGCGCAAACATTTAAATGCGTTCAAATTGCAATTTATTGCTATTTTGACTGTTATTGGGATCTTAGGGCACTTTTACGAAATTTTAAGTCATTTGAAACCTGCCTTGGCTTTATAATGCGCGCAAACGAGGTCAAAATTTATTGAAAACACACACGTGTGCATACATTTAAATGCGTGCAAATTGCAATTTATTGCTTTTCGAGTGTTATTGGGATGTTAGCGCACTTTTATGCAATTTTAAGTCATTTGAAACCTGTCTTGGCATTATAATGCGCGCAAATGAGGCCAAAATTTATTGAAAACACATGTGCTCATACATTTAAATGCGTTCAAATTGTAATTTATTGCTATTTTGAGTGTTATTGGGTTCTTACCGCACTTATATGCAATTTTAAGTCATTTGAAACCTGTCTTGGCATTATAATGCGCGCAAATGAGGTCAAAATTTGTTGAAAACACACACGTGCGCATACATTTAAGTGCGTCCAAATTGCAATTTATTGCTATTTCGAGTGTTATTGGGATCTTAGCGCACTTTTATGCAATTTTAAGTCATTTGAAAGCTGCCTTTGTATTATAATGCGCGCAAACGAGGTCAAAATTTATTGAAAACACACATGCGCGTTTGTTTAAATGCGTTCAAATTGTAATTTATTGCTATTTCGAGTGTTATTGGGATCTTACCGCACTTATATGCAATTTTAATTCATTTGAAACCTGTCTTGGCATTATAATCCGCGCAAATTAGGTCAAAATTTATTGAAAACACACACGTGCGCATACATTGGAATGCTTCCAAATTGCAATTTCTTGCTATTTCGAGTGTTATTGGGATCTTAACGCACTTATATGCAATTTTATTGCTATCATAAATAATGTGTGCAAAGTGCTTGGATTTAGCCATGCACTTTTAAATATGAAATTCAAGAAGGAGTTGTTCTTATGAAATTCAAATTTTAACGAAATTTCAAATGTTTGTGCCGATGTGAAAACGATGGAATAAAGAAAAGAGCGTAGACTTTCAATTTTTAGAACTTTGTCTTTTTGCCGCTTTTAATCTCAAAATATACAAAATTCGTATATACAAAATTCGTATGTTCACATAATAAAGAACTTTGTAGAGGACCTAAGACTTTTGTTTATTTAAAACTTCTATCTTTTCCATTTTGGTCACTAAAATATAAAGTGTGCTCAAATGAGTCACAAAGTCCTCAGATACATCTTTAATGATAAAATATATATGACAAGTGTATGTACAATGTCACAATCAAAGTGTTCTAACTTAACACTTGTTATACACTTTTAAACATAATTTTTAAAGAAAAAGTGTTTTGTGCTCTTTTAATTTCAAAATGTGCTTAAACGGGCACAAAAATTCCCAAAACATATTTTTGATGAGTAAATATTCACAAGATGACAAGAGTATATACAATGTCATGTATCAAAGTGTTCTAAACATTTACACACTTTATTCATACACTTTTAAGCAAAACTTCAAAAAAAGTGTTTTTGTGTTTTCACTTTTAAATTTATAAAGTGATTAATAAACATAAAATTCTCTAAAATTTGTACAAGGAAATCAAGGAAATATTCACAAAGGGGTTATGACTTTTATTTCTGAAAATTTGTATTTTTGTCCCTTTTTGAATTTGAACCCAAATTTACACATGAAATTTCAAAATTTGAAAATCCAAAATGTTTTTACATAGAAAAATCCTATAATTTGTAAGAAAAATTTTGAAACCATTTTTGTGATTTTTAGAGTTTGGAACTATTTTTAGAATTATTTTTAGTGAAAAACCCGAAATAAATCAACTTAACACACTTGGGCCAGCTTTTATTTCCTTAATCTATTTATTGGGCCGAACTGAGTTTCTGGGCTAAGAGCGGATCAAGATTTGGGCCGAACTCATATAAGATCATCAAAAATCGTATTTTTTCTTTCTTTTTATTTTGCCAGATCGATCTTGGCCGCCGGACGTTACACGGAAACGGATCTCAGTGCTCGGAGCTCCGATTGACGATCGGTGAGTTGCGTTGGAATCGTGGGAGCGAGAAGAATTCATCTATGGTCTCCGATTCGACGGAAATGTAGCAAGGAATACTCGCATTGATTTTCATTGAGTCTGACAAGCTTGTACTGAAGACTTCACATTCGATTTTCTTCTTGAGCGCGGTCGCGTCGGGCGCGGGCACAGCAGGCACCGCGGGGCGAGCGTTGGCAGGGCGGGGCGTCGGGCGCGGGCACACAGCGGCAGCGGCGCGGTCAATTTTATTCTAGAGTTGGGTCTGTTTGGAAGAGAAGAGAAGAGAGACGGACGGGAGAAGAAGAGAGGAGCGTAATTACCATTTTAACCTTTTCTTTCCGTCAAATTTAACGGAGGAGTGAAATTTCGGAGCAAACTTCAGACGTCCGATTTATAGGAAATGGACGGTCTAAATTTGACCCAGTCCATAGAAGAATTTGCCATATAATAATATTGAACTATTCATTGATTTGGAAGCAACAAATTTGAACTATTATATTTTTTCAGTTAATATACAAGTAATAATAACCAACTGATAAAGATTCTTTTGATAAAATACTAATTGATAAAAAAAATAGATGTATGAATGAAGTTATACAAACCCCAACTTGGTCGGCATCAAATCTAGTTAAAAATGGTTGAATATTCAGAATGAACTTAGTCATGGTAAAATAGGGTAAGATGGTGATGCCCAGAAGAAAATTATAATTATATAGCCTCTTGATATATTTCAGGTAATATTCCAGGAATAACACCTCATGAGTAGTACAGTTCTCCAAAAAAAAAATACTGAATCATTTCATGCCTTTAGTAATTTATCAGCTCTTGTAGATGATTTCTCCACACGTATGCTTTTGATATTGCTTATAAGTTATTAATAAAACACAGAACATGCATGATTATAACAAAATGTTTTGAGTTCCTAGATAAATACAGGTTTCTTTCTATTAGGAAAATTCAATATAGATACCTTAGCTCAGATATATCTATTATTGAAGAATAAATAAATCTGATATTAAAGAGACCATTCTATTCTTCTAGCTAATAAAGTTTTATTTCTATCACAATAAATCTCTTAGGATTTTTGGTATGGCATAGTGATTTTATGTTTCGTCTTAATTTTAAATCTTGACACACATGAAGTTGTTCTTACATGGATGTATATTCTTCAGTTACATATATATAAACACAACAACAACAAATTAAGCCTTTAATTAGTCTCAAGCGACAAGCAATTAAGTTGATAGGCTAGAAATGAAACCCAACAAGAGCCATGTGATCGAGTAGAAATATTCTCTAGTAGCGACATATGAATTGAACAAAAATTAGAAAAAGCTCATAATTTAAAAAAGAGAACAAAATAGAAGCACCGAACTGAAGCCTGAAGTCAACCGTGTGCTTCAGTTTCCTCCTATTCTATTCATGAGCTTTGCTTGCTCTCACACTTCACTCTCAGTCATATAGACTGGACTAATTAAACTATTTCAATCCTATGGTATCATCCATGGATATTCCCCTAGCTAATCCCCTCGTTTGTCGCGATCGATCTCAAAGCAAAGCAAGCCAATCAAGAAAAGTCAATACATGCATTGCATATGCATACGTACCTTCTATATATATATGCCATATCAAAGCTGAGACATTTATATAGAAGAACACGATTGTAATTTGTAATTAACACGGTAGTGACAATTAATGATGGGGAAACACACAGCTTTCTTGTTCGTTTTTCTCTCTGTTGTGGGGCTGCTAGCTTCAAGATGCAATGGAGTATCCATCACCAGCAACTACCGCCGGAGGTTGGAAGCGTCCGTTGATATGCCTCTTGATGCTGATGTATTCAGGGTGCCCTCTGGGTACAACGCTCCACAGCAGGTCAGAATTTGTTCAGTTGTTCTAACCAAGTGATGTCAATTTCGCATACATTTATCGTTTGTGCACTACAAAGTATCTATGCGAGCAAACAGTATTAATTAAGAAGAAACTAATATTGTAGTATCCAAGTCCAACAATTATCTACTTAATAACTCCCCTGCAATTTGATATATATAACTATTAATTCAAACACTCTTTAACTCTTAATTCAAATTATATTTATATCGTTGAATGGCTGGATGGACGCATCACATTTTCCTATTAAGAATGGATACTACTGGGCTTGGATTGAACTGGGCCGACATGGGCTCGCTTCAAATTATACAATAGTAGAAAATTCATGGACCATTTTAATTTGTCAATAGTATTAGTGTCTCATTATATATGTTATGTTGTCAATTAAAATTAATTCTCTAGCTTCCACTAATTTACTTAGAAACTTTTAATGTCCCAAGTTGTATTGTGATTGTGATTTCAGTCCCCTACGCACAGAGGGCGTGAGAATTCTGAGTTGTTTGTTCTCCTTTGATGATTGTTTTGTTTTACTGGTCTCGCTTGCTTGCAATTAGTGAGTGACCTTTTCAGTAGTGCCCACAAGATGTTTGACAGAATGCCGTACTGAACATTTCGTAGTATTTCGGTGTTTATGGTTTAGTACTACCAGGAGCCAACATTAAGTCATTAAATATATCACTATATTGGTTTTGTTTGTTAAAATCATTTGATTACAATTTTGAAGGTTCACATTACTCAAGGGGACTATAACGGATCTGCAGTTATTGTTTCGTGGACCACACCCGACGCACCGGGGTCAAACACCGTCAAATACGGGAAATCCAAAAACGATCTCCATCTTTCTGCTAAGGGAAATGTTAGACAGTACAAGTTCTACAACTACACATCTGGTTATATCCATCACTGTCTGCTCAAAAACTTAGAGGTACTATAATTCTACTTTATGTAGCGTATAATTATTCTGGAATGATATGCAGAGGTCAAATGCATTTTAGTGTAGCTCAACTGAATGGGATTAATTTCTTTTTTCATCTCTCTCTTTAGAGTAACTCTACATATTATTATGCCGTCGGAGAACATGACAGTGTCAGACAATTCTCGTTCAAAACTCCACCTGCCCTTGGTCCGGATGTGCCATATACCTTTGGTCTTATCGGTAAAGCTAAATTTCCTAATTTTGATTTTTTTTTTTTTTTTTGTTGGCTTCTTTGGCAATGAAGTTTTTGCATAATGACTACATCTGTTCATAATAATTAAGTTGCTTCATTTGTGTAGGTGATCTTGGCCAAACCTTTGACTCCAACATTACTCTTTCCCACTACAAAGCAAATCCAGATGCTGATACTTTACTTTTTGTCGGTGATTTCTCTTATGCTGATAATTACCCAAACCACGACAATGTCAGATGGGACACATGGGGCAGATTTACTGAGAGTAGCGTAGCTTATCAGCCATGGATTTGGACTGTTGGAAACCACGAGATCGACTTTGTCCCTGAAATTGTGAGTCAACTCTCTTGTGCTATTTCTAATTTCAGTATAGATGAGCCATGTTTTGGATTGAACGGAGTTCTATGTCATTCTAGGGGGAAACAACTCCCTACAAGCCGATGTTGAACAGGTACCCAACTCCATACAAAGCATCAGGCAGCACAGAGCCTTACTATTATGCTATCAGACGGGCCTCTGCGCACATCATTGTCTTGGCATCCTACTCCGCATATGGTACTGCTAGCCAAACCATGTGTAACATGAAATTTCTTTCTATAGCATCTATATGCATAATTTTTCTGGAGAATAATCTGAATACTGTGGTTTCTTTTTTCCAGGGAAATATACACCCCAATACCAATGGCTACAAGCTGAACTTAAGAAGGTGGATAGAAAATTGACTCCTTGGCTGATTGTGCTTCTGCACTCACCGTGGTACAATAGTAACAACTATCACTACATGGAGGGTGAAACCATGAGGGTCCAGTTTGAAGCATGGATGGTCCAATACAAGGTCGATGTGGTGTTTGCTGGCCACGTTCATGCCTACGAGCGTTCTGTGAGTAGCCATTATATGTCTACATATCCTTACTGATTTAATTACCTTTTCAAACTGCTGGTAATTGACTTGTTTAGTTTACAAAATGATGCGTAATTTGGTTATATTTGGGTTTAATGTACTTATGCATCAACATGCCTTGGAATTTCACAAGGAGACTTCTATGCATTCATAGTTTTGCAATGAAATTGGATTTTGTGGTACCGATGGCATAGAACGCAAAATCAAATTTGACCATAACTTTTCTGTCTGTTTTTTTTTTTTAATTTACAGCATAGGGTTTCTAACATCGACTACAACATTACCAACACAAAGTGCACACCAGTGACCAACATAAACGCTCCTGTGTACATCACAATTGGAGATGGAGGCAACATTGAAGGCCTAGCTTCCAAGTAATTAGATACTCTGAATCATACCAAATCTATTTTTGTGTGAATTTTAAGGTTCTAAGATTTTGATAACATTCCAAAAATTTTTAACTATGCAGCATGACAGAACCACAGCCGAGCTATTCGGCCTTCAGAGAGGCGAGCTTTGGTCATGCTATCTTTGACATTAAAAACAGGACCCATGCGTATTACACCTGGCACCGCAACCAGGACGGCATTGCCGTTGCAGCAGACTCCATGTGGTTTACCAACAGATACTTCAACCCAACAAGTGATTCCTAAGTTGCTATATATTCGTGATTCTTGATTGATTTATGATTTATCACACATATGGTGTGGTGGTTCATGTTACTTTGTAATTATGTGACTGTTTTGTTGGCATTCAATTGTGTTAAATTTTATTCAGTGCTTAAGAATAAAAGTTGCTTTCTTTTCTAAAGGACGTTTTAATGGCCTAAAAATAGATGCCTTTGTATTAAAATAATAATAACAGGGTATGATATAATATATATATTTTTTTTTTGCATAACAAATTTAAGAGCAGTATAACATAAATGCTCAACAAGAAATGGAAGTAAAATTTGATTATTACAATGCTTTGTACGAATTTCTCTTCAAATTCTTAGACAAAACCAAAGAACATCCACAAAAAGTCAAAAACTTAAAATATCCGAGAAAATCAGCATATATAAGTTCTATCATTTTTTGTCATTATTTTCCCTTTGATTATATGCAAAAAACAAAAAAAAGTTAATTATCTTCTAAATTTTGATCATTTTTTAAAATTGTGGGTCTCAACTACCATAAAAAAAATTAAAATTTTTTTTGCTCTTTTAGTCTTTTACACTGCATTTTTACTATTATGCACCCAAAAATATTGAATTCTTGATCATACCTTTTAGTGGAGTGCCTATCCCTTGTAGTACTGCAAGTTGCAGATAATCATGTGGACCATTGGATCTTCTTGAGATTAGTGCTGGCTAGGATCTTGAGACAATCTAACAGCCCACGTGATTAACTGCAATTTGCAGTACTGCGGAGGATATAAAATCCTTTTGGGGCCCGTTCCACAGACTCAAATATTGTAGGTTTTCATAGGAATTGACAGTCTATAGGAAATAATTTCTCTATCTTGTTCGGCAGACAATAGTATCAATTCCTAATAGGAATTTATTCCTCTAAAACAGTTGTTTTTAGAGGAAAAAATTAATTAGGTCCGACATAATTATTCTTTTCCTATCAATAATAGGCTTTTTATAGGATCTCACCAAATACAACCTAAATTCCTATTTTAATAGAAAAAAACTTTATATAGGATCAGTAACTACCGAACATGCCCTTAGTGTCTTTTCAATTATTTGTCCCTAAAAAATTTTGGGTTGAAGCTATGCCACTGTCTTCACATTAATAATCACTCAAAATGAATTATGGATTTAGATTCTTAATGCATCTTATGATTCTAGATCTAAGTATGTAACGTTCCAAACCAATAACCATACTTTTTTTCCCCCTTATTGTAAGTTTGTTTTCAGCCCAAATCCATATATGCCCAGTTTTGCCCACGAAGGCAGCCGTGGCGAGATGCGCCACGTGCAATGATCAGCAATAAATTAATTACGTAGCAAATTGTCTCTCTTTCTTGATGATATTATCTATATCTTGACTGTCTGTCTGTCTGTCTTTTTGTCACGTCACGTTGCATATAACTTGTGTTCCTTTAGCAATACAAACCCAAAATCAAAGTAATGATGTTATTGTTGGCTAAAAGTCTCCTAAAGGCTAAAACTTTTGGTAGACTTTTTCTCTTTCGGATGACAGATGGGACCCACTGAAACAAGTCCCCCCATCTAGCTAATATCATATCATATCTGAGCCTTTATGATGAAAATGGACCCTTCAGATTCCATAGCATAGCTTATCTATTCTATGGCTCGCAAAATAAACTTTCTTTCTTTCTTTTCTTTTAATACGCTACGCACGCCCATTCATTCTCGAATTATCCGCGAATTACTCGCCAAAAATGCGCGAACACTGTTAATAATAGCTTCAGTCTTCTCTTCTCAACTGTTCTCCATGGCTTCCTCCAATCTCCTCCTCCTCCTCTTCACCCTCCTCACCACCCTCGCCTCCTCCTCCTCGTCCGCCTCCTACTTCGACTTGTTCTCCTCCTGGTGCGCCCGACACAACAAGACCTACGCCACCCACCAGGAGAGCCTGTCCCGATTCCGCATCTTCCAGCAGAACGCCGAATTAGTCGAAGCCCACAACTCCGATGCGGCCGCAACCTATACTCTGGCTTTGAATGCGTTCGCGGATTTGACTCCCGATGAGTTCCGGAAGACCCGGCTGGGACTGGCGGGGATCCGGAATGTCGGTAGGGAGGAGAACAGGAATGGGAATGGGAATGGGAGGGTTTTTACCGGCTTCGGATTGGGGTATCGGGTCCCCAGTTCGGTGGATTGGAGGAATCAGGGCGCCGTTACCAAAGTCAAAGATCAGGGGAGCTGTGGTCAGTGCTCATATCTCTCTGTTCCTTTACTGGTTTTACAGTCTTACAGTTTTACTGCTTGCAGTTGAGCTACATTGTCATTTTTTACGCAGTGTGGTAATTTTGTATCAAAATGTTATAGGATACCAAAGATGATACTTGACTGCATTGGTATTCATATTACTTGAGAAACTCTTCAAATTAATATGCTACTTATTTAAATAGTACGAATAACTTTAATACTAAATAAGTTAATATGAATACAAACCTATGTAACATGAATACTAATAATGTCGGAATCAATTTTGGTATCTATGTATCAGTTATCTTGTTTAAAGTGTTGAACTTTTGTATCTATTGGGTTTGCAATTTCTTGTTTAAAGTGTTGAACTTTTGTGAAATCGCACTGTGGTGGTTATGTGAAGAGAAAGCAACTGTACAATGGGGCTTTACTTTTGCTGCCATAAAGGCAAGGTAGCAGGTGTGTTGTCTAATTGGGATTGGATGGTTAAGATTAGAAACAAAAGTGTCATTTTGAAGTTTTTTCTGTGTTCTCGGCAATCGAATAATTGATCTTGAATTCTTGATTAAATTGCTGGAAAATTTATGGGAAGCACCTATCACTGTTTGCTCAAGTAGCTTGGGTCTGGTATGGTGGTACCAATTGGCTGGCCTGTTAGTGGATGAGTGTTCATTATTATGATATTTCTACCATCAAGCAAAATTTAGTCACTCGTGAAACCATCATGATGTACACATAATCGTTTGAAGGATCTTTTATTGAGTATTGCTATATTGCTATCCAATCTGGCTTAATTTTGGTTATTACTTGGCACCTGGTTCTACAGTTAATTATATTTACTATTTAGTAATAGAATTTATCGAATGCTCTGAGAGGATTTTTCTTTATGGGGGATTGGTACAGTTGACAAGGAGACACATGATTTATATAACTTTTAAATTACTTATTTATCTACCATATGTTATTTTTATAAGGTGCTTGTTGGAGCTTCTCTGCTACTGGTGCAATGGAAGGAATCAACAAGATTGTGACGGGGTCTCTTGTCAGCCTCTCAGAGCAGGAACTAATCGACTGTGACAGGACTTACAACATGGGCTGTAATGGTGGCCTTATGGATTACGCATTCAAGTGGGTGATTAAAAATAAAGGCATCGATTCTGAGAGTGATTATCCGTATAAAGCCACCGATGGAAAATGTAATAGCAACAAGGTACCTTTTATGAAGGGTCTCTTTTCGCAAGTTACCTCAGAGTTTTAAGTTGAAATTGCAAATACTACCCAATATTTCTTGTCATTGTGACTAGCACTCACACATTAAGAGAACTTCATATCGATTTCCAGAAGCAGATGAAAAACACATTGTACCAAATACTTGATAATTGATTCTAGATTCTCCAATAGAAATAGATGATCTTGACTGTTGGAAATTTCTTCAAGAGAAGGATAAAACCTACCTTAATAAAATTTTGAACGTTGATTGTAAGTAGCATAAAATAGTTACAAAGCGATTATTATATTCAAAATTGCATTCCCAAAAATTCTGTTGTCATTAATTTCTCCAGTTGAACACACAACCCTTCAAGTTAAGTGCTAGCAAAACTTAAGGAACTTGAGTGTAGTTTTTCTCTATTCTATTGTGTCAATTCTTTCAATTGCTCAGTGTCTTTCCTGATCTTGAATTTACACTATTTCTTTCTTGCTTTGATTACCAATTGTGGACTTCAAAGAATTTCTCAAACTTTATCCCTTTATTTTTTTTATTCATGAAGGTTAACCACCGTGTTGTCACTATAGATGGCTACACAGATGTACTTCCAAACAGAGACGATTTACTACTCCAAGTAGTGGCAAAACAACCTGTCAGTGTTGGAATCTGTGGCAGCGATAATGCATTTCAGCTATACTCTAGCGTATGAATTCTTTTTCTGTGTTAATGTATTATCACCACAATGTTGAACGAGGTGATTTGAAATATATATGCCTCTGCAAACTACCCTTGCAAGATGTAATATGTAAAAAACTCAAAAGTGCCCTGGGACAGCAAAACACTGTTCTTGTAACTCTCTCTTTCACATTCAGTTCTGAAGACGCCAACCAAATTCAACCCTCCGATGTGACTTTTTTGACTTACTTTCTGTAAAAAGGAAGAACATAAGCTTGCTTTGGGGACAGTACGTATATATTGATCTCTTTATTTAGGATCTGTATATACGATATTTATATTCTTTGTAGGAGCAAAAACTGTAAATCTACTATTTTGGTTGCATAAATATACACAACTAGTAACGTGTAGAGGGTTGTGAATCATGTGAAATCCATCAGCTGAAAATCGGAAAGTTTACTGGCATAACTAGGTAACTAATAATTAAGCAATAAATAAAAATGACCAGGTTAAGATACTTAGTAGAGGCTGTCTTGATTGTTTAAACAAATTACAAAAAAATATAGTACAAGCAAGCCAATTACAATGACTATAGATCTTGGAAATAACTAGTTTTATATCTTGTAACTGCAGGGAATCTTTACTGGCCCATGCTCAACCTCTCTAGACCATGCTGTGCTGATTGTTGGGTATGGGTCACAGAACGGACAGGACTACTGGATCATTAAAAACTCGTGGGGCACAAGCTGGGGCATGGATGGTTATATGTACATGGCACGCAACACCAACAGCTCGAAAGGTGTATGTGGGATTAACATGATGCCATCATACCCAACGAAGACTAGTCCAAATCCACCCCCATCACCAGATCCTAGTCCAACCAAATGCAGCCTCTTGACATACTGTCCTGCGGGCAGCACATGCTGTTGCTCATGGCGTGTGTTCGGGGTGTGTCTCACCTGGAGCTGTTGTGGACTGGACAGTGCAGTTTGTTGCAAGGATACTAAATATTGCTGCCCGCAGGATTATCCAGTATGTGATACAAAGAATCAGCAATGCTTAAAGGTACTACTTGTTAATAATTACCTTACATCGTTGGTACTTTTCCATAAAGAATTTTTCCAAATTATGCAAATTTTTTTATAAAAAAAATTAAAAAGTTTTATACTTGGGTAAGCTCTTATAGATATTGCCGGTTTGCCCAATCTTTTTAGTTGGGAGATACATCCTTGCCGGGTGTAACCTTTTTTTGTCTTCTAAATGACAACTCAAGCCAAGTAATAGGTGAAAGGCAGTTTTAGCCGTTCTAAGCTTGATATATGTTTTTATAGAATCGCTGGAACTTACAAATCAATAATTGCAGGATCTGAGTAGCTAGTATTAAAAAGTTGGTTTGTTGCAGCATTGCAGATGTAATTCCCAAAACAGCTGCCAAGTATGTGGGTCTATCTTTAATTTTTTGTTCAATATCTGATCAATTGTTATTGCTATATTGTTTATAGGGAAATGGAAATACCACAAGTGTGGAAGGAATTTACAGGGAAGATTCTTTTGTCAGAGCTGGATGGTGGAATGATATTTTAGCATTGTAATGTACAGCATCTACTAGTCATTGTCAATATAGAAGGTAAATATTTTTATCTATATTCTTTTATCAATTCTCCACAAATGTATTATTTATCTAGTGTGACTCATTGTAAATTGTATGTTGTGCCTTTTCAGGTTTCTTGCTGGGGGTTTTGCTTGTTTTTGCCACGTATTGTCGTGCAAGACCCAAAGCAGCATAGTTGTGCGATTTTGAAATTGTAGTTCATAGATTTTGCAGGGACATTGTCTTATCATGTACTTTTTTCCACGAATATTTATAGTACAGTTATGAAACCTTTTGCCTTAATAATCCGACACAAAAACGCTTTGTATTGTTTAAATATGTTATGGAATAATTCTTATGTCATGTACACAGAATATGGTTCATTGAACTGAAAGAGACCCGAGGGTTATTTTTCTTAGTAATATTCAATCTCTTATTAAATTCTTTCGCATAAGTATACAGGTAACAGAAGTTATAATTTTATCCATAGTGTGGTTTATTTACCCGTTGTGGCATGAGGATGGGATGGCTGCTCTGTAGTTTATAAAACCAGCCATGCATCTGTTGGAGTCTTGAAGTGAACAAAAAAAGGTAGGAGATTTCCAACCAGGATTCGATGTTTCCATTAGCATGCATAAATTATCTTGTCCGGTATTGAGATAACCCCACTTGTTGAAGTCCGAATCCCTGGAAGTGGCCAGCTAGTGCCGAGTGTGTACATTGTTGCTGCAGCATCAATCACATCGATAGCACTAGCTCTTCATATTTGTTGGCTGATCAAGGTTCCTTTAGTACATTCTTAATGATTTTTCTCTGTCGGGTTTTCAATGATTCAGAAAATATTTATTCTTGACTCCCAATTAAATTAAAAAAAAAATGGGAGATACAGATGCTATAGCATCATTTTCCAATCCAATTGAAGTTCAAGAGATTGTTTAGCTGCTGTGTTAAAGTCAAACTAGATAATAGCTCCCATATCCTTATTTCGTAGTTGCATCAATAATGTATGGAATTGAGATTTCGTTGAACAGCTAAATATAATGTTGGTCAGATTTTGACATTGGTAAAGCTCATTTATACTTGGAACAATTTCTATTTCGAGGTCACTTCGCCTGCAACCTCAACAATTTCAGAGTACTTGGATTGTTTGGTTTACTCCTCAGTTCTTGCTGTGATTTGCTTTCGAACTTAATCTGAATTGTATGTTTGTGTTGGCTGTTGATAGATAAATTGCATTAATACTCTGCTTAGGACCACAATGCTAATTAAATTGCTTTGAGCATTCAGTGGTGGGGCTCAGATTTTAGAGTTATCATTGAATGTTGCTGCCCTCAGCTGCGTTTCATGGTAGAAGTTATGCCAGCTTTCTTTCTTGCTAATATTTGTTTAGCCGAGTTTCCTTATCCGAAAAATCTGCATTCAGCAACAAAATGCATCCATATTCCATAGATGTACTCACAACACATGTATATCCATCCCACAGTTGACAGTTGATTTGAGAGACCCTTCTTAGTTCTCGCTATCCTATAAATAAATAATAAATGGTGGGTGCACCTTGTCAATTGTCAACCTCGTTCACAAACCACAACACCAAAAAAAGCAAAAGTCAACCTTTTATATTGATATTGTGGTGGTTTGATTTCTCCGAAAAGAAGGAGAAATTATTAATTAAACAAGAAAAAAACTCGGATTAGAAATTTACGAATAGTAGAAATTAAAATGGCGAAGGCAGGCAGCGTTATCCATGTCAGTAGCGAAGAGCAATTCCGGGCTGAGATCAATGCGGCCAAGGAGGCCAAGAAGATCGTAAGCCTAGCTCGATCTCATTGTTGTTCATGTTTAGCTGTATCTTAGAGATTGCATGCATATTTAATTACTTAATGTTATCCGAAAATTAACAAACAGGTAGCGGTGGATTTCTTTGCGACATGGTGTGGGCCATGCCGGGCGGTAGCACCAGTTTTTGAGCAGTTGTCAGAGAGATACCCTGGAGTCGTCTTCCTCAAGGTCGATGTCGATGCAGTAGAGGTATGTAATTCATTATTTGATAAAAAAATAATATCAACATGTTGTTGCATGCTATGCTATATATGAATGATATGATCTGATGTAGTAATGTTTGGTTCTATATAAATATATATGCAGGAGGTTGCACGGCAGTACGAGGTGAATGCAATGCCCACCTTCCTTTTTCTCAAGGATGGTCAGGAGATGGACAGGTTTGTGGGTGCCAACCCCGCTCAACTTGAGGCCAAACTTGCTCACCATGCTGCTGCACCCTAGCTAACTACTTTCATTAATTAGCTTATATATCCTGCTTGTAATTAAACATATATAATGTTTTCTGATTTGCCACGCCGGCCTTGCCTGAGCTCTTTCTAGTTTAAGCTAATTACCGTTTGGAAGTAAAATTTTTTCTTTAGTTCAGTTTCCATTGGGTTACCCGACTGATATATATTTTCTTAATTTCTTTGCTTGAATCCTTACTTTATCAAGACTAAAAAAGGGAAGAAAAATGAAAGTATAGGTAAGAAACAATATATAATCAATTAAAAGAAAGGGAAAACAAACGATTCAGGTATATACAAATACAATGTCCCGATCGATGAAGACGTATAGATATCAACGACGATTGAATGTTTGTTTGTTGGTTATAACACTGAGGTCTGAGGGCCTGTTCTGTTCTGTTCTGTGGGCTGTGGCCAATCTTACATGGTACGGGAGGCCTCATGATAGAATTTTTCCGTTGGAAATTAAAAAATTTGGTGGCTGTGGCTGGGTTATAAAAGGCAAAACTTAATTTTTACTAATCTTAGTCCTTTTCCTTGAGTTATCTTTTTTTGATGTAGCAGGCTAGGGGCTAGGACTTGGGGCTACTATACTATAATTTTGTTCCTTTTTGAGTTAGCTTTAGTACTTGTGAATAAAATTGCTGAAAAGGCTTGAGTGTTTGTAATGATTACGTTTACTTAATTGTTTATAACTTTATAATAGATAAGATAGGTCAATATAATATAGGTGTGGATTTGCATTTGCTGATCCTCACTGTGGCCTGCAAATAAGGGAAGTGGGTGCAGGTCCACAGGTCCACAGGTCCAGTCCGGTCCATCCCAATTACCTATATATAAAGAGAAAGAGTAATGGCCAGGCCAGATAAGATTACATTACACTGACGCCAGAATAGAATAGATGTTTCTCCATGTCCTTCTCTTTTATTAGGCTCATGCCTCATAGTCATATATAGATATCATATAGTCAGTCATCGGATAGGAGCGTTACGATTACGATGCTGTGTGTTCTTTGTTTATTCATGGCCATGGCCCATGGGAAAGAGTAATTGGCTGATGATATCTTTCCACTTAGATCTTGCCTTCTTCCCTTGGTCTGTCTGTCTGTCTGTTCCCCTGCCTGCCACCCGATATTATTGTTATTATTCATATTCTATCTCCATTACACATCTCCTTTCTTTTTAACAAACACCTTACATATTATAATCAATTTCGACAAGTTTGAAATGGCCATTCATTTAGAGAATTAATAAAAATAAATCAATCAATACTTAGCCAACTAATTATCTTCAAAGTCATACACAAATATTTAACACTCTCGGATTATATATCTTAAATAAAATAAAATAAAATATCACCGATGATAATTAAGGACGAAGAAATGATCCAGGAGTGCTATATATTTTAAGTATTTAATTTATAACTCGGCAAGAATAGATACTAGTTGTATATGTTGGCAGCCACAGCCAATTATCATCAGGAAAAAAAAAAAAAAAATAGATACTAGTCAAAAGGCATTATTTAATCCGAATCGGAATAGTAATTTCTAAACTTTTTTTTGTTTTTCTTGTTCTTGCAACGACCTAGACTAGACCTAGGCGTGGCCTCAATCTTTTTAAATAAGGCCCGAAAAATACAAATTCACGACTTTAAGTCCCGTAACACACATTTTTCACATTTAAGCCAGACGCTTCCGTCCAACCGGGACGGGACGGTACCTCAACGTCCAGACTAGCAAAATAGGACGGTGCTGAAAGAAGACGTCCAACTTTTCAAGGTGGACGGTGCCCTTCAGCAGCATCCAAGTGCTCTGACGTATCGTAACTGGGACGCTGCTGAAGGGCACCGTCCCTTCACAAAGCTAGACAGTAGGGAACTTTCCCGTCCAAATGGGATGGTTCGGTAAATTCTTGTCCAACTGGGACGGTGCTATATATTCCCGTCCAACTGGGATAGGAACTCTGCATAATTAAGTGGACCTCACTGTCACCTCTATGTTGTCTGCTGTGCTTGCTAATCGGTCCTCAATCTGGATCATGCTTCCATCAAGTGTCTTTTGGATGGACTTATCAGTAACTAGCAGCGATTGTTCTAATGAAACAGGTTGGGTTGCTGGTTTAGGGGAAATATCAGCTGTGTCTAGGGGTGCACAAAAAACCCGTCAACCCGGCCGACCCGTCCGACCCACCCGACCCAACCCGTTTTTTACCGGGTTAGAGATATTATCGGGTTGGGTCGGATTGTAATTTTGACTAACCCATTATGCCGGGTTGAGTTACGGATTAAGCATTTAGAAACCCGTCTAACCTGGACCCGCCCGCAACTAGTTATAAATTATAATTTTATACAAACTTACGTATATAATTTATTAAAAAGATAAATAATGAGACAATAATTTAAGAATTAAGTTCTTATTTAAGATCGATATAAAATTTTTATGATGTTTTTTGGTTAATGCTTATTATGTCTAACTTTTTTTTGCAACTTTATATGCTTGTTCTATGTTCCTAATATGAAATTTAGCGAATAAATATATAATGAGTACTCTATATATAATTCCTAATGTGTGTTTAACGTTATATCATCTTTATATTACTTAAGTTATCCAAAATATATTATCATCAAGTTATAAATCATCATTAAGATCTTCAATATTATATAAAAAACTAAAAATTATATGATTAATAATTTAACCGAAACTATAACCCGTTTAACCCGCGTAACCCGTATAACCCGCAAAAACCCATACATAAAAAAGTAGTCGGGTTGGGTTGGGTTGGGTTACGGTGGGTTGAGTAACAATATTTTATAACCCGGTATAACCGGGTTGGGTTCAAATTTTGATAAAAAAAAGCGTTAACCCGCCGGTTGTACTCCCCTAGCTATGTCACTTAGTTGAACAGCTTCTTTGGCAACCTCAAGTGCTGCCCTAGCAAGAGCAACTGCCTGAGCTGCAGTAGCACTTATGACAGCCTCTTCCCCACTCTCCAGTGAGAAGGGTTTCATTTGCTAGAGCGACTTCCATTGTAGAGCGACTTCCATTGTAGTCTGTGATGTAAAAAAAGGTCTATCATTTGGTATCAATGATTTCTTATTAAGAAATTGGAATAAATAGCCTCATTTTAATCTTGACAATTGGCATTGAAATGACATCGATTTTTATTTATAAATAAATGAGACTGAAAGATAAGAAGAAACATATAGTAAATGATAAATTAAAATTACATTGGCATTGAAATGCCATCGATATTTTTTTCTTATATTTTAAAAACCTAACACATCTGGGCTGTAATATACAGTTGGACGGGAATATACAGCACCGTCCCAGTTGGACGAGAATTTACCGAACTGTCCCATTTGGACGGGAAAGTTCCCTACCATTTAGCTTTGTGAAGGGACGGTGCCCTTCAGCAGCGTCCCAGTTACGACACATCATAGCACCTGGAAGTTGCTGAAGGGCACTGTCCACCTTGAAAAGTTGGACGTCTCCTTTCAACACCGTCTCATTTTGCTAGTTTGGACGTCGAGGTACCGTCCCGTCCCGGTTGGACGGAAGCGTCTGGCTTAAATGTGAAAAATGTGTATTATGGGGCTTAAAGCCGTGAATTTATATTTTTCGGAGTTTATTTAAAAAAATTGAGATAGTCGTGGTGTGAGCCAGAATTTAAAATATTATAAAATGTGATAGCTGTGGCCTTGTGGTTCATAAAGGGAATATTCGGCCATTTCTTATCTCTCCGTAGACTCCATTCTTTATTCTTAGTCCATTCCATTGCGAGGGAGGAATAATTTGACACGGACTGGACACTCCATCGCCCATCGGTTATCTTAAAAGAATTATATTTTCTAGGAAAAGATGTCTATCACCGACCCTATCCCTATCCCTATCCCTTTGGAACAAAATTAAAGTTGTTTCACTAAAAGACAAATAAAAAAACCAGACAAGAGAAGTGCCAAAAACAAATAACCTTCTCTTAAACACGTGCATTGCATTACTGTTAGGGAAGTTATTTTTCTTAGATTGTAGAAGAAAGAAAACACAATGACAACTTGATTACTAACATCAAACAGTTGATATTTATTGTTATATTACTTTTGAATATTTTCTTCCTACAATTTCAATTATATTAATGCCTAAAATAATCTCTACACTACCAAAAAGATATTAATATTTTAGATTTAAAACAAATGTTTTTTTTCCAAAATTAAATTGTTTGCCTTACTAGTAAAACAAAACAATTGTGAAAGTTTTTACAACATTTTGAATGTTCATCTCCATTAATTCTACTTGCAAATGGAGTTTAAATGTTGATGTCGCACTTACAATATATCCCCTCTAAAGAGCGAAAGAAATGAAGCCCCTCATTGATTTGAACTTCTGGACCGTTGGATGTCGTGATCCGACGGTTAAGGAAAGTCTGTGCTATATCCATTTTTTTTTAAATGGATCAAGAGGTGTCCAATGAGTGAAAAAAAAAAAGGAAAAAAGAGAGAAGAGATTTTGTATGATAGTGATTTTGAGGAGAGTTTTGTACAATTTTTAGGTAGATTTCTAAGAATTCAATTTAAATGAGAATGAAGTTTAAGTTTTGTGTGTTTTCATGTTTTATTTTGTTAGTTTGAACTCTTATCAAGTCAAAATGGTGTTAAATTTTACCTCTTTCGTGGGAAAATAAAAAACCCCACCTAGGCAGTGCCAAAAAGGCTCAAATTTTGAGAGAATGTATCTCTATTATGTAGTTAGCAAATTTTGAGAGATTTGGTGTACTTGATTATGACACATAAATTTGAAATATTTAAATATGCTTTAAAAATGTAAAAAAGAACTTCATATTGTGGATAGTTATTTGTGTGATTTTGTTGTGGATAGTTGGGACTCTTGGGCGAGGGTTTTTTTTAGGTAGCTTCTTAGTAGTAGTGTTGTTACTAATTACTATTGTTTATGATTAGCTGTCATCATGCACCCCCAGTAGTCGTATGCTCTGTTTAAACACTTATTATGTACCTAAGTCTGCTATGAACAGTCTGTAGTTGTATGCTTATTAACTATTTTGTTGCTTAGTTGGCGGTGCGTTGCACCAACACTGATGCCATTCTTCTTCTAGATATACTTATTTATGTTATTGTTGTTTTTCTCAATTGTATTCTGGTGATAATGATTGTTTCGTTTAAAAGTTATTTAAATGTATCATGCTGATAATGTTTCTTCCATTTATTTAACTAATTAATGCGATTACAATACAGTTTCTTGCCTCGCTGTGAAGCGCAGGGGGTTTCACTAGTTTCAATAATGACTGTGAGGCACATTAGAACCTCTATGCATTAATTATATTATCTTAGATAGAGCACAAATATTTTTTATGTATTACCCAATTGGTAAAAAATGACATTTAGTTGTATCTTTACCCGTATTCTTAACTAGACAAAAAAAAAAAAAAAACTTTCCCATATTCAGTAAGCTAATAAAAATTTACCTATTTCACTGTTATATTAGATATGACACTAGTAGTGTCTTAAAGACGGTTCAGATCAGTCCAAACCCGCTTCGGTCTCTCGGGTTGCTCGGTCCGTGAAATCTCGGGATTTTTTTTTATTATTTTTTTTATTGGGGGGCGTTGGACCTAGCTTAGGACCATCTCTCCCGGGTTGCTCGGATTTCATGGGTTGGGTTGACCGGGTGGTCCGGGTCAGATTGCGGCAGGTTGTTTGGGTTATATGGTAAAAAAAAAATGCTTAATTTTTTGTATGCCCTTCAACTCTTTCTAATTTTCTTATTTCTCCTTCTACTCTTCAAAATATCTTATTTATCACTCAGGTCTTACAATCTTTTCTCATTTACCCCTCTATTTAAAACTATGATGATAAATGTGATTATAATCTTAAATTTTCATAATTACATGATATTTAAAATAATGATGACAAAAATGCCCTTTTCTTCTATCTTCTTCCTCGTCAGCACGTATGTTGCCATTTACTGTTCCTTGTCAATATATTTATCCGATACAAAGCTTGATGAATTATTTGTTTTTCTTTCATTTGGTCATTATTTATTGTTCATCATCTTGGTCCATTTCCTCTATTTGAAGAGTGCTGCTTTATTTGTGAAGGATTGACCACTTGACCACTCCATTAGCATTATTCAATCGCGGCATTGAGACTTGATTATTTGATTGTCGATTCGTTCTCTCCCTATTGCTTCCAAATTGTTTGCTTATGACAAGTCCTGCCATTATGCATCGATCTGTATACTACTTTCATTTTATTACTATGATATAAAGTTGAGAAGAGAAAAGTAATATTGTTGGGTGCATATGGTTCAAGGTAAAAGATACACATTGTTTTGAAAATAACTATAGTCAGTATAATCTTCTAAATTAGAGTAAAACTACGGTGCTCCTAGGAGCACGGAGGCTTCCCGTGCTCCTAACTCAAAAATCATACTAAACCATCTCGAAATTTCAATTTATGAGTCTCATTAAATTCTTTATATCAAGATATCATAGGATACAAAACTTTTCCATTTTTTGAGATTTTTAAGTATTTATTTTGTATTTTTTAAAGATGACATAGTTTTATACATTATTTTATTATTATTTTGATGTCATTCTAAAAAATTCCAAAACATATACTTAAAAAACTAAAAAAATGGAAAATTTTTGTATCCTAAAAGATTTTGATATAAAGAATTTAATGAGAATGATAAATCAAAATTTTATGATGGTTTAGTATAATTTTTTAGTTAGGAGCACGGAAGGCCTCCGTGCTCCTAGGAGCACACTAGTTTTACTCTCTAAATTATATATTCAGTTCAAAACTCAACTTTATATATTTTTTTATTGAATTTGTAAACTATCCTGCAACGTCATTCGTTTTTCATTCATTTCAGTACGAAGGACGAATGTGTTTAATAGTAATGAGACGAAAACAATTATTAAGTGGGTATTTTAGTCTTTCTTATTAATTATTGGAACAAATTAACAAGTCATTGCAAATTTATCATAGTTAAGTTTATAGTTTTAAATGAAAGGGTAAATAAGAAAAGATTGTAAGAGCTAGGTGGTAAATAAGATATTTTGAAGAGTAGAGTGAGAAATAAGAAAATTAGAAAGAGTTGGAGGGTATACAAAAAATTAAGCCAAAAAAAAAAAAAAAGAAACTGAAAAAATATATTAAAAAATAATACCTATTTTATATTAAAAAAATATGAAAAACTACTTTAAAAACCGAAAAAATTAAAAATTATTCATTTTGAACCAATATATATATTTTTATATGTAAAAAATATATAAAATATGAGTTGGGTTACCGTGTTTTGCATAACAAAACTGCGGTTTTGTTATGCGGTCATATCTCAATGATTGTAACTCCAATCGTCGATCCGATTGGACCGGTGTATTCTAAATATCGAAAACTGGTTAGATACTAATTTTTACTATTTTGGAGACTCCTAACTATTTTTAAAAATTAAAAAAAAAACGACCCTGATTATGAGTTCCAAATGAATTATTTTATTATTATTTTCTGTCCATCTTTCAAAAATCGTTAAAAATAGTTACGAGTCTCCAAAAATAGTAAAAATTAGCATCCAACCAGTTTTCGATATTTATAATATACCGGTCCAATCGGATCGGCGATCGGAGTTACGATTGTTGAGATACGACCGCATAACAAAAACGCGGTTTTGAAAACACGGTAACCCAACTCATAAAAATATTTGTTTTAAATTGAAATATATATATTTTATTATTACAAATTGTTTTTGAAAAGTAAAAGTTTCCTTTAATTTCTGGTTTATGGATCGGCTATATTACTAACATATACAGGGTTCCAACTTTTTTTTTTTTTATAGATTTTTTTGTGATCCCGGGTTTGTACCGGGTTGCCCGGGTATTTCGGGTCGGAGTGGGTCAGGTCCCAGATTTGCTCGGTTCAGGTTTTTCTTGAGAATTTTTATCTGGTTGGATTTCTTTTATTTGCATAAGACCATCCCTTTGTTTTTTTTATTAGAAGACCGTCCCTTCTGAGTTCTAACCCTCCTTGGTTGTCTGGATCACACACGTTCGGGTCGGTCGGTCCGTCCGTTTTCTCCTAGTTTCTTCGGTTCGGGTTTTGACTTCTCGGGTGCGTTTGGATTGCTATTGAATAGAACTTTAATCGGATTAGCAAGCTATTCCTAACTTTTGTGTGATCCAAACACATACATGCTAATCCGGATTAGTCCGAATAGTGGCTAATCCGCTATTCCTTGTAAAACATGGATTAGCTACTATTCTTTTCTACCATCCATCGCTATTCTAAACAAACAATCCAAACAACATTTTTACTATCCCGAATAGCACCATATTTCTACTATTCTTTAACTAATCCAAAAATCATTATTTTCTTACTAATCTCATCTACTATTCTCTATTCTACTATTCTTTCACTAATCCTTGCACAATCCAAACGGACCCCCGAGAATTTTTAAAACACTAGCTAGAACCTGGTCGTGTAAATGGATAAAGGGTATGGACATTGACAACCCTATAGGTGTTTTAATTTACAACTTGCAAGCATTTCTCTCCTCTTGCAATTACAAGACATTGCTCTTTGCCCTCTCGTCTGAGAATCTAATTCTCTGTCACATCATCTACATTTATTAAAGTACAGAAAACCAAGAGTTTGACTATTGTGCTAACGTTAGCATTTCAATCTGAAATACTAACGGCTCAAAAATTATGTTATCGTATCCGAAATCGTGATTTATGGTGCTCAATAAATTCTTCATATAAAAATATACGGGTAAAAAAAAATTTTCTATATTTAGAGTTTTCTTAGTATTTATTTTGTATTTTTGAAAGAAGCATGAACAAACATCAATATTTTATTATTATTTATGAGCTATTTTCAAAATTTCAAAACAAATAGTTAAAAAACTTCAAAAATGGAAAAATTTTGTATTTCTTGGTATTTTTATATGAAGAATTTATTGAACACCATAAATCACAATTTCGAATACGATAACACGAATTTTGAGGCGTTAACATTTCGGATCGAAATGCTAACGTTAGCACAATAGTCTAGCTCGAAAACCAAAACCAAAACCAAACATATTGAAAATGATGTCATTGATGTGCAATTATATATTATTATACCAATGACGTAACAGATGATTCCAGTTTTTTCAATTTTAACAATGTTGGGTTCTTAAGCAATTACTTGCTATTTAAATCGGCAAATCGACGTATAAATTTGAGTGGCTTGATCTTTATCTTTATTGAAAAAAATAAATTTAAGTAGCTTAATCCTTATCTTTATTAAAAAAAAATGGGCAAATGGACAAGTATTAGAAATATAGAATGATTGTTGTACGATTAATATTTGAAGTATTAAATCAGCTGCAGCTGTGATTTTGCTTTTGATAGGTAAAACAAGCTTTAAACTAGATATATATATATATAAAGTTTGCACTCTATAGTCTATAATAAAGAAAATAAAATCTTCAAATAAGAAGAAGAGAGAACATTCTCCATTGAAATAAATTACGTATAGAAGTAAAATTAATTAAGACATGAAGTAAAGCAGATGTTTGCAAGTATGAGAGAATATTGAAATACCTTGCCTTGGTAACAAGTATATATATATGAGGAGGGATCTCTTGACAATACTAACTTTGACAATCTTAACAATGGAATATTTTAAAAATTTATAAAAATTCATAAAAAATCTTAAAATTGAAAAAAGACTTATGAATGTATTAGTTAACTTGTCGATCAATAGTATTCCAAATTTCAATCAATTTGAACATCGTTTGATAGCTTATCAAAATTTTGTGTATTTTTTAACGGTTGTAATTTAACGGATCTTTGAAGGGCTATCAAATATAACTTAAATTGAATATAATCGGAAACATAATTAATCTACAAGTCAAGAAATAATTCCGTAAACTTTTTTCTATTTTTGAGAATTTATATGATTTTTTACAAATTTTTGAAATATTAAATTGTCAAGATTGTCAAGTTAAGGATTGTCAATGGATCCCTCCTCTATATATATTGTCATCCATATTAATGTAGTTGTAAAGGATTCTTTGGTCAAGTACTGAAGTGGCACAAGTAATTAATTATTCATTGAATTGAATAGAATAGAATAGAGTAAATATAGTAGAGAGAGAGAGCTCTTTCTAGAACAGAATAATCTGAGCCGTCCGTCCGTGCGTCCGTCCACCGCCCACTGCTGACCGTTCCCAGTTCCCACTTCCCACTTCCCACCACGTGCATTAGTTACATACAACAAACTCGCTACACATAACTCTAGCATATGTCGACCGCAGCACATCAGACAATATATCTTATTCATTTTCAGAGGCCAATTAATTTTTCCTGAACTTTATTCCTTGGCGAGGGTTTCCATTTTTTCAGAATTTGTATTAATATTAACTCTCGATTTTCTGGTTTTATTGGATCCTCTGTATCACGTGCCTTACTGTAAAATTATGGGCCGGGTATAGATTGTCTATCTTTATGACTCGGTCCGATGTTTCGTGCACGAGATAAGCATCAAAAACTATTTTTTGAGATTTTCTGTGAGCGTTTTCCGTGAGGAAGTTCAAAATTAGTTATTTTTACGTTTGTTATACAGATAATAGCACAGAATAATCGTACTGTGGATTTCGTTGTTTTCTTTTTGTTTGGGAATCTTTTCAAATAAAAAGACATGTTCAGAAAAGCTTTTGGTTTTATACGGCATAACTCTCAGCCGCAATTTTTTTTTTGGTTTTTGACTTTTTATTGAGCCGCATGTTTTTTTTTTCAGTTTTTATTTTAATAAATTAAAAAGACTTTTCAAAGAAATGGTAAATCAAGGAACTTGATGAATTTTTATTTCTAAAAGTAAAAAAAGATTTTTTTATAAAAATATAAAATACAATTAAAGTTTTAAAAACATAATAAACTAAAATTAAATAAACATTAACTTAATATCAAAACGAAAAACAAATTTGTTGAAAAACATCATCATATCGAGTTGTTTACATAGTCTAATAAAAGTTTCTAGAAAAAAAATTTAGTGAAATTTTCTGCCATTATTACGATCTCAAAAAGTTTACGTTCACTTCTATTTCTGTAATTTTTCTTAATTTTTGTTAACAAAAAATTAAAAATCTTTTTTAATGAAATATTAATTAAGAGATTTGATAAATTTTTATTTTTCAAAATAAAAAAATATATTTAAAAAATGATAAATAAATTTAAAGTTTATATAAATAATAAAATGAAATCAAATAAACGAAATTCAAAACCAAAATTTAAACCAAATTTGTTGAAAAACAGAATCTTATCAAGTTGGATACGCAGTATAACAAAAGTTTTTTAAATAAAATTTAGTGACAGAGTTATTACATATTTCGGCCGTTACTATGATCTCAAATAGTTGAAGGCCGCTGGTATTCCTCCAATTTTTCTTTGATATTTTTCTATAAATGAAAGAATATTAGTTATGAGTATTGTTTATGATATGTTTGCATGATTCTTAAAATTGAAGAAAATAATGATTATTTAACAGTCAAGATTGTCAAAACTTGAAAGTTTTCTTAAACAACTAATTATTCTAATGCTACTACTTTCATCTTATACAAAAAAATTTAACAAGCTAACACACTAACACATATAACAAAAAAAAAAAAAAAACTAAATTTCATAGTTTACTTAATTTTCATTCCTGGTGATCTGCCAATTAGTTAAATTCTTATTTAAATGAATGCAATCTTGATATAATCAATAGCAAGTATGAGTAATTGAAAACTAGAAATTTTCAAATTCACATAATTAATTAAGCATTATACGTGTAAAAACTAACTTCGCACCAAGGATATATTGATCCCATTTCGGCATCCGCACCAAAATTTGTATTGCACGTTAGTTCTTTTATCGTATAAATTTTGTGACACACAATGCATCCCAGATGTTGCACACTTTAGAAAAACGTAATTATTTTTTCGTTAAGCACATATATACATCGGTTGAAAACGTTTACATTAAATATTGAAACTGTTAATAAATATATGTAAACTTTTTTATATATAATAAAAAAGACATTAAAAATTAGGAACATTTTACATTTACGAGTTCCCAGTTGCCACCACGTGCATACAAATACAACAAACTCGCTACACATAAATGTAGCATATGTGGAGCGCAGCACATCAAACATATCTCATTCATGACTTCATGTATTCTCTGTCGGTTCGGTTCGCTTCTCTAATAAATTTGGGACCAAATTGGGGTTCGGTGCATACCAATTACCAAGCAACAACACTTTCTTCTCTTCTCTTCTCTTCTCCAAATCAACAAACACCATACAACATACAACTCTGCAAGCAAACATGGGGGATCACGGCAACGTCGTCATCGTCACCAACAAGCCCCACTTCGACTCCCAGCTCGCCACGGCCAAGGCCGATAACAAGATCGTAAGCCCAGCCCCCTCCCCCCTTTTCTTCTTCTCCTTCTTCTTTCTTTCTCAACCATCTCTCAACTGTAAACTTGTCTTCTTTTTATTTGTTTCTCACCCAAAAGTAAAATCCACCCAAAACCTTTGCAAAAACTGGTATAGACTATTAAGAGAAACCAACCAAATTCTGACCTTACAGCTTACAATAGATATCTATATTTATGTGTACTTCCACCAATTTCTTCTTTACATGGATTCTATATGCGTTTTTAGGAAACCCCAACTTGGAAAGAACCCACAAAAATTACTTATTTTATCACAAGCAAATATTGAAATTTCTGTCATCAGACTTTTATTATTTTGTTTTTCGATTATTGACTCTAAAATATTGTATTTGTGTCCCAAAACAGGTAGTCATTGACTTCACTGCCACATGGTGTGGTCCGTGCCGCTTCATCGCGCCCATCTTCGCTGAACTGTCAAAGAAATTCACTAATGTCCTTTTCCTCAAGGTTGATGTCGATGACCAGAAGGTACATTACTCACTTTCATTTCTTAAGAATGGTTCCAGTACTAGCACCTGCTGGTAGTCCTGTAGTTGCTGGTACGATTTGAGAAAGAGTTGACTATGAATCCCTAAATCAGATGGCTTAAACTGGTTTGCTAAGTTTCATCTTTGAAGTGCTCTCGTTACTTGTGCATAGCTCCTGAATGTTATTACAGTGTCAACAAAGCAAAGTCTTTTTTTCTTAAATCTTGTTGGAATGTTATCAACTAGTATCAGTTCTTTCTGCAAATAATTTCTAAAATATTTGCAAATTGCACCCAAATGTTTTAATGGTGTGAAGAACAAGACATGTTAAACTCCACGTTAAAGATTGATCTCTGTACTTGTTCAAATGTCAAGCTTAATAGAAAACATCAAGCCAATTGTTAGTTGGTTGTTGGTTTGCAAAAGGCCATTGACAAGTCATCAATAATTTGGGGACAATCATTTCATTTGAGAATGGAAGACTTATTCGTGTAACTTGAGAATGGAAGACTTATTCATATATGATAGTGTGATCTCTAGTAAGTTCTATCTTATTATTTTGAGGTTGTGATGATTGCTCGAATCTTGAATTGCCAAAAGACGCAGAATGTAACCTACTGGTATTTAACAGGAATCTCTGGTGTCACCTCTGTGCAAAGTGAAAGTGTGCAATCATTTGAATGGATAAAACGTTTAATAGCATATAGAGTTCAATTTTATTTTACTGATATTGTTGTTGCCTTGATCTAATGTTTGATTCTATGGTTCAGGCTGTTGCAGAAGAATACAAGGTGGAGGCTATGCCGACCTTCCTTTTTCTGAAGGACGGTGTGGAGGTCGACAAGATTGTTGGTGCTGACAAGAATGGACTTGAGATCAAAGTTGCTCAGCTTGCTGCTACTGCTGCAGTCTAAATTATATATCATACTTTTTTTTTTTTTATTTTGATCTTGTAATAAATTGTGGAGGGGAGCTTGAGAACCTGTTAGTAATGCTTGCTTTATGCATATGTGTGAAGACTTGTGCTTTCTAATGAATTAAGGGGGCTTGACATTTGGAAATGTGCAACTTATTTCTGAATGGTGTGGTTTTTAAGTAACCTTGAATTCAATTCCCTTTTGAGTTGTCATCAAATATCAATTGTGGTTTAAATTGCTGAATGATTTTCTCGAGTCATGCCATATATATATTAGTTCATTTAAAAATCAACTAAGATCCTTTAGCAAACCAAACAATGAACCAACTGCAACTGCAAGTAGTTGCAAATTGCCTGGCAAATTGGGCAATTCGGTGCGTAATATCGTCTGGTGAGTCAACTTTGTTTATTACAAGTCTTTTGCATCATTGACTATATATGATGTGTAGTTGCAACTGCAAGAGCAAATGCAACATATAGTTTCATATATACTTCAAAAGTGTCTAAACTCTAAAACTCTCTTCAGTCGATGGATCACCTCTCCTTCATCAAACCAATCCTACCATTTCTTCCTATCTCTCTCTCTGTAACCTCGTCTTCCTCTCATCTCACATGGCCGGAGGAAGCCGAGAGATCTCTGAATGACCTGACAATGGGCCCCGCATTCAGCCGCGTCAACTCGGGTGCCAAATTATTCGAATTCATACATAAACTCCGTCATGAACTTGGTTTATCTTCACAGCCTCCCCTAGCTTATGCCACCTCCAATGGTCTATCTTTCTTCTTTGACCAAGTAAATGAATTCAATCCTCTTTTTAAATTATTACTTTGATAAACATTTATGATTATTACAAAAAGGGTTGCTTTCATTTGAATTAGAAGAGTACTCATGAGCATGGTCCAACATTTGATTTCCATTAGGATCTCTTTTCAAAGATACAACACATGAGTTATGAGCAATATTCATCGAGTACTTGCAAGCAAAATTTAGTCAAGAAAGTTACCATTACACAAATATTGGTTGATTAATTATTGCTGCAATACCTGTTGACACTGATATTGTACCAGAGATGTATTTTCATGCATGCCTGACTTAATTTATAGCTGAAATGTTTTCTTTTTTGTTTCCAAATTTGACTACAGCACTTGTCTAGAGATGAATCAGAAGTGTGGTTTGATGAGGTTGTCCCAGGGTTGGCTGCACTGTTATTGCGCCTACCTTCTCTTCTAGAAGCTCATTATTGTAACTCCAATAAACTAACCGGAATTGAGAAATCTGAACTTCGTCTTCTAACTTCACAACATGCAGGAATTGTGATTCTAAATCGGGTAACATTTTTGACACCATATAATTATCATTAGGTTTCATAATCCCCATTCATTCTATTATATATATGGACAAATGTTGCAAATTGGTAAATAGTTTTCAGGAAAAAAGTTGCAAGAGTTGGCATAGAAAAAACTTTAGTGCCAATTTGTACTTCAACAATTACAACTTGAAGTAGAAGTAGCTAGCTTTAACTGTTTTTTTTTTTTTTTCCTGTTTCAATTTTGCACTATTTCCTCAGAATTCTTTGAAATGAAAATTTTCCTATTTTGTCCTAGGAACTCATAGCTGCTCTGCTAGCTTGTGCATTTTTCTGCCTCTTCCCAGCCAGAGATAGAGTCGCAACACATCTATCACGCATAAATTTTGATGAACTATTTGCGTAAATTATCTCCCATGACTAAGTTTCACCATATATATATATAATCATTGATAAATTCTATGAAATAAGAAAATATATCGATCTGTTCAGCAAACTGTGTTGAAGGGACAAAGTTATTTGTGACAGCCACTTATTGATATTCTAAATGATTGTTGATGTCAGAATTAAAAATTATGACATACGGGGATAGTTTTTGACACAAAATAATTCAATAAATTTAGAGGTTTGCTTTAGCTTTCAAAAGCAAAACTGGTAGTTGTACAAGACCGTTCTGATAAAATACTTAAAATAATAATGTGCGTGCCTCCTGCAGAGTTTGATGATGCTCGTGAAAACATTCATAACTGAACAAAAATTCAATATACCCATGAGGAATTTGCAAAATTGCAACCACTAAATCTGTAATGTTCACCTGAAACTTGCATTTTTGTGTTGCAAACATCGATCAGGACCCTGGTCAATGGGCGGAGACAATTCCAACATCAAAAGCTAAAATGCTTTGTGAACTACTTCCAGAGGATATGCAAAGATATACCCAAAGGTGTCATATCATTTGAGCGAAAGGTTCTTTCTCCTTCCCCATGCTATGATGAGGAATTTTGGAACAATTCTGATGCTGCTCTTTGTCCGATCCAGGTACGTATACATCCATTAAGTTATTAACTATTATTGGGTTCAGTTTTTCTTTTCTTAATTAATTTACTACATATAATCATAATGAGAAGCTAGGCATGGACACATCATAATTCATACAACAAGTATGTCTAGTTAATAAATTATTAATCTTTATTTTCTATATATTTGATAGATTTTTGCTTCTGGCTCAATTGAAGACCAGCCTCATGAAGCTCTTGAGATTGTATTTTCCAATGAATACTATGGGCTCAATTCAATTTATATGGGCTGCGTACAGGTTCTTCACATTAATTTTATCATACCCTTTTTATTTTTGTAATGCAATATATATTAGCACTACTTTTAATGTAAACCTATCAGAATGCAAAATAGTACTTGTGTTGATGCACGACGTGTTTCTGAAACCCTTTTATTTAATTAAGCATATTTGTTTTCTGAATTCTAGTTTGTGATTTCCCTTATGAAACAACAGGAGCAAATCAGGTTCATGATAACTCCAGAACTGGTGGTAGGTTTGTTGTTTATAGCTCGCATGGAAGAAAATGAAGCTGTTCAAGTTGTTGGAGCCGAAAGGTTCTCGCAGTACACAGGGTTAGCTGCATATCTTGAACTTTTTCCTTCTTTGAATACCAATCATTCTAAATTCAAATGAGAGATGTCAAACAACATCTGTCGACTAAGGAGATCGGAAGTTGGCAATCTAGCAACTGTCTAATTAATCAAGTCTAACAATACCTGTATTTATTAAACCTTTAGGTATGGGTCATCATTTCGCTTTGCTGGTGAATACCTCGATAAAAAAGCTGTTGATTTCATAGGAAGAAGAAAGAGAAGTATTGTTGCAATGGATGCATTGAATAAACCATTAGAAGTACATTACGAAACCATGTTTCTTCTAAGGTATGGGAGTGGTGATGTCCCAGTAAAGACTTTTGTTTTTTTTTTAAAAAAATTTAAATTGTTCTGTCTTCTTTTGTGTGAGTTTGCTACATCAAGTCCCAGTGAGGTAAATATAGGCTAGTCTGCAATTAGAAATTTGCATTTTGGATAGCTTGTTAGAGGATATATAGTTAACTGCAATAGCTAGTTACCTGTAGTAATCAATTGATTATTTTGTTGATTTAATAAAAATTCGACTACATCATCAAGGATTTCTTACAATTGTTGTAGGGAAGTAAACAAGGCATTTGTTGGATTTATGGAGTCAAAATACGAGTCTAACTTTGTTGATTCTCAGGTTTGTAATTTTGGCAATTTTTGTAACAAAAGTAGGTTCCTATCATACTCCAGCATTATACTGTAATTTTTGAGCACTGATCTCGAATGGTGCTATATAATAATGTTCAAAACCAGAATAAAAATGCCCCTATGCAATGTTATAATCTCTCTAACATCTTATAAGGGTAATAACAAATGTGTATTTAATTGCATCTGCAATTTGGCAAGGTCTCATATATGCTGATAAAATTTTCAGGAGTACAGATCTTTATCTACTAATTCAGATGTAAATGCAAATACTGGTATTGCAACTGGAAATTGGGGATGTGGGGTCTTTGGTGGGAACCCACAAATTAAATGCATGATTCAGTGGATGGCAGCTTCTCAGGTATTTCATTAATTTTGGTTAAAATCCATGAAGTAACAGTATCTATTGTGCATCCAATTCAGATAATAAACCCCTGGCCTCCAAGTATATGGGCATGCAAAAATACTTTTCTAGGATTGGGAGTAAATTTACAATCAGTAAAGTTTTCCTTGTTTTGACTGTATAGGAAGGATGTTTTACAATCAGTATGCATAAAGTATTCGTATTGTGTTTCACATTTTATCCTGACACAGGCAAAGAGGCCATTTATTCACTATTACACGTTCAATGAAGGCTCCATGCAAAGGGCAGAACAGGTATTATTAGAAAAGAATTCTATCTCCTACGATAGATTCGTTTTTTAAAGAGGAAAATATATTTCTTGGAAATTTATTTCTAAGCAGCAAGTAAATCATATAATTTTGTTTCAATTACGACAGGCAATTGCATGTATTGAAAATCAACATTGGAATGTCAGTGATCTGTGGAACCAAGTGATGGCCTATTCTTCAGGAAAAATAATAGGGGAAACTACGCAAGACTTCTTTTCCTGGCTGCAATGCAAAGTAGAGTGTACTTGAAACTATAAGATAAATAAATTGCAGAACCAATGCCTCCATGTTGTACTGTTGATATGGAGTTTAACCATAATAAATTTCTTCTGCTTTCTTTTTTTTTCTTCCAAAGTTCAGACATGAGTCATTTTAAGGTTGTTTCTGCTTAGTGGGTTGAACTGTTGAAGATTATTCTTGTAGACCTTGACTCAATTTGTATATTTAAACAAATTTGCAAAATTTACTTTTTTTTTTTGTTTTTTGCTATGAAAAAAAAGCAGATTACCCCTGTGGCCTGTCTGCTGCCTATTTCCCTTTATCAGGAACAAATGTTTTCCACTACACCAGTACACCTACATAGCAACCAAGGCTGATACCAGATAACAGAATTCAACAAAATCTCAGATGACGATCACTCATTGAATTACTGGTACATACTATACCAGCATGTAGTGACCAACAGCCAGCGTAGAACCACAAAATTAAAATGCTCACGTATCAGTCTATTATTCAATTTTAAACAAAAGCCACTAGGAAGTCTATAAAATGCATGAATCCAACATGTCTCAATTGCCCACGAACTGAGCTTTATATTACATAGAGTAATGAGTTGTCACAATTTGAGAATAAAACTGGAAAGAGGTAAGGACCTAAATCTTTCCCATGACGGTATTGAAGTGCATAAAATGCTTAAAATGTCATATGTTTAAAACAACCAAATCAGAAATATTGAAACTAAATATCCTATGTAAATTTAAAAAAAAAAAAAAATTAAGAGAGCAGTGATGTACAGGCATAGGAGAAATAGAACCAAGGAATTACGCAGGCTTGAAAATTAAAAATACAAGAAAACTATACTAGATTATAAGTTCTTTTGCGATAAAAATGGAGGCCAAACCTCCGAACTGTAAAATATCTAAAATGAACTCTTTCAGTTGAATTCTATCATTTGATTTCCCACACAGATGCCAGAAAACTGAAATAAACATTACAAGTACAGACATTAAAAAAATTACTGTTACCTCGCATGCACAGAGCTAATATGTCTGATTTTGTACTGGTCCTCTGCTTGCATTCTTCTCATTAGATCTCCTGATGGATGAGATATATAAAGTGATTGAAGAGTGGGTACCATTTGTAGCTCAGGAAGCATGCACAGATTGTCGCACCAGTCAATTTTGAGCTGACGAAGGATGGGCATAGCTCCCTCCATTATGTGCCAATTTTGTAATATCGGCAAACTTTCAAGCTCCAGTTTTTGGAGGCTAGGGAAACCTCCCATTGAACAGACAAGATCTCTCCCAACATACGAGTCTTCCAATAACCGCAGTATCTTGAGGTTTTCCAGTTTCTCTAACACTGGCATTGGATCTTGCCGTAGATTAGCGCTTGCAAGCGTGAACTTAGTGAGGTTTGTTGGAAGCATCTCAACAGTAAGAGAAATGCTTGCTGGCCACATACCAGAAAGGTATAGACACTGTATTGTCTCATGACATGGTAATTCCCTTGTACCAATAACCCCAAACCGTACATAACCACTTTCAAGCTTTACGGAGAGGGATTCTAATTGTTCCATCCGCATCAGAAGGCCCTGTAAAAAGTACCATGCCTCTTCGGTGTCTGTGTTAAGCTCGATCCCTAGTTTACGCAAAACTATATTCGATCTTAATTCATGAATTAACTGTTGGAGCCTTGCCCATTTTAAGGTCTGTAGATTCTTAAGGATATCCCATCTTGGAGGTCCGTATATTGTGCATTTGGTAATTACATGCCGCAGTGTTGGTATCTGCCACAGTGTTTCACTGATTTGAACATCCTGATCAAAAGCTTTTGTGCCCTTCAGATCAAGTGTTTCCAGATTTTTCAATGGATTAAAGGAGAAGTCCCAGAATCCATGTGGCAGCTCACAGTTTCTAAACCCCAAATATCTCAAGTTGATCAAACTTTCAATTCCACCTTCATATTTTGCTTCCTTTTCTCTCAAACGAACATGCTCAATGGTTAGAACCCTGAGTAGCTTTAACCCTTGATAGCTGGTAATACATTGCCCAAAAAAGAGTAAAGAACGTGTGTGTTTTGATTGGATGTTATATGTTGTTGATGTGCAAAATTGTAGTGCTGCACGACGTGCTGGTTTGGCAACCAACTGGCCATCTTCTTCTGCTTTCGAGTATACAGTGAAAAAGTTGGTTTCCTTCGCTTCATGGATTGATAAGTCTCGTAAAAGATCGTGCATACTGCAACATTTGCAGTATCCATTCCAAGATTTTTGGACAACTTGAACCAAACACCTGCACATGAAATTTACCAAATAAGAGAGGAACTTTTAACTACTTAAAATGTAGTTTGGTTTTTCCTAAATAGGTTGTACTACAAATTAAAGATAACTTTTTATCACCTGCATTAAAATGCATTTTGGTATGGGATTAAACTGAGTGATAAAGTAATCACCACTCTAGCTTATTGGTGATAACTATATCACCCCTTGTGTCCTCTTTTATCTTTCTCAGGAACAAAGCCTAAGTATGAAAATTTGAAAAGCTCAAATTAAGTTGTGAACACTAATAACATTGAATTTATCTTACTCATACTACACACCTCAAAAAGTTATTATTATATATTTGAAAAGGAGATGTACCTTTGCACTAACTCTTCAAGAAAATGCTCAGCTTTCTCCTCTAATGTCCCAACAGTATCTTTTGGTATGAATCCTTCGGCTATCCACATTCTGGTGAGATGGTTTGATGACATTATGTAATCTTCAGGGAAGGAAGAGAAGTACAGGAAACATAATTTGAGATGCGATGGCAGGTCTTCATAACTCAATGCAAGAATCTGCATACACTTCTCACCATCTTCAGAGTGCCAATCTAATGTCTGCTTCACCTTGTACCATGCACTGTAGGTGGGTTCTCTCCTGGAGAGGATACCACCAACCACAACCAGTGCTAAGGGTAACCCACCACATTTTTTGGTTAATTGCTTGGCAACTTTCATGAGACCGGGAGGGGGATTATCAGGTTGTTTATAAGGAAAAGCCTTTCTGAGGAGGAGAGCTAAGCTTTCCTCTTCATTTAAATAATGAAGTTTGTATGGTGTTGTTTCTGGATCAGCCGCAACAGCGACCTCAAGAGATCTGCTGGTAATTAACACACGACTTCCGTTTTTCACGTCAGGTAATACCATTCTCAAGCGTTCCCACAGATCGGCTGTCCATACATCATCTAATATTATGAAATATCTTTTTCCGTTCAGGAATCCCTTGAGTTCCATCGGTAAATCCTCATCTTTCACTGGTCGAGTTCTGAGCTTCATTTTAGGATCAACTGAGTATAGAATCTCTCTCAAAAGGTTGGTTAGATTGAACTTTTGGGAGATCGAAAGCCATGCTGAACAATCAAATTGTCCCTCCAACTCGGCGCTGTGTGAACAAATTCAATTTGTAAAAATGAGAATAAAAGGACATATTAGCATTGTGATATGATAACTGCACAAATGCCAGCTGAAGACTGTGATATAAACATATAAAAGGCCCTGCAAAATTAAATTAAGAAAAGTAACAGAAAGTTTAAGTCAACGGCACTGGTTTTTCTGGTCTATGTGTGTTTGTAACAGGCAGATCAGTTGTTTCTTTTTTGTTGCCCAGGTTAATTACAACTTTCTTGATTGCTGACAAAGTTGTTTAAACTGTCTAACATGTACCAGCTCCAGAAAAGACTACAAAATGTGCAGTCAACTTATATCTATATCTATGTATCTATATTTAAATTTAATTTCATCTAACCTTTTATAAACTTTTTGGGCCAGTGTAGTCTTCCCGAGGCCTCCAATACCCACAATTGATAGAACTGTGCGCCTTCGAATTGTCCTGTCGAACAGGTGCTCGATAATCCGGTTCTTATCAGTGTCAAGGCCGACAACTTCTGAAACATCAATGTCGCAGAGTTTGGTTGGCCTAAACGGTAACCAATAGTTGTTTCCATTATCATCAACAATATCCGTTATCCCCAAGTGGATTCTTCGATCGTAGATCATCTTAAGGCTCTCTAGGATGTTTCTAATCTCACCACTGTACTCAAGTTTTGTAGGAATCTTTACCAGACTCTTGAGTTTACTGATAATACCAGAACTTATAGGTTGGTTTTCATCAATCTCTACCAGGTAAGTATCCATTACATCTTCTATCCTGTAGGCTATATCTCTGACCTCATTTACCCACTGCTTTATCAGTGGATCTCTCTTGCGCTTCGAATCGGCATGTCTCAGGAGACACTGGATCAGGCGAAGCTCCCGTTGAATTGGCTCGATATGTTCCCTGAAGTAATACAGTTCCAAAGCATTGTTGAGCGCCATATCGCGGAACTTCTCCAATATAAAGTTCACAGCTGCCTCTGCCATCAATTTTCAGTTTCAGATTGAGCACGAGGTTTCGATCTCTTTTTTGCTTGAAAATGGGGTTAATTGGTTAAATTATGCGAAAGGCTCTCCTCCAAAGATAAGGCCATATTAATTGCTACCTTATTTCTTTCTATGTATCAACATGATACGATTAAGTTTGATTTAAAATTTAAAAGTAGTTCACTGTCCACACTCCACTGAATATGAAGGAGACGGCCGGTATATATCTTTTTTGTGTTGCAAATTGTTACTGGCCGGTTTCAAATCATATACACTGCTAGCTGCTAAATATATATGTGCAAAAAGTAACCTCTCGCACTCATTATAACGTTAGTCTATTTAAACAATTTCAATTTGGTTATGCAAGAAAAATAAAAAATCTCGCAACTTTGAGCTAAGTATGTAAGAAAAATGAAAAATCTCGCAATTGACTTAATTTTAAACTCAAAGATTACAAAGAGGCAGGAACAACTTAATTAATTGTCATATATAGAATCCAACTTTGAGCTATGTATTTTTTTTTTTTTTTTTTTTTTTTGAAGGAGTAGGTAAAGAACTTTGCGCTATGTATTATGATTATGAAATATATTGTCATACAATTAATATTAATTGTCTTGCTAAAATAACATATCAGGATGAAGGATTATTTGCCAATATATATATATATATATATATATGTTGAGGGTGTGGTCCGTAAAGATGTACACAACATGTAATCTTTTTTGTAAAAAAAAAATAAGAGCGAAATTTCTTGAGAAATAACATAAGAAGAAGGCTCTGGAGTCTTGACGGGCAAAAAATCCTAGATCGAGTCTTGAAAGCCAAATTCTCACATAATACCAACAAAACTTCTTGAGGCCATGAGGGTCTTATTTCTCTTGCCGTATACATCAAAAAAAATAAATAAATAAAAAATTCCCAGTTCAGATGCAACGTAGTTGACTGATTATAAAAGCTTGTCAACAATAGAATAGAATAGTTGCTTAAATTAATGTCATTATTAATTATCTTAATGTCATTGGTCACTGCTTCTACATTAATTATTAATTTCCCCCACCGAAATTTCCTTGCGGATGCGGATCAGACGCACAATTATAATTAATAAAACAAACAAGGACTATGGAGAAGACCAGTAAACCACATCCCAAAACCAGTAACAAGTCGATGGTATCAGCATTGCGCGTGCTCTGCCTACTTTTCCAAAAAAAAAAAAAAAAGACAGAATTGCGCGTTAGAGTAAGAAACATGTCAATTCATTTCTTTTTAAGTATATTAATATCATGACAGGAATTAATATATAATCATTAAAGTACCACCCTTTTTATCAAATTGGTCGTTGAAAATTTAAAATTATATATGAATATTGTAGTCCTCAAAGTATCACTTAATTTGTTACCATTTTGCTTTATTAAAGTATAAAGCTATTATTAAATTAATTATTATAGTTAATAAAAGTTTCCCTATCACATACCTGGGTCTTCCCCTTTCAATTAAAAAGCTGACAAAGGTACATTATATGCCAATAGTAACAAATTAAGGCTCAAGCTAGACTGAAAAGTTATGCTAGCAAACAATTATCGCGGGGAGGCCGGTTGATCCTAGTGAACTCAGTCTTTAATGCTTTGGCCTTGCATTTTATGCAAGTATTTGCGCTGCCAGTGTGGCTATTGAAACAGTTAGAAAAAATAAAATGCGATTCTTTTGGCGGGGTGGCTATTAAAACACTTAGACAATATTACTCCAATTGGCATTTGCCAAACAATATATCCACTATCCGAATAGCTCTAAATATCACTATTCTTTTTACTCTTTCAACAATCACTAATCCATTTTTACTAATCGGATAGCACTATTCTAGTGTTATTCCTTGATTTGCCAAACGGACCCAATTTTTTTAAATGAGCCTCGATAAACACAAAATCACGAGTTTCGGCCCCATTACACACAATTTTCACATTTAGAACGGACACTAGAGTCCAATCGTGATGCTGAAGGACGCTGCAGTACCATAGCGTCCCGGTTGGACGCTAGCGTCCGTTTTAAATGTGAAAATTGTGTGTAATGAGACCGAAACTCGTGATTTTGTGTTTTTCAATGCTAATTAAAAAAAATTGAGATGTATACAGTGGCTCCTTCATCTGGTCTTCTTGTTCACGAATGATCAGTAATTCAGTATTATTATGATCATAATATATTTTTTTTGTGGATGCTGTTTGCTCAATTTTTGTTACTCGGTAGTTTGGTTTGCTTGGTCAATTTGCAACTAATTGACCACTTGCCTGTTGATATTTGTTATTGGATGTTTGCTATGTATCATGTGTCACTTAATTAATTGTTCCTCTCAAACTGTTTCTTGTTAATTTAGTGCAAGTGTCTGACAAGTGACACTGCGACAGTAACTCAATTTTTGCATTATCTGATGATAAGAGAAAATTATATATATACTCATATTATTATATATAATTATTAGTTAGGTACTTGGCAGGTGGGCTTGCACAGTCATTTAATTATTAAATATATAATTTTTTTTGTTATTGGTTAGTATGAATTATAAAATATTAATTAACGCATACGTTTGCATGTGAAGTAACTGATGTTCATGCTTATCAATTGTAATTATAACTTAGGACATGGTTGCACAAATACTTGTTGCAAGTGGGTTCGAAACTCAGATGGAAAGTTTTTTTAGACATTTAAATTTGAATGGTTTGACCCTCATCTTTTATCTCAAAAAATTACTTCTCACAAAAATGACAGTAATGCAGCATCGTCTTATATATCTTAAAACACATTACATATCTAAATTTGTACCAATCGCAGCATCAATTGATAGATCCGAATTATATGATGCAGGCTTTTTTTTTAAATTACATATCCAATGATCTCACTATATAATTCATTTGCAGCTGATTAAATTGTTTGGATGTGATCACGGAACAACACCCTTCCTTGTATGATTCACTATAAGATGCAGGCTTTTTTTTTTTTTTTTTTTTTTGGTGGAAAGAGTATTATGATGCAGTTCCTTGGAATTTAATAAGATGCAGAAAGTGAAACAGGTTTTTTTTTTGTTTTTTGTTTTTTTGTCTATATATAGCAGCACCAGCACCAGACACCAGCACGGCAGCACGGCAGCACGGCAGCACCAGCACCAGCACCTCCTTAATTATATTATATAATTCCTTGTGTTTAGTGGGAGGGGGAGGGGGAGGGGGAGCGGGAGCGGGAGGTTTTATAACGGCCCCTAATTAATTAGATTCATGCAGATCATATTCATGGAGGCCAAGGCAGACTACAATATTCCCTTACCAGTGGACAAGCTCTCGCTTAACCTGCTACACAACACCAACACCAACTCCACCTCCACCTCCACCTCAATCAGGAGGTCTCTCTCATCTACCTAATATCTTTTCCTACTTCCTTAATTAATTAAATGTCTATGATCATGATTACTAATTCATTTTGATAAGGTTTGCATTATTCATTCCTAGATATGTCGTACTGGTATCATCTGGAAGCTTCAATCCTCCAACATACATGCATCTACGAATGTTTGGTAACTTTATTTTAGTTCTCAATCATCATATTTTTTTTTCTTCAATCATTTTCTGTTTACTTTAAGCATGTTATATATATAATTAAGTAGACAGATATATGAATTTGTTTTGTTAGAGTTGGCGAGGGATGAACTGACAGCTCAGGGTTACATTGTGATTGGAGGTTATCTTTCACCAGTCAATGATGAATACAAGAAAAAGGTATATATATCTTTATCTTATCCAATGTCTGCACAATTGTTTTCTTAATATGCATGTATTTCTATTCTTTTAGTCTATCCAAGTCTCGAAATGATATTTCCTTTGAAATCAACTCCAATGTCACGCAATCATAGTTACTGCCTTCAATATTTTTCTCTTGTATAAAACTACTTTCTTATAAACTTTATCTGTCAAATCTAGCTTGAATTGAGCTTAACTGAAGTTTGGTTAACTTTATTTTCAATCATCATGCATTGCCTAGCTTCATGTTTTCATAATAGTGCCTCATTGATAGTCATAATTAGCATCCAGTAGAACCACCGCCATCCTGCCTGAAGAACATAAATAGATAGAGTCTTACACAGACGAATACAGTCTAATACATCTTCAAAATCAGAAAACTATTAGATGCTACTATCTTTCCATCTTTAGCCCTAACTGCCCGTCTTCCTATTGTCCTCCACTCGAGCATCTTTCTTCATTGATCTTATTATCAATTTGAGGTTGTCCCCCAAAAAAAAAAAAAAAACAAAAAGGGTAAAATTGTCTACAATACTGCAATTTACCTTTCCACTAAATATGCTAGTGATCCAGTATTGTTTATCTCAAATTGTAAGATGTTGGTTGCTTGTATGTGAATCATAGATACTTTATTCTTTTTGCAAATTATGTCAAGTACTGGATAACTGGCCAATATTTGGGGAAAGGCATCTATTAAACAACAACAACAATAACAACAACAGCAGCAACAAAGCCTTTATTCCCAAACAAGTTGGATAAACTAGAGATGAAAACCAACTGGTCTCAAGAATCAAAGTAACAATAATATCAAACTAGGCAATCTATGGAAAAGACATCTAATCAAACATTTCAATTTCTTAACTTTCAGGATCTTTTACCAGGGATACATCGAATCAGGATGTGTGAGCTGGCATGCAAGAGCTCTTCTTTCGTTATGGTCGATCCATGGGAGGTACTTTAATGAGGGTTTCAAAAAGTATCCGATGTTCCTCATCTTAGTGCTAAGCACATTATCAAGTTGTGTCACTCTAGGATTCAATGTCCTCACAGGAATTCTGATAGACCCTATTCCTTGAAACTTGTAGTTGTGCACATACCCTGAACTGCTTTTGGAAACATAAAATTCGGTCAAACTTATTATGCACCTTGAACTTTTTTCTGAATTTCAATGCTTTCAAATGTTAATCTGCTTTAAGGTTCTACATCAATCATGTAGGTAGTGTTAAATATTTGGAAAGGATTATATAACTTTCTTTCTGTGGCGTTTATATTGCTTATTTGTGCTGATTTTAAGAAAAAATAATTAGGGCTCTAAACAAAATTATACTCGTTTAATCAATCTGAAGAACCATGCCAATCAATTACTGGATTTTTTATATCATTCAGAAGGTTATGAGTCTCGACTTTGTCTAACAAATTACAGCAGAGGGTTGGATTTTGCATTCAATACATGAATACCATCCATATAATGAGATCCATTATGTATGCACTTATGTAACACAGTTATAGTGTATAATTATAGTTTATGTTAGTATCGTCGGATCATCTAAGGAACCACACTGTTGTACCTGGATTAACAGCAATCTTCTTTGGAACTAATGCTGACAACATGATAGATCCTAAAGCTTTATACATTGTTTAGTAGCCATATACAAATGTTTAGGAAAGGTCATTCTTTTTTTTTGTTGTTGTATTTTCATTTGTGTACTGTTGTTGTCATATAATGATTTTGGTGTAGGCAAGACAATGTAACTACCAGCGAAATTTGGAGGTTCTTACAAGGATTCAGAGTGCCTTGCTCAAATCATGCATCATTGATGAAGGTATCTGGTATCAACACTGTAATGACTAATGATATAAGTTAAACTTTGTACAGGAGGACACGAAGGTTGTACAGCAGTGTCTCAATTAATTATCAAATACTTCTACTTTAGTGAGGATTATGATTAATTCAATACCAGCTAAGTAGCCATGATAAAATACCAGTAGGTGGTATCCAGTAACACAGAGGATACTTCCAATTCAAAAACCCTTAATTGTGCAAATGTCTAAAATTTGAAGTAATATTGTAACATATAGCTAATTTTGTTATTTATATTACATACATAGGCTCACTGAAAGTGATGCTTTTATGTGGTTCGGACCTGCTGGAGAGATGGGGTATCCTTGGTGTACGGATCGCTGATGAGGTATCACAGATTTTGCAGATATCTCTTAACTGCACCCAACTAAGTTGCACTTCCACTGTGAACCTTAATTCTTTCTGTTGTGGTGGAACTACATATAAATAAAACCAAATGTGGAAAGGGAAGAGAAATTACTGAAGGAATCAAAATGGTTTTTCTGACAAACATGAAAATCATGTGGGTAAATAAATATACCTGACAAAAATGGTACATAAGTGTTAATTTATACATCCATCTAATAACTAGTATGTGAAATGTACAATATATATTGTTATTCTTGTACAATGTAAAAGAAAAGGAAAGTAAAACTAATTCTATTCCAGCTCAGAACAATATGCAAAGATTTTGGCGTAGTTTCCATTCGTCGGGACGGAATGGATATTGATAAAATCATCTACAATAATGAGATTCTTAGTGAAAACAAGGTATAAAACCTCTTTTCATGATTTACAGCGTTTTCTGTAATTTTTTCTGTTTGTTCTCAAAACCTCTTTTCATGCTTTACATTTGATTATATATGTTGTTTTGTTATTTTGCAAGAACAACATCATCTCAGTGGATGAGATTGTCCCGAACCAAATTAGTTCGACCAGAGTCAGGTAATGGCAATATATTAAAACAACTATTGCTTAGTACGTACAAGTACAGCTGAAATATTTGTATTTGTTATTTTACAGGGAGTGCATAAGAAAAGGACTCTCCATAAAGTACCTTACATTCGACCAAGTCATTGAACATGTGAAAGATAACCAACTCTATATGATTCAATCTGATAAATAATATGCATGTCAAGCGTGAGATCGATGGGGAACAATGAAAATATATATAGATTAATCGACTCAGGATAATTAAGATGTGTTAGTAAAATAAACAGATCATCGATGTTCCAAGATAATAATTTACTATCCAAGAAATGTATTGAATGTATTTCAGGGAAATGGCAAACTCAAATTATTTCATTTTCTTCCTGTGTAATGTACTAATGTTACATTTGCAAGTAAGCAAATTATATATGCTGCATTGTTCAGACGCGGTACAATTAGCATATGAAGTTAACCAGCTATCACATTTAGGCTCATGATTCATATATTGGTCTTAAATTTTAGCAGGTTCATTTTGCATAAATTAATTATTATTTACAGGATTTAACGCGTTGTTGAATGCACCGTAAATGCACAATTGTCAATTGGCAATAAGCTCACTAAAATACACATTAAATTGATTTTAATTTTGAATGTACTAGTGAAAAGCCCACGCCTTGCTTTGGGCCGAAATTGTTATTTCTTGTAATAAACTTTTAATATAATATGTAATGTGCCTTAAATTGAGATAATTTATATGGGCCTTTAATTTTATTGGGTTGAGAAGGTCAACGGGCATTAACGTACATCAACGGTTCTGATCCATCGAAGAAAATGATCAACGGCTCAGATGTGAGATTGCCCTTTCATGTCATTTTTTCCAATATGCTTTTATTATTAGTAAGGATGTGCAGTATATATATTTCTTAGCATTTCAATATAAAAAGGATATAAAAGGGCTCAAATGTCTTTAATTTTTTTTTATCTCCATCAGACCTCCATCAAGTGTGAAGACATTCAAGAAATTACCTTAAGATGTGAGTTGTACCCCCTTCACATACTATTTTCAACCTCAGCTATTAAATTGCTGCATAAAAGAAGGGTAATTATTAACAGTTAATATTCAACTAATTTGATACAATAAAAAAAAGGGGAATTTGCATATTTGCCACTCCAAAACTCTTCAATTGTAACTTTGCCACTCCAAAATTGTGTATTGCAAATTTGCCACTACAAAGTTAGATACTTTACATTTTTGCCATTAAAATTTTTAAATGACCAAATTGCCCTCCATCTCCCCATGCACCCCCAGCAGCCCCCCCGGCAGCCCGCCGGCAGCCCCTGCGCACCCCCGACAGCCCCCGCTCACCCCCGGCAGCCCCCCCGGCAGCCCCCCTGGCAGCCCCCGCGCACCCCCCGGCAGCCCCCGCGCACCCCCGGCAGCCCCCCGCGCACCCCCGGCAGCCCCCGCTCACCCCCGGCAGCCCCCGCACACCCCCCGGCAGCAGCCCCCGCAAGCGCCGAGGGGAGCCAGGGGCTGCCGGGGGGTGCGCGGGGGGCTGCCGGGGGTGCGCGGGGGGCTGCCGAGGGTGCGCGGGGCTGCCGGGGGTGCGCGGGGCTGCCGAGGGGGCTGCCGGCGGGCTGCCGGGGGGGGCTGCTGGGGGTGCATGGGGTTATGGAGGGCAATTTGGTCATTTAAAAATGTTAATGGCAAAAATGCAAAGTATCTAACTTTGTAGTGGCAAATTTGCAATACACAATTTTGGAGTGGCAAAGTTACAATTAAAGAGTTTTGGGGTGGCAAATATACAAATTCCCCTAAAAAAAATGAACTCATTATCATTAAGGAAATTGCAGAGTAGATGAAATTAAGGAAAATAGGTTGCTTGAATATGATGAAGATCTTACTTAATGCAACTTTTGTACATATAAGAGATTGACTACATCTTTCAAAATTCAAAAGAAGAAGAAGTGTAAAATTAATAGCCCATGGAATTGTCAGTTTCTCTTTTTGGGCCTGGAAAATGGCCCCTTTCCCGAAGTTGAAGTTCCTGAATATGTAACGCACAGGAACAGCACTCTGGTTCTGGTAGATTAGTAAAAGAGAAGTTCCCTTCAGGAACATTAACATACAACAGCTGCCCTTTTCCTTTTCCTGATCAACGGCTGAGAGCCTATCTGCACTGTTCAATTGTGTCTTTGATACAGGCAGGATCAGGATCAGGATCTTCTTTCTGCATATAAATATTGCAACATATATAATAGAGTACCTTGCTTCTGTGGTTTGATCCGTCCGATGTGATCTATACGGTTGAGGTAGCTGGTCGAATGCTTGATACATATCGGAAGGTTGAGAACACATCTCATGTCTGCTATTGCTATCACAACCTTCAAAAGCAGGCAACAAATAAATAAATGGCTTGAAGTTGAATACCTACTAGGCCACTACTTTCCCTTTTCTCTGCTCCACCAAAATGAATGTACACAGAAACAAACCATCCACGCAAAGCAAGGCAAGGCAATTAGGCAAGGCAAAACCCACATTTCTAATTTTCTATTAGTTTGCTTTCTCACAAAATTAAGAATGAATTAATTAATTAATTAGCTTTCTTTCATAGAATGGATATCTATGAATTCATAGGTTACAAATTTGATAAAACTGTTATAAAATTCATAGGATACAAACTTACAAAATTGATAGTTTTGATTTCATTGATTAGCCATTTGATTGTTATATCAATAGGATTGATTACCAATTAGCAAGCAAGCAATTTCCAAGGAGGGGCAATAGGGTCCTCCAAAATTGCTCTCTCTCCTCTGAACGCCACGACCCATTCGATTGAATACAACATCCTCTTCGAAGGGGTAGTACCGTACTAGTACTGCCTTCTAGAGAAGAGAGACAGGGGAATTAGGGGGTGAGATAAAACTAGCAAAACTTCTAGGACGACTCGACCGACCACCAGACCAGCTCTACCCCTCTCCCTCTCCCTCTCCCTCTCTCTCCCCTCTCAAGCCATGACCAGCTCCTCTGCTCCTCCCCGCAAGGTACGCTCTTTCTCGCCTTCTTCTTTCCCCTTCTTTATTCCATCCATCGGTTCATCGATTCATCGATTCATCGATTGATCGATTGATTGACTCTGATTGATTTGATTTCCGCCAGGTCCTGAGCAAGATCGCCTCCAATCGCCTTCAGAAGGAGGTCATGGAATGGCAGACCAACCCTCCTGCGGGATTCAAGTATAAAGTCAATGATAACCTACAAAGGTCTCCGCTCTCTCTCTCTCTCTCTCTCTCTTACTCTATTCTCATGCTTTTCCCCCTTCTTCTGATGGGTTTCTGTGGGATAGGTGGATTATTGAGGTCACTGGTGCACCTGGTACGCTTTATACTGGTGAGACTTACCAGCTCCAGGTTGATTTTCCTGAACATTACCCTATGGAGGCACCACAGGTTATACCATCACAGTCTTCATTCTAACTAATTTCATTCAATTTCAGTCTCATCAGTTCTACTCTGACTTATAATCTCTTTCTTTTCTTGTCTTCCTTTTATCAGGTTATTTTCCTCCACCCAGCACCCCTTCATCCTCATATATACAGCAATGGCCATATTTGCTTAGGTAATTTTTTACTTTATTTTATGAATTAGTCACACAAGTAGTCTGCATATCATATATTCATATCCTTAGCTTATTTTGGTATATAATTTGTACAAGTGTTTGATATGAGTTATGGTTAAGTAATGACTATGGTATTATTGTTTCTTGCTTGATCTTCAAGCTGATGTCTATGCTTGTGTAGATCATCAAGTTCTTTCCTTGGGAAGACAGTATACCGAATATGCAGTGTCAAGTAATCCTTACTTGTGTCAATTGTTTGCTTAATGCAATTTGTGATCTTGGCTATGTTTTCTATTGCTAATTGAACATGTTTCGGTCGTTTTCCTCAAAAAAGTATTGCTTTTGAGACCAGACCATGTGTTTGTTTTCTTTCTTTGTTGTTTTAAATGCTTTCTTTCATATAGGTACTAATCCCTGATATTGGTAAGTAATGTTGTGCAGTTGTGACAATAATATCCTTCTTTTGGAATGTGTTAGACCTACTGATTTATTGTGCTATTTATTGGTTAATTCACTATATTATATCTATTGAAAACATATGGCAGTACATGGCCCGATGTGAAAGGTTGTTAATCAAATTGTGTTCTGGATCATTTTTAGAATGAGTGTTATAGAGACATTGGAAGTTCATTTTTATAATATAATATTTTTACATCTTCAGTATGTTGTAACTTGTAAGCATTTTAATGGCACTATGGTCGTCATCTTTTATTGAAGTTAAGATTATACTATCATGAAAACTATTATGTGTTCTGCAATTATGTTGTCAATAACAAGTGCTACTGAAAATAATTTTTCAATTACAACGTGTCTGTGGTCTCTGCAGATATTTTGTATGATTCTTGGTCACCTGCGATGACTGTTAGCTCCGTGTGCATCAGCATCTTATCCATGCTGTCAAGCTCTCCTGCTAAGGTTTGACTGTTATTTTTAACTATAAATTCTGTCAGCTTTGTTGTTCCTGGCTGGTGTTGGATCTACTACCTGACAGTGGTTGACTTTTTAAATACCAGCACTGCTTATTTGTTTACAGTTCCTTTGCTCTGCGCTTGTTATTGGAATATTATTTTGTCCACCATTGGTTCTTGTGAAATTCTTTTAGTCTGTATAAACTTATAAATTATTGAGAAATGCTTAGGCCAAAAAATAATTATTGGAATGACTGTTTTTTAAGAAGCACTTTCTGTGCTAATCTGGTTTGCCTGATTTAATATAGTGTAAATTTTCTGATATTCTGAACTCTTGAATAGTTGTATGTCTTTTTGTGTGCTATAATTAGATCCCTGTTCAGTTTAGTGTCTCATAGTGACTCTGGTTGTACTAGCACATTTAATCCCTACAAGGCTAACCATGGCAAATTTGTCATTGTTTCTGTCTTTACATTCCAGCAACGGCCAGCTGATAATGACCGCTATGTGAGAAATTGCCGTAATGGAAGGTCGCCAAAGGAAACGAGGTGGTGGTTCCATGATGACAAGGTTTAATAAATGATTTACATTATAAGGGGTTTCTGTGGCAGCTTAGTAACCCTTTATGTAATGGTTGAAGAAACCATGCTTATTTGCCATGACTGAAGAATTTTAGGTCTTCTCTTTTAAGTGTTGCTTATCTAGAAATATCAAATATGTATTGTCAATTTGTCATGTGCGCTGGTTGTAAAGGAAGACTGCGCGGTAATATTTCATAAGAAGAGAAAGAAATAATGTCGATAGTAAGAATACTGATGATGCATAAGTCATATATAGTGTGCAAGTGTTCAGTGATGTTAACTCATTGATTGCTGTCTTTGAATCTAATTCTTGTTTTACTCTGAAAAGTTATTCTGATATATTATTTTCTTGCCAACCAATTTGATGGTTTCCTTGTTCACGTTGTGATATTGGTAATATTCCAAACTTCTTTGTAAGGGCTTTATTATTATATGGATATGTGTGTGATGCTTTGACAAGTGTTGTGATGACTTCAAAGTCTTATATGTTGTGAAGTGACTTGAAAGTAAAGTTGGAAATTGTAAAATGCTTCTCTTCTTTTCTTTTGTTTGTGATGAAAGCAGATCATTCCTTGTTTGAGATTTCAACAATCAACATGCAAGTTGAAGTTGGTGTGTGCTAAAGTTATATATATACGGGGTTGGAAATATGCTCAAGTCTACTTGACAATAATTAATATGTGCTAACACAAGGATATTATCGTCCATCGTCTTACATAATAATAATAATAATAATAATAATAATAATAATATATAGGCTAATTATAATGCCAAATTGATGACTCTGCCTTCCTTAAATATCACTCAAGGTTGGAAAAACATCCACGAGGGCCTTAATTCAAAATGGGATTACTACTGCTGAACAAGCGTGTAATTGCTATCCTGTATAATTAGTTAATGAGAAATTGTCTGTCCCCCTTAACTATCCCCTTATCCATCCCCCAAATTTTTTATCTTTCTCATACTCTCATACTCTACTCTCATAAATATAGAGTAGGGATCAAATAATCATGTTTTTTCTGACTGATCGATGACCATGAAATTAGATCTGAAATAACTACTATTTAAATTGTTAAATGACAAACTAATTGATAGAATTTGTTGTATGTATCATGTTTTATGTATACAAAAAAAATTTATATCATTTTGATTTTATTTACATATGCATCAAGCATTAACAAAAATCGACGGTTCAAATTTTATGATTTTTTTCTCCTCTCTTGATGACTATTGAAACAATGTTAAAACTTTATCATCTTTTGTGTATATGTTATTTAGATGATTTAGAATACATCTAACGGTTTAGATTTGTTAATTTATATATAAATAGTAAAATGGTCACCATGGTCACCATGGTCACCAACATTCATGGTTATTGGATCTCTCCTCTTGTATATATAAGTGTTTTGTTCGGTTGAGGATGTGAATTGCAACTGGTAAAAGTGATTTGTTGTATTTGAAAAAGAATTTTTAACTAAAATGTATTGGGTACGGTTAAGGGGGTTTTTAAGGGGTGCAGTTATCAACTCCCTTAATTAATTGTGGTTGGTTCGGTCTTTGGTCTTTGGTCTTTGCTACACCAAACATATATATATATATATATGTTTAGATCAAGGACTGTCAGATGTAGCAATCCGGACCGTCTGATTAAGTTAACTATGCCTATGCTTAGATCAGGTGTGTCGGATATATATAGCTCCCATGATGCTTTTTTTTTTTTTTTTTTTTTTTGGAGAACTCCCATGATGCTTTTGAACTTACTAGTAAAGAGCCCACGTCTTACTTTGGACTGAAATTATTATATTTTATAATAAAGGGCCGAAAGCTCATCCCTTGTGAAAAAGCTAATATGAGCCTTAAATTTTATTAGGCCAGGACATTAATGTACGTCAACGGTGATAATCAATTCAAGTAAACAATCAACGACTGAGGTTTTTTATTTGGGGAAGATAGAACTTTCGTGTCAAAAAATTCAATCTCCTTTTATTAGAAGTAAGGATAAGGATGTATATATGCACATTAAATTTATGTAATCAACATATATAAATGATATTCTTTTTTTTTTAATTTCATGCATCACTAAATGAAGGTGTTTAAATAATACTCTAATTTAAAAACTCGCATCCAGAACATGCCTAATTAGTACAACTGCTTTATGTTTAAATGGTTTTCAAGTTTTTTATAGTCGCATAAGAACTTTTTGAAAGGATGTGTTTTGAAAGTTATTTATGTTTATGATTAAATGTGTTTTTGATATGCATTTATGTTCTTTGAAATTTAATAATATCATTCCTTTAGAAGAATTCAGGAAGATGCTCTTGGTCCTGGATCATAGAACTCTAAAGATAGGATATGTATTTCTAAATTAGCTCATGATCTTGATAATTAAAGAGGAACATTAATTATCAGTAAGATCATCATGTTGATAAAAGTATATTGTAGTTCTATAAATATAAAGTTTATCACTATAAACATGAGTGTATAAAATTAGATGGATATTTTATACATTGAGCATGACCAATTTAAATGAAACATTATATGGATTGTGTTTTGTGTCATTGATGTTTCATTGTGTCTTTGAATCTACGATATGAGATATGTATATTTTTCACATGAGTAACACATGATGTGATTATCATTTAAACCCTATCAAGTTATAGGATAAAGTGATAGTTGTTGTGTGAAACTTGTGCGGGAGAAATCTATGTATCAACAGTATCATTGTTACTCAATATGAGTAGTGATATTACTGGGCCCCTTGGTAAAGTGGGATTATAATGCTAGCAATATAACTGGTATCAATTATAATTATAATTCACTTATAGAGACCAAGAAAACGAATGCAGTGCAAAAATGACACGTTCCTATTTTGCGTAGCATTCAGAATATCACGTGACAAGGATAAACACAATACTAGAGGATTTGGCAAAATAATGTGCAGCATTATTTATGTCATTTGAAGGACTATATGTAGTGATAGAACCTCTGTAGTCATTTGATATAGACTAGTTATATCATAACTTCAACATGACATAAATCCTTAAACGGTCACACCAAATGAATAAGAAACAACTAGGTTCTATATCTTATAGATTATTTCATGGTTGAAATAATAAGGATAAGATAATAGAATTAACTTTCTAAAATTACTTTATAAAGTAATTAGATGGAATTATTGGAGGCGGTTTTAACTATTTAATTTAATTTATAAAACAAACAGGGGTGTTTTTTTTTTGTCATGCCGAAATGGGAAACAAAAATAGGGTCATGCTATATATATATTAATAATAATATTAAGAGCGCTATTATTAGTTTGGTGCTATTATTAAGTTTTTTCTGATCTTCGCCTATAAATATAGGCGATTAGATCACAAACAATGATCATCCGAAAATTAGTAGTTATTTTCAGCCTCCCTCTTCCTCCATTGTTCTTCTCATGTGTTGAGAATTAAAGAACAACTAATTCTATTAGAGAGTGCTAGGGTTAGGTGTTCATCTATCGTGAACACCGATCGCGAGTTGTTTGTAGATTCAAGGTGAACTAAGGGCTCTTCCGCACCGCTGCCTCGTCTTGAAGTCGATCGATTCAGGAGGAGAAGAGGAAGAACGAGCAACGAAGAATAGCCAATCGCCTTATCAATTCCGCGCAAATCAAGGTACAATTCTTATGTCGTCTTTGTGAATTAATTAGAGTTTAATTAATTGAGAAGATGATTGGATTGCATGTGTTCTCCCATGCAATCATGATAGAATTGTTTTGTGTAATATGTTAGAATTACATGTGTTCTCCCATGTAATTAGATGTTTGATTGTTGCATTAACGAAGATCTTTTAGTATAGTTATGAACTTGGGGTTAAAAATTTTAAAAATTCGACTCTAGGCTATACATGAAATCCCAACAGTTTATTGCAATTAATTAAAAATACAAAGTTGTTGGCTTAACGTCAAACAATATTATATTATCAATATATATTGTGGGATTAATTTAACATGCAAGTACAAAAGAAAATTAGTTTTCAAGTGTTATATAGTTATAGAGGCGACTTAATTAAGCCAACTCCTGCACTGCATGCATTATGAACATATATATATATATGACTCGATCGTGATTAGTAAAACATCGATCTTCTTCTTCAGGCAGCACAAGATGTACGTACCTCCAGGCCCAGCTTTGGTTTTCTCATTGCAAAATGCAAATGTGAAGTGAACATCATTAGGAAATTAACAATTACTAATATTTTATTCAATGGCACAAATGCATAATCAATCAATTCTCTTTATATTTTATCCAGCTTTTATTTGTCTTTAATCGAGCCTAGTTTTTGTTATTACTATAAGTCCACTTTAAGTAATTGTGTTATATATGTTCTCCGTGTATAAGCTAGACAGCAAGTTGGGAGTTCAAAGGCACAAGTCTTTAGAGCATCTCCAAGAGCTTCCCAAAACCATCCCTAAAACCAAATATTGGGAATTAGGAACCAAATTTGAACTCCAATAGCTTCTCTAAACCATTCCCAGATTTTGGGTTATCCCCAAATCTACCTAAAAACTCTCTATTTTTGTTCACTTCTCCACACTCCCAAAAACTCATTTGTATATATCAATGTTTTTTTATGTGATGTATGATTTAGCAAATCCGTAATTGGGTTAATTGTCTAACTACAATAATTGTTTTCTTAATGTTCAGATGGTGTAGGCATTAATCCACAACAAAGTGCAGGTACAACATTTCATTTCTCTAATATTCTTTTTGTATTTTTATTTATAAGTTTGTTGTTTATATAAACATTTTTTTTATTTGAGTAGTTTAAATAAGCCAATCTTACAACAAAGCCAGGTTAAACAATTGACTTGAACTGTTGGATCAAGGTTGTCAATAGGTTTAATGCAACAGCTTCTACAACTTTAAAATCGTCTATTTGAATAGGTTTAATGACCAGTCACCACCGGCCCACCTGTTGGGAATCTTTTAGAGATTGAGGTAAAATTGGCTCCCAAAAAATTTAGGGAGACACCCAATATAGATATATTGGGATCCATTTTTTGGGAAGCTCTTGGAGATGCTCTTATAAAAGAAAATTTTACAGACATACAAAAATGATACTAAAATCGACACTGACTGTATTTTATACAACTATATTTTATACAGTGTACTATATATAGAGATAGACTATTGTGCTAACGTTAGCATTTCAATCCGAAATGACGCCTCAAAAATTATTTTATCATATCCAAAATCGTGATTTGGTGCTTAATAACTTCTTCATATAAAAATATAGGAGTAAACAAAAAATTTCTATTTTTAAAGTTTTCTTAGTATTTATTTTGTATTTTCGAAAAAAAATGAACAAACATCAATATTTTATTATTATTTATGAGCTCTGTTGTCCCTAATGGCGCCTAGAGGGGGTGAATATGGTGCCTTAAACAATTTTAACAATTTTTGCCAAATTAACAATTTTGGCCGAATCCTATCGCAATTCAATTCTATGGCCAAACAAGTTTGCAATAGAGTAAATAGAGATGAGTAAGAGAAAGCAAACACAAAGCGGAGTGACACGTGATTTGTTAACGAGGTTCGGCGAATCGGCCTACGTCCCCGGGTACCGCAACCAACTCGGTGGTGCGCCTTTCCTATTACCCGCAAAGAAAGGAGTACACAACTCGGTGCTTACACATGAAATGGGCCGTCACCGAGGTTGGAGGAGAGGCGAAACTCAAGCTCCGGAAAGAAAAATAGCTCTCAAACTAACCCTCTTATAAGATCTATGATCTATGGTGTAGTTGAGGCTTGATTCACAAAGATTTGGCTATGAAAAGCTTAAGCAACAATGGAGATTTGGTTTCTAGGGTTTTGCTCTCTTTCAGCTGGTTTAGAATTGGGAAAAATCACTATTTCGATTTTGGGAAGAAAGATATTTATAGTGGTCTCGTGACCTAACAGCCCGCAGCTCAGATCTATGTTCTGTTATAACGGAACAATGATTTGAGCTACTGGAATGAAGTTGGCTCCTTTTGTTATAACGTATTATATTATTGTGTTATAACGGAAGGGGTTACTCCGCTAACGGTACTTTGGATGTGACATTTTACCGTTTGATTTTGTAATATGACCGTTACAATGTTCCGTTATAACGGAACATCTCATTCCGTTATAACGGAATCTGGGGCTGGTTCCATTGCTTGAGCTTTTTAATGCCATCAATAGTGAATGTCTAAACTATATAATTGTACCTATATTCACTATTCTATTTGAACTAAAAATTCAGTGACAGGCTAATCCAAATCTTGAGTTATTGCCATCATCTTTAGCTTATTTTGTCTTCCAATGCTATTGCTTGCTTGCTTTGAGTTCTTGATAATTTGCTCAATTAATTATCCTTAAACAAACAACATTCTCAAAGAAAAAGTTAGTAACCTAATTTGATATTGTTTTGGAAATCGTCAAATAAAAAAGATTATTTGGAACAACAAGCTCTTTTCAAAAATTCAAACAAATAGTTAAAAACTCCAAAAATAGAAAAATTTTGTATTCCCTAGTATTTTTATATAAAGAATTTATTGAAAACTATAAATCACGATTTGAATACGATAACACAATTTTTGAGGCGTTAGTATTTAAGATTGAAATGCTAACGTTAGCACAATAGTCTATCTCCTATATATATTATACAAATAATAAGTTGAGTAATAGATGAGTTAATATTAATTTTTAACCTATTTAATATGAAAACTAGCAAATACAGTCTGTATTGATTTTCATATCTTTTTTTTTATCTAAGTATTAATTCCTTCTTTTTTATAAATACATATACATTAATTGTTTTAAATCCCATTCTATCTTGAAGAAAGTAATTTTCCAGATAAATCCGAAAATAATGAAGAAAATTTGTTTCGGCAAATAATCTTATAAACCCTAGACGCATCCTAAGTGTAGATTTCACATGCGAGACTGAGACAAATGAAACTGATTTTAAATTAACGGCGTTGAATGGCGAATGACTTTTACTTCATGACTCTTTTTCAAAAGAAAATTGGTCGGCAGAAATTGAAGAAAGTAAAAGGAAAAAAAATAAGAAAGATAACTATTTTGGATACGATTATATATTGCACAACAATGTGCAGTTTTCTACGATAATCACCATTAATTGTTGAGAAAATAGGCATATTCAGTCCTGCTGATTCTTCGTTATAAGCCAATTAATTCCAGCTAATATATATCCACGAGGAGAGAAATATATAAGCGTTTAAAATACTCAAGTACTTGCATTGCATGATACAATATATTATATTAATTATTTCTTTATTATTGTGTTGTTTGAAGGCGTGTTTCTTACTAATTTAATTTTTAATGTCACAACTCACAAGCAAATTATATAAGATTCTTTTTGTGTCTTCATTGATCATTTATTTATATCATTATGTGATGAGAATTTTTACATGTAGATAGAGAGAGAGATAGAAATAAATAGGATTTGATGGGAAAAGGTGTGGGAATGGGTTTTATTTCACATGTGTGTTCGGCAATCAATTGGACAGGGAAAATTATACACACCTGAACTTCCCATCATGTACAAAACATGTATAAATTGTTGGGAAGATGAATCGCAACTCAGAATGAATTAAAATTTTCCCATTTAATTGGTTTGGTGTTACTCTTCATGACTAAACAATTGATTATATTGGATTATTGGGTCAAATGACTTTATTACCAACTACAACTGAAAGAATTGTTTGATCATATAAGTCTTTCAAAAAAATATATATGCATCCTAACCACTAATTTCAAACAAAAAGTTGTCAAGCATATTTTATTTATTTAATTTTAATTAAATAAATTACGTAACTTATTAATGATTCTTTTAACAAGTTAAAAAAAATTTTTCGGTATGAAATATGTAAACCAATCAGCAAAAAAAATACTTATTTAATAATTATAGAACTTCAATTATCATGAACATGTTTTCTAATTATTATATTAATATTGAGAAGAAACTTTATTATATTAATATTGAGAAACTTTATGATTAATTATTTTCTAATTTTAAACATAACAACTTCCCATGATTATTCCCATTCTATGACCGAACGGTTTATGTATTGTCATTTCCATGTGCATGGGTTTCCATTTTTTGTTTTGTGGGTTCCCTTGTCCATAAAATCTCAATCCGCACAATCCCATGACAACCGAACACGCCCTTAGAATTGTTGTTTACCCAAAGGGTGTGTTTGTTTGTGAGATAAATGGGAGATAAATTGAGAGATAGCCTATCACCATCTTACAAAGGATAAGCTATCTCTCAATTTATCTCCCATTTATCGGGCAAACAAACATGCCCAAAGGGTGTTGTTCCGTTAGAAAAGTGAAGTAATATCTAGTGTGCGTAGAAAAGTTGTTTACACTTTACACAGATAATATAGATTTATATGGATTAAGAAAAAGAAAGAAAAGAAAAAATAACTCTCCAGTCTGCAGTCATGTTCGTTCATCAATCAACCAATCATCAGCAATAAATAAACACAACGGAGCCTTGTTTGTAGTCAGTAGTCACTAGTCAGTCCTCTCCTCCTATTCCTATCCAAGATCCATAAGTCAACAATTCAATCCAATTCAATTGGGAATTGGGAATTGGGATACCCAAAAAAGAAAAGATAAATTCTAGTTAGTCTTGTAGAGAGAGATCCCAACTCCCAAGGGCAAGGAGGACTCAAAGAGAGAGACATGGCGACCGAGGAGGAGAGGAAGTCCAGCGCCACTGAGGTACGCCACCGCCAGCTGCCTACCAACGGCATCACCATGCATGTCGCTGAGCAAGGCCACCTCTCCGCCCCACCCGTTCTCCTCATCCACGGGTCTCTCCTCTACTCTCCTACTTTCTTTTTTACATTTCTACTCCCATCTCAACATTCATTCATTCATTTCATCTCTCTCTATATAAAACAGTTTCCCTGAGCTCTGGTTCTCCTGGCGCCACCAAATGTCCGCCTTGGCCGCTAATGGCTACCGCGCAATCGCCCCCGATTTGCGTGGCTACGGTGACACCGACGTCCCCGCTGATCCTGCCGACTATACCATCTTTCATATTGTTGGTGATCTCATTGGCCTTCTTGACCAACTTGAGCTGCCGCGCGTAAGTCTTCACTTCACTGCACAAGTCATTTTAATTTCCCATTTTCAGGATAATTAAGCTGTTGAATTCATCAAACTATTACTATTACTATTGTCTATTGCTTTCTTTTTTTAGTATAATTCACCAATCCTTTATAATAGTGCTAGTATCAAGTATAATAATAAATGTATAATTGATCAATTGGGTTGGGTCATGGGTGAGCTCTACAAGGTAACATGTTGACCAACAACTGTTCTTCACAAATGTAATATATTTTCTTACATACCCGGTACCACCACAACAAGTCAGCATGCAACATTATTAGCAGCTAATATATATCAAACATAACAATAGCTGATTATGAAATCAGGGTCCCAATTTCATAACCTCATTTTTTACCCGACTCTGGCAAATCAGTCAACCTTTAGTTAGTTCTGCATTTTCTAGGCTTAATTTTGCTAGCGCGGTACCATAGGTTGCTGTTGTAACATTACATTAAATCCAGTAAACATAAAGTATTGTAATTTCATACAGCTTTTTGAAGATTTTAAATTTTAGATTGAGATACTATTTCAATAATCCTTTGTCAATTTACATTTCATATTGATGCTCTCTTCTCTTGTATGGGGCAGGTGTTTGTCGTGGGCCATGACTGGGGGGCAAATGTGGCATGGCATCTGTGTCTTTTTCGGCCCGACAGGGTAAGAGCACTTTTTAACATGGGGGTGCCATATTTCCCCAGGGATCCGTCTGTTAAACCGACAGACCGTTTCAAGCGTATGGGAGAAGGCTTTTATATCACACAATTCCAGGTAAAACTTCAGCACCTTTTTCAGTACCTTCACTTTTAGCTCATACATTGATCGGAGGAGGTTCAAAATTTGGCTTTATTTTGCATTGTTTGATTAATGCATAACTAAAAATTAGAAAGAAAGCAAAATGATATTTACAAGTTTATGTTTATTTCTGGATTCAATCTCAACTAGAAATTAGCAGTGTTCGAGATTAAAGAAAAGAACAAATTAAATCCAGGAACCAGGAATAATTGTTGATCTGCTATAAATTTGGGTTGTTGAATTGAATGGAAAGAGTTCAATCCAGAGACCGCATTTAAAATAACTGTTGATCATTTGCTTTAGTGGTTCTAAATTTCAAATAAAATCCAGGAACCAGGAAGAGCTGAGACTTCATTTGCTCGTTATGATGCCTTCACTGTGCTTAATAAAATATACTCAATTAAAATGGACAATATGTGTGCTCTGCCTGGAATGGAGATCATCGATTTTCTTGAATGCCCAACTTCACCTCCTGAGTGGATTTCAGAGAATGAACTCCAATATGTTGCCGAGAAGTTTCAGAAGAATGGTTTTACCGGCCCCTTGAACTATTATAGGAATTTTGATAGGTAAGCCCTTATTTGTGAATAGTATCTAATTGTTTTTTCCCCAACTACACCTGCTGTTTATTTAATTAATGTGTTTTGTCTCTTGTGATTCTGGTAGCAACCACCTCTTTGAATAATTAAGTCAATGTTGAAGCTGCATTGCCTCTATTGCCCTTGACTCCTAAATTTTACTGAGCCAAAAAAAATGTTAGTTACAGTTCACATAATTATTCTTCAAACCACTGAACCCCATGGTCTTGTTTCAAATCATTCACCGACTAAAAGAATAAGGGACATACTTTTCACAATGGAAGAGGTGTGAATAGATAGATAAGAGAATTTCTCATCTCATTATTGATTTCAACAATAGGAGCTGGGCTCTAATGGCACCATGGCAAGGAGCAAAAATTCAGGTCCCTACTAAATTTCTTATTGGTGATAAAGACATTGGCGTAAAATCTTGGGCAACAGAGATGTACATCAAAAGCGGCGGTCTAAAAGCTAACGTGCCAGATCTTGATGTGGTTTGGATCGATGGTCACCATTTTGTACAGCAAGAAAAGGCCGAGGAGGTGACGAAAGAGATTTTATCTTATCTTTCTACTTTCAGTTAGACACTCAGCTTTTGTTAAACAAAAATGAATAATGGAGGTGCTTTTTTCTGGCATCTGTAAGGTGTCTTCAGTTTTAGACTTGGAGTGAACCGTGTTTCTTGTTCTTCTTTGGGATTACTTAACTTCACTTGTTGTATCAAGACATGTTGATTTGTATGAGGTATGAATTTGGAGCATGATGTGTCTATAATATATGAATCATTAGATAAGGATTTTGTGGTTGCTTATAACATAAACCCATTCTAATTTTTTATGCTTATTTATTTTTCTTTTTAATTCAGAATGTTTGCTGTAAAATATTGGTTCGGTACCTTCTGCAGCAAATTCAGTACAGAACCCAGTAAAAAATTATTACATAATAATTATCTTAATAAGATGGATAAAGATACCTGAGCTTAAATCAAAAGACATATAAGTCATCTCCAAATTTGTCATATCAAAATTTTTATTAATATAGGTCTTTTTATATCAATATAAATATTGGATACAAACATTTCCAAATTTTTTGAAATTTCAAAATAATGTGTCGGATTTTCTAAAATGACCAGACTTTATTCCATATGCAAATATTGTTATTTTATTATTATTTTTCCCTTATAATTTTGATAAAATTGTAACCGATTTGAAGAACTTATTGAGTGATATAAATGGTAGAGATTGAAATGTAGATGTTGTTAAGCTCCTCCGTAAGCAGCTCGCGATGTATTTACTCCAATAAAATAAAATTATAAGGGAAAATTATCTGTGTGGAGTTGTTGGCGGCCTGAAATGATATTGATAATGATAGGTAGTCGGAAGGAATAGTTGCCTTGATATCAATGGAAACTGACACTTTGGCTTTCTCAGTCAAAGTGACAGAATATCAGTTGTGAATTCATTCTCTTCTTCCAGAATTGGGGAACAGTTCTGTTCAGCTGTTAATGGAAGGGAATGGAATGGAATAGCAATATAGCATGGCACCCCTCACCAGATGAGACCAGGTATATTTACCCTTTGTTAATTAAGCCTATCCTAATCCTTCCTTCTTTATGGCCTGCAAATTGACCTTGCATCTCAATTTGCAAAGAGCCAAAGATCACCTGTTTTTACATCAATCAGTTCAAGCACTACTTTAATTTCAGTACTTTCTGCAATTGACCATTGAATTTGATTTTTCAAGAATTCTTAATTTCAGCTGCCTGCCGTATGTATGTTTCTAGTCTACATAATATATATATGTCCATTTCATCACCATCACTCAATCAACACATATTCCAAACACTAAGGAGAAAACTACAAGTCTAAAAAGGATGCTGATAGAAAAAGAGCAACAAAGAGAGACAGACCCACAAGGAAAATAAAAAAGATAAACAAAGAAAGGGAGGGAGCCATGGCAAACAAGGAGAAGAAGTTCACTGATATTCGGCACTGCCGGGTGGCAACAAACGGTATAACCATGCACGTGGCCGAGCAAGGCAACCTCTTGGGCCCACCTGTTCTCCTTCTTCACGGGTTTATAGTTTATACTTCTACCTAACTAACCTCACAGTTCAATTTTCATCTCTTGCTATGTTCTAAAATCTGTTTATATATGTTGGCTTTGTCTTAAACAGTTTCCCTGAGCTCTGGTTCTCGTGGCGCCACCAAATGTCCGCCTTGGCCGCTAATGGCTACCGCGCAATCGCCCCCGATTTGCGCGGCTACGGCGACACCGACGTCCCCGCCGATCCCGCCGACTATACCATCTTTCATATTGTTGGTGATCTCATTGGCCTTCTTGACCAACTTGAGCTGCCACATGTAAGCCTTGCTACTGTAATTCTCTCAGGCTTATTATCAAGCAGATTGTGAGTGCACTGCTGATAGAATATGTTAGCTGCACAAGTTCATTTTGCCATTTTAAGGATTGCTTTGAATTCATCCAAGTATTGTGCTTTTTTAGTATAATGGATCCACTCCCATAGAATATTGGTAATATCAAGTAAAAAATGTATAATCGATCAATTAGATAAGCTCCAGATGGTAGAATATTGACCAAGAATTTAATAAAATCCCAAGAACTGTTGTTCAGAACTGTAAATTATTTCTTTCCAACAGAACAAGTCAGCAATGCAACAGTATTAGCAGCTAATACACATGAAACATTAAATCGGGCTATTATGAAGTCACGATACCAAATTTTGGTAACTCTATTTCTACAAGACATTAGCAAATCACTGAAGCTCATGTTGGTTCGGCATTTCTAAGGCTTAATTTTATAAGCACAGTTCTATAGATTTAGATTGAATCTAGTAAGCGTTAATTGCAATAATTCCGTACAGATTTTTGAAGAGTTTAATCTTTCGGTATGCACTGTTACAACATACTAGTTCAATAATTCTGTGTCAATCTTAATTGATGCTCTCTTGTATGGTGCAGGTCTTTGTCATAGGCCATGACTGGGGGGCAACTGTGGCATGGCATCTGTGTCTTTTCCGGCCTGACAGGGTAAAAGCACTATTTAACATGGGGGTACCATATTTCCCGAGGCATCCGTCTGTTAAACCGACAGACCATTTCAAAGTTCTGGGAGAAGGCTTTTATATCACACAATACCAGGTGAAGTTTGGCATCATTTTATACGCCTTCACCATTTGCTCATATCTTGAAAGAAGAAAGTTCAAAATGTCCTTGTTTTGTTGCTTGATTGATGCAGCTCTCAACCTTTTTTTTTCTTGTGAGACTGGAAACTGACATTGAAGACCAAATAAGATGAAATGTTCTGAACAGAACAAAGCTTTATGTTTAAAATAGAAAAGACAATGATATTTACCAGTTTTCCTATATTTCTGTATTCAGTATCAATTAAGCCTTTTCTCCTGCTAGAAATTAGCATTGTGCAAGATTACAAAAGAGGAACTAATTTTAAATATCCATTTGAATATTTGAACGGAAAGGACTCGATCCAGTTGCTCTTAAAATAGCATTTGCTTTAGTGGTTCTAAATTATAAATCCAATTCAGGAACCAGGAAGAGCTGAGAATTCGTTTGGTCATTACGATGCCTTCACTGTACTTAAGAAGATGTACTCAATTAAAATGGATGATTTGTGTGCTCCGCCTGGAACAGAGATCATCGATTTTCTTGAATGCTCAACTTCTTCCCCTGAGTGGATTTCAGACAACGAACTCCAATATTTTGCCGAGAAATTTCAGAAAAATGGTTTTACTGGCCCCTTGAACTATTATAGGAATATGGACAAGTAAGTCTTTCTTGGTGAATAATATTTGGTTCTTTTGTTAACTAATAACTACGCCTATGCTTTATTTTTCTTTGATGTGTTTTGTCTTTTGTGATTCTGGTAGCAACCACCTCTTGCATAATTAAAAATATGTTCAAGTAATGATTGCCTCTATTATTCTTGACTCTTCAAATTATACTAGGCCAACTATCTTTGTTACAGTTCACATAAAAAAACCAGTCTTCAAACAAATTCTGATTTCACTTGTCTTGGTAACTTGGTTCAAACTTCAAAGTGTACATAAAAATCAAAGAAATAGGACAGACTATTCAAGGGAAGAGATGTGAGTAGTCAATTAGAAATTTTTTTTTCTTTTTTTTTTTTTCATTTCACTACCCAAATAATGTTAGTTATATCTAATTGTTGATTTCAACTATATAATAGGAATTGGGCTCTTATGGCACCATGGCAAGGAGCAAAAATTGGGGTGCCTACCAAATTCCTTGTTGGTGATAAAGACATTGGCATGAAATGTTATGGAACAGAGATGTACATCAAAAGTGGCGGTCTAAAAGCTGATGTGCCGGATGTTGATGTGGTTTGGGTGGACGGTCACCATTATATACAGCAGGAGAAGGCCGAGGAGGTGACAAAGGAGATGTTATCTTATCTCTCTAGTTTCAGTTAGACAGTCAGCTTTTGTTCAATCAAAAATGAAGTATTGAGGTGCTATTATTCTATTGTGGCATCTGGATCTGGTAAGGGGTCTTCAGTTGAGACTTATATAAAGAAAAGAAAAGAAAAGAAAGATTTTGTAGTTTTGGGGATTAAACACTTGGTATATGTGGTAAGTTATAAACACCAGAAAGAATGATCAAGGAAAACATGAAATGCTATATTATATTAGCTGGCGACGCATGAAATGTCATATAAAGACTTCAATATCGACTATCGAGCTGAGATCATATATAGTTGCATAAACATTCCCAGAGCCCATTAATTTCTCAATCTTTCTTGGAAAAATGGATTGATAAATGTTTAGAGCCCATTATATTTTTTTTTTCATTTTATTGGGCCATGCCCATGATACTATATTACCATATGCTGTTGTAAGCTGGGTTTCTTACCAGTACAGGCCTGCTTCTGTAATTATACTCACTCATGTCATGTGAAGTTTGGACCATTCATTCATTATACATTACATATACCCTTAAAGAGGGGGGAGAATGCTGGCCTCTCAGCGATTTGAGCTGAGAGGCATTGGATTTGTGGGGTCAAGTGGATGAACGGTCAGATTTGATTCAGTCTTTTATCTATTTTTGTGAGAATTTCACCACGGTACAATTCACACACTTTATGTTATTTTGTTGAGGGATCAAATAATCTTTTCGATGATTTATCGGTGACCATAAAATTAAATCTCAAATAACTAAATTATAAACTTTTAAACAACAAAAACTAATTGATGGGATGTGTTGTATATATCAAATTTATTTTAGAGTAAAACATGTGAGCTAAGCTCACAGATGCTTTTCGTGAGCATACTTTTGAAAACATACCAAAACACCTTCACATTTTCAATTTATATGGCCCAAATTATACCAAAATCTTATGGGATGCAAAAAAAATTAATTTTTGAAATATTGTGTAGTCACTTTTAAAAAATCTCAAATAAATATTTACAAATTTTAAAAAATGAAAAACTTTTATTTTCCCAATAATATTTTGATATAAAGAACGTAAGAGCCATATAAATCAAAATTTGAAGGTGATTTTATATGTTTCTGGAGGTATGCTCACGAAAGAGCTCTGTGAGCTTGAGCTCACAGTAAATTTCATGTGTACATAAAAAATTATATCATTTTGATTATATATATATATGCATCAAGCATTAACAAAAATCAACTATTCAATTTTTTTTTTATTACAACAACTATATGTATTAGGCACTTATCTTAGCATCTTCAAATTATTTTAATACTGCCTTTATATTTGTGAATGAGACATAAAAATTTTAAAGCTCTAAGCTCTTTATGAAAATTAAAAGATAATTGGAATAGATAAACCATTTGTTGTTATTTTTTTCAATTTAAGATCAACAATTTGATAAATGACAGTATGACACAATGCACACAAAAAAGAGCGGAAAAAAAATTTCTAACAAATTGCAAAACTCCCTGCGGCAAAGCGCGGGTGTGGAACCTAGTTATAAAAAAAGATGCATTCTATAATTTGTATTTCCTTATTATCTTACGTTACGTATGCAATGAGTTCTTTAACCTTTATGTTATGTGTTTGGTGAGTCCTTCTCTCAATATATTTTATATAATTATTTGTATACACTTAAATTATTAAAATAATTAATTACGAGTGTTCACAAAACACAATTGCAGCGTGCATAGTTGCATACACAACACACAACACACAAAAGAAACACCTCATTTCAATTTTATAATGGGTGATCACCGTTTGGCGTTTGCTAATAAAATCAGCCTCTTTTAAAAGGGTCATAAAATGAGCTTAATGAATGCTCTATATCATGCGTAATTGCTGTATGTAATTGAAATGAGCTTATATACAGTGCATATTATATTTAAACGGTTCAACTACGTACTATGTGTAAATATGAATACAAAAAATTGATTTCAGGTCTTTTGAAAATTGCAATTTGCAAATACAACCTGACCTAATTAAAGAAACATAAGCAATGAATTACTGAATTTTTTTAATTTTTATTTTTTTGTGTATGTATGGACTATGGACTAAGGAAAGAGGTACACACACACACCTAAGAATTGTCATTTTTAGTTGACCGAATAAATATCAAATATCTCGGTGCCAGATTTGCATGACATTAATTATTAAGTTGGAGAATTTTCAATTTTCAAATGACAAGCGCAAGTAGTTAGAAATACGTATTTATATATACAAATACAATCAAGCATTATTATTTTCTTTAAACGTGAAGAAATAAGGAAACATTAAACATAGAAGTACAATATTAATTTTCTTAGCCGAAATAAGTGCAAGTTTTCAACCATAAAACTGATATTACACAAAGCTACGCAACTAAAATATCGTAATACACGCGTTCTACATAACCTAAAAAAATGTGTACCAGAAAAATTAATCTCCATGTTTTTTTTGGTTGCATTCACTCCAAAAAAATAGTTAAAAAAGGGGTAACAGTAACAAACAAAAATGCTGCCAGTCCAAATTCGTCAAAGACAAGAGTTGGTTTAGGTAATAAAAAAAAACAGAAATAATTCCTTATATGGATGAAAAATGCCAGAAGGGTGTAGATGTAGTAAGAACACCATTATTTATTAATTAACTTGTTTATTTGGTATTTATTAGATGAGAATTGATTAAAAAAATTGTTTCTACGGGGTAATAATAATATAAGAACGTGTTAGTGTTTATGTACTAGAGAAACATACATATTTATATTTATATATATATGGTGTTCACTTGTTCATGGTTATTCTGATTTGGATGATTTATTCATTAGTTTCCATGAATTGATGTGACGTCATGGCTTGTGTCGTTTACGACAAGAGCAAGTGATATGCCATGATGGGTATGACGTAAATTCTAAAACCCTCCCTGATCTATGATAACTAGCATGGTACTCTAGTTGATCAGATAGGATCAGCATATGAGTCTAGCAGATGGGTTTGTATCACGTCCCATTGATAGCGCGGCTATCAACTAGATCATATGGATGCATGTGCACATTCTCTGTGACATTGCATTGGATTGACCGTGACGAGAATATGACAAGGGATGTGTTATGTCATTCATGTTCTTGTCAGTGTTGGATTCACAGTTGAGGTTGTCATGGTCAAGTATCATGACTGCGCACTGTGACTGGTCTCCTACCCCAACCGTAACAGGTGGCATAAGGGATTCTAGTTCGGTGTGTAGAAATGGTAACTTGGATCATGGATGATCAAGATACTGGAATGTTTCTCATCGTAGATGAGTTATGATATCCTCTGGGCCCCTTGACTTTATGGATTACACACGCGCGCAATGATTAATATTAATCATGTGTTTAATCTATATGGACGTCAAGTAAATGATATATATTTGTGAGGATGACACAATCCTGCCTCAGACTTTATCTTGGATATTCATATGACATAGAATCAACACAAGTAAGGTACTCTTACTCAGGATCAAGATACTACGTGGACGTGCGTACTGTCTGTATCATTTGGGGATCGTCACGTGGATGGCTTGACACTGATGATGATCAGCATTGAACAGGTAGATGAGAATCACTGTTAATGCAACCCAACATGATCCAGATCCCTATAAGGTCACACCTACAAAGGCTCTCGACCATTAGTCCTGTTCAGGTTCGTGTCACGTCGGCGAACGTGTAACGAGTGATGGCAATAAGTCAAATCAGGCGCGGCCTGACTTGAGCTTGATTGGGCATCATGATAACCTGAATATCATCATGGCTATGATGTTTTGATCTTATGTCTCGAACATATGAGAGAATACTTGTCATTTGGTTCTGTCAGCAGTTCCGTTATAACGCAACATATGTTGCGTTATAACGGAATCTGTGACAGAAATCTGGTTCTGTCAGGTGTTGCGTTATAACGCAATATTGGGTGCGTTATAACGCAACCTGACAGAAAGGCAGATTAGGGTATGTGATTAGGGTTTCCTTAATCACTCTTGACAAGTATAAAAGGGAAGGTTTCATGCACGAAAATGCAAGTTTTTCCAGCCACTTTTCTTCCTCTCTCTCTCTCATGTGTTGAGAAATCTCCTCTATCAAACCTAGGGTTTAGGGTTGAGATTCGTGCGAGGAAAAGATCGAAGGACCCGCCGGCAACGTCTTCTCGCCTAGACGGACGGTGGTGGCCGACCCTTTGGTGGACAAGGGTGACGCGCGCGACGGGACAGCCGAGAGCAACCAATCACGCGTCAAAGGTATAATAACCTAGCCCATCTACGTATTTGTTATGTAGATTAATCGATAAACGTCCGTTTGGCAAGATCTGTTTGAACTGTTCTTGTGTTTGGTTAGAAAATTTTAAATTCCGCACTTCTAGCCATCGAGCAATTCCTTTCAGAACGGTCCAGACATACAGATACCAAAACAGATACCAGTTATAATATAAAATATATCCAAATTGAAACATTAACAAATTATCTTGAAACAATTGACGCATAAACTTGAAACATTGTAGTATTAAGTTGAATAACACAAATCATAAATTAAATCATCTACTTGAATCACTACTAAATCACATAAATATTACTTTAAAGTTGTTGAGAGAACGTATGGGAGCAAGATGAAGTGAAAGAGCAACAAAAGAGAAAATTATATCATTCGTGTTTCATTTTAATCTCATTAAATTTCAGATTAACTTTGATAGATGTTTCATTTTGATCGCAACATGTTGCAGATTAATGTTAAATTAACTTTGTATGGTGGTATCCTCGACGGTATCTTTTGCGGTATCTCTATAGCATTTTCCATATAAGAAAGTTAGCACATATAAAAGAATAATGACGTTAAAGTAAAAAATAAAAGAGAGGAGTGAAAACTCCAATACATTATGTTTGGTTAGGGAATAAAGTTAAAGAGATATAACTCCTTATATCAAGTTATGACACCATAAAATATTTTTGTTTGGTTGAGCAAGTGGATGAATAAGAAGAACATACATTATTTTATTGTTATATATATTAACTATAGTATTGTTTTTGTTATTATTTTATTAATAATTATATTGGTATTATAATTAATAATATTATTAGTATTTAATATTAATAAAATTATTTTATTGTTGTGATAATTCTATAATATTATTAATTTTATTGCTATTAATATTTTAACAATATTATTATTATTATTATTATTATGATTATAAAAAATATTTATTGATATTATTGATTTTTTTGTTATTATTTATTAATATTTTTTTATAATAAACAAAACATTATATTTTATTGTTAATATTGTTATTAGTGTCATTATCAATTATTTTATTGTTATGTTAATTATATAATATTATTTTATTTTGAAATTATATTATTATTATTATATTGATATTACTTTATTATTTTCTTAATTTTATTTTATATATTTAGTATTGTTTAATAATATTATTACTTATTAAAATATTATTATTATATTGAACATTATAATATTTTTTGTCATTATACATAATATTATTTTAATTAAAAATAATAAAATAATAATATTAACATTATTATTATTAACATTATTATATTATTTTATTATTATTACCATCACTATTATATTATTAAAGTAGGTGATAAGATTAATTATAAATATTTTTTTGCTAAATGTGTGGGCCTCATGTTACTTAAAGAGGGGGAATAATTTATACCGCCTATTTGAACTCCTTAATTTAAGGAGCCAAAATTGTATGCTATTATCTTTTATACATGAGCGACTTATCCATATTTGACTCTTTAAATGAGGTATAAGGGTGTTATTTTCAAGGGTGTTATTCTCTAACCAAACATGACGATAGAAAATAGAAATACAAATAAAAGTATAGAATAGAAAGAAAGAAAGAAAGAAAGAAAATAGAAGAAAAGAAAAGGTAAATAAACAATAAGAAAGGGTTGGTTCGGCTGAATGAAGATTGAAGAGTCTCATCATCATCATCATCATCATCATCATCGTATCGTTCTCGTCTCGTCTCGTGTTCTCTCTTCTCCTTCTCCTTCTTCTTCTTCTCCTTTTCACCCCAAAATCCTCCCTCTTCCCCTTTTTTCTTTTATTATTTTCTGCTCGCTCGGAGGGAGGCGGCGGACAACCAACAAGCAACAAACACCCCACCCCCAAGGTACGTACCTATTAGATCCCCCCGCTCTTCCCCCGATCCTCCCAGATCCATCCTCTTCTCCCCCCACCCCCTTTCAATCTACCTTCTATCTATCTAGCTAGGTCTTTTCTTTTTCTTTCTTCCCCCAATCCCAATCCCAATCCCAATCCCAATCCCAATCCCAATTGCTATTGCTTCCGATTGCTATTGCTTTCCCACCTATTCATTTCCAATCTCGATCGATCTCTGCTCACCTGCTCTAACCCCACCCATCCATCCATCACCCTCCTCCCTCTTCTTTCTTTCTACACTTTCTTCATTCACTATACTAGATTGATATATTTCATTAGCTCATCTCATTCCTACTCTCTCTCTATTTCCCTTTGTTCAGCTCAAGAAGAAGAATAACAACAACAAGGGGATTCGATTGGATTGGATTGGATTCAATTGGTCGAGGAGCGTTGGCAATGTCCGGTATACTCACCAAAGACTCCGACTCCGACGCCATTTCCACTGATCAGAGATGCCAGTCCGCCGACTCCCTGCCCGAGTGGTCACGCTCCTCTGAGCAAGTCGAGAATGGCACTCCTTCAACCTCCCCCCCTTACTATGATACCGATGATGACGATTGTGGTCTGTTCTTTTTATTCTTCTCTTCTCTCTTTGCCCCACTGAATGTACTACACTTAAGTTCATTACTGCTGTTGCGTAACGGCAGACATGTTATTCAACTTTACTAATGTTGACTAGACACATATTGTGCTCATATAGTCACAATCCAGCTTCCAATTCTAGTTATTCGGAACCTAAGGTTACCTAATTTATAACCGAAAACATCAATACTTGTGTGTGAAATGTTGCCACGTATCACGTATCTTTACACATTTAAGTTTTTTTTAGCATATTACTATTAGGTGCATATTCTTCTACAGATTGTATTAATGCGGGTAATTTGTAATAGAAAGTAAGATTTGCCTACTACATTTTACTTACACTTGTATTACATGTGTATCTAGTTATACAAAAGACGAACAGTTTAGGGCCTCGAGGGAAAAATTTTCTTTCAAAAATCAGTCCAAAATTAAAGCCTTTTAATTGAGGCCCAGTACAAGTGACCTTTATATATTCTAACTTCCTGTGAATTCTTTTAGGCCCGTAGCTTTACTTATAATCACTTTTATCCTTCTAGGGTTTTTCTTTCTTCTATTTCTCGACCAGAAATTAACTCATTTGCATATTATTTGATCTTTGAAACTCTTAATGTCAGGTCCCAAGCCATCTGAATTATACAGTAGATTCACGTGGAAGATTGAAAGTTTCTCCCAAGTTGGAAAAAAGGAGCTGAAAAGCAACATATTTGATGTCGGTGGTTACAAATGGTAGGATCCTTTCGGATCAATTGATATAGTTGTAATTTCCACAGACTGTATGATTAAATTTGGTTGCATTTGACTTCATTGGTGGTATGAATTGTGGCTCTATCATCCAAAAATTGGAGAGGACCTTTTTGCATTGTTAAAAGACTGGTTATTAACCCTAGACACGGAAAAAAAGAGAAGAACATATGCCAGAATAGTCTTATGTGCAACGTTTTGAACACAATAGTATCTTTAAATCCTTTTGTAGGTACATTTTAATCTACCCCCAAGGATGCGATGTTCTGAATCACTTGTCGCTGTTTCTATGTGTTGCTAATCATGATAAACTTCTCCCAGGTACTTCCCGCAATACTCACCCTCATCAATTTCTTTCTAAATTCTCAAATTGCTTTCCTGTTTGTTTTGTTATAGTTATTTTGGTGAACTTTTATCTTTTCAAGACAGTAAAACCTATGATTCCTAATACTTTGATGGGTCTTTTCTTCTAGGTTGGAGCCATTTTGCACAGTTTACCATAGCAGTAGTTAACAAAGATCCTAAGAAGTCTAAGTATTCAGGTCAGTTCTTCTTTTTTTAATCTTTTAGCTTTTATTTTTTTAGAAAAAGTTTCACAGCTGCCCTTCCAGTGTCCATTGCTGAATAGACGCATTAGTATCTATCTATTTTGAACTTAATCTTGGTGATATTCTCAGATACTTTGCACCGCTTTTGGAAAAAAGAGCATGACTGGGGGTGGAAAAAGTTCATGGAACTTTCCAAATTACATGAAGGTTTTGTGGTTGATGATGTCCTCATCATTAAGGCTCAAGTTCAAGTTATTAGGTACATTATCTATTGATTTCCTTTTAGTTTCAGTTGTAATTGCTTAAGTTCAGGAAATTTGCTGTTTAATAATGAGAAAAAAGGCATCATTATACCTCTACGGATGTCTAAAAAAAATATAGCCGACTTTAAAGATGCCTAGAAGAGCTATATGTTTATTGCAAATCTGTACTTGCATGGTCTAAGTTAAGTCCAAGTTGACTATGGGATCAATCGAGTTGTTTGATGATAAGTACTGTGTCCAAATTTGGTTGGATTAGATGGGCTTTCATATGGTAGAAAACAGTACAGATGAGCCGGCTTTACTAATTTTTTGCTATGTGGGCAATGTTCGTCTAATTACTTTTGTAATAAAATCTAGCGTTGTGCGATTTGTCTAATTACTTTTCATTTATCTCTAAAATTGCAATTGGCAAGTGTTAAGTAGCCAGCCTCCTTTTCTTGACCCTGGTTGGGTTTCTTTTCTAGCCTACCCCAATGTGTTCGGGCTAAAATGCTTTGTTGTTATTGCATGTGGTAAGCCAGCCAATCTGATAGTAGAAACATTATTTTTAATAGAGAATCTGTGGCAGAAAAAAGTTTTATGCATATGTCTTCTTACTCTTTGCTCCAAATTCTTATTTGTCCCTGCCCCTTGCCAATACCCTAATAAGGCTTATCTCTAATTTATTTATTGTATCTATAGTGCTTGTTATTTCTCTTTGATAAATTGGAAAGAAAAAAAGGAGCATTTTCTTTGCTGTTGTTCACTCTCTCACATCATTTTTGTGAAGAGACTTCAAAGAAAACAGGCAGAGTAACATAAATGTATTTTTGTGTTTCACACAAATTTGAGAATTTAGTGATAGCATTCATGAACCTTTCCCTTTCTTTTTGGAATGTTAACAATTATTTTCTGGGAGTATTAAATGTGTTTGTATATTGTGTTTGTGCTATTTCCGAAATTGAGGGAGAAGGCAGATCGGCCATTCCGATGCCTTGACTGTCAGTATAGGAGAGAGCTTGTACGGGTCTACATAACAAACATAGATCAAATTTGCCGGCGCTTTATTGACGATCGAAGGTTGAAGCTTAGCCGTTTAGTTGATGATAAAGTGCGCTGGTCCAGGTGAGCAAAATTTATATGCAGCATGATGTAGAAACTCAAACACAAGTGTTGTTTTTTTTTTTAATCATCTTGTAGTGCATTTAAGTTGGATGGTTCAATTATATAATTAATTATGTAATTAAGCACTGAACAAAGCAGAAAAAGAAAACTAGGTTTCTAGTTAAGGAGACAAATATCTGCTTGGTACTGGTATTACGGAAGTGAAGGTGCCAATATTAAGAATATTGATGTCTGGGGAGAACTATAGTCTCGAGTTTCTTATGTTAAATTAACCTATCTAAAATGTACCTTTTCACACCACAAACAGCAAGAAGAAAAATAAATTCGTGACATATTGCTTTTCAGAAAGAAATTTAATAACACCTGCGTGCGAATTATATTTTAGAAAGTGAAGGTAAACCGGCCTCATATCTGATCTGTGTTGTAATTCATAACATACACAGACTACAGAAAATTAAATTCTAATGCCGTTTTATATTGTAATTGTTTTTAGCTTTCGTGCCTTCTGGCTTAGCATTGACCCAGCCACGAAGCGACGCATGTCAAGAGAGAAAACAGACACTATTTTAAAGGTTCTAGTTAAGCATTTCTTTGCCGAGAAGGAGGTGACATCAACTCTCGTGATGGATTCAATGTACAGTGGTCTCAAATCACTTGAGTACCAGAGTATGAACAAGAAGTGTTTCCTATCCAATGGTGATGAGGTGTGGGCCCCGTACCCTATGGTGTACATTGATCAAGACACTTTTGTGTTGGCTGATGATGTAGTAGCATTGATAGAACGTGCTGTTTCTGACACCTGGCCCCAGCAGACCGCTCCGGCAAAGGATGACAAGGGGTCACAAAACCGTACAAAGGTCAAAAAAGTTTTGCGCACAAGTTCAATTTATTTGTTTATACTCTGGAAGAACAGAGTTACAATTGACCTTACCAAAAACAAAATTAAATAAATACTAACCTTGAGCAATGAAGATATGCTAGTTATCTTTGTAATGTAAATTAGGAAGCAAATGGTGGAAAGAATAGTTTTCATTGTTTCCTATGTTGTGCAAGGGTATAACAACCTAGCCTGAACTTATACAGTTGCTTACAGTGTCCTAGGGTCATGTCACAATTACCTATTATTCTATATTGTGGCAATGTTTCCTGCAATTAGCGAAGGAAGTGTTAATTTAAGCTCAATCTTTAGCCAGAAGCAATGAATTGAGAATGTTGGTTTATTATACCAGAATCCAACAATTTTTGTCTGTATTCAGGAAGGAAATTCTGGGGAGGATTTTAACAATGTCCATCACTATGATCGAGACGATAGGCGGCTTACTGAGCTGGGTCGAAGAACTGTTGAGTTCTTTGCATTAATTCAAATATTCAGGTTGGCAATCTTTCTTTTTGTTTTCAGTCTTTGAAATATATGGAATGCATGTAGAAGGCTTTAGCTGGCCTTTAGCCTGACCCCTTTGACCTTGTGTTATTTCTGCGGCCGCCTCCTTGAAATGTTTTGCACCTGCTTTGTAGGTTCCTCTTTTCTTTCCCTTGTCCTCTTGAAATACTTAGTTACTTGATTGAGGTACTGGAGGTGTATTTATAAAATGAACCTTGGGCCGTGCTGTATTAAATCGTTAACAGCTTCTCTTATTCTGGAATCTGTATAATATTATCTAGACCTAAGTTGTATTGGCTATTTTGCTAAAGAGGAGGAATCCATTGACAATGCTTATCTTGACAATCTTGACAATTAGGCATTTGATAAATTTGAAAAAAAATATTTAAAAATCTTAAGAATGAAAAAAGTTTATAGACGTAATCTTTAATATATAGATCGATAGTGTATCAAATTTCAATAAATTTGATTATTATTTCATGGTTCATAAAAAAAATTTTGCTCTTTTTAACAGTTGTAATTTAAAGAGTTTTTGATGGACTATTAAACAACAATTAAATTGAATGTTTTCAAGAGCATAAATAATCTATAGGATTAAATTACATGTATAATTTTTCTTTTCATTTTTAACATTTAATTTTTTTTTTTAATTTATTAAAAGTTTCATTGTCAAGATTGTCAAGGGATCCCTCCTCTTTGCTAAAATACAGATAGGACGGCATATGATTTGAATAATATGAAATGGAAATTTGAAAATATTGGGATGCAGTTTTACACACAAAGTTTATTAACACATAGCTCAAATGATATTTCAAAAATTGCTAATTAGTTAATTTACAATTTCAAATAATAAATACAGATCAAGTATTTAGTAATGAAATCTTTTGTTTCTTGGAAAATAAATATACATAATATAAGGGTTGGACTTGGGAAATTAAAGAGGAACTGCAAAAGGAGAATAGATTTCATGAAATTTTGTGGGACGCAAAATTATCAATGCATTATTCAGTATTTGTAGTTTTGAACTTTAAGAAAAACAGTAGCCAAGGCCAACCTTAGCGCAACAGCTGTGTCGTTTGTGGCTGCTTGCTCTGTATCTCAATCCTGTTCTGTGTGTATCTTTGACTGCAATTGTTGAGTTGTGATATATATATATATATAATAAATGATAAGCTAGGTGACTCATCTTAGCTGTTTCCAGTCTTTCACCTGCTCGTTTTTGTATTGGTTACATGTTTAAACCATGTGCAATTGTTGTTTGTTAGTACAGCAAGCTTTAACATGCAACATCATTAAAGCCTTAAGTTTGTTCCTTCTTCTTTATATTTTCCTTGCAAATTATGTGGTAGCAGTCGTATTGAGATAGCACACCAAGAGGCTGTTGCACTAAGGAGGCAAGAAGAGCTTATTCGTGAAGAGGAAGCAGCTGTTCTTGCAGAAAATGGGAAGCGGGAGAAGCGTTCCAAGAAAAAACAGGTTTCACTTTTTTTTTCTCAACTTGTTACAACTTAAAATACAGATAAAAACAACTGGTTTTAATTTGTTTCTTAGAATTTCAAAGAAAGCCTGAGTCACATATTTTTTGACTTGGATATTTTGAGCTACATATGATTGCTACATTTGCCCATGTACTGCATGCAAAGGTCTACTTGGCTCTGCTATCTCATGCACACTGGACATTTGATTTGGAAATTTTTTTAGTGTCTTACAGTTTGTTTGGTACTTCTTGTTATTTGGTTTTTTAATGATGAAATAAGATTTCTGTTCTGTTCTATGATTTAGAAAAGTCTCAAAACACCTACTTGGAAATAGTGTAATCCTATAATATGGATGATATTTAGAAACAAAGTAAAGTTGTGCCAAATTACCCTGAGACTAAGTTTAAATTACAATGTGCAACTTCCTCACACTCTTAAATCTACAGAGCAAGCAGAAGAAAAGTGGCCGAAAAGGGAAAGACAAAGGAAAGAACAAAGACAAAATTGTAATAATAGATGACACCTCATCAAAGCAGCAAATTACTACCGAGGCTGAGAATCCGTCAGAAGCGACATCTGATGTGTCTGAGATCATAGATGATGCCTCTGAGGCACTCCAACTTGACCTAGATGAAAGAGATTCAAGTCCTGCCAACTGGGAGACTGATACGTCGGAAACACGTCAGAATGGGGCCAGTGGCAGTGAGGTAGTAAGTGAGGATAAGAATGGAAAAGGAAGTGCATTTGTTGATGACAGCTCATCCACTTGTTCAACAGATTCTGGTTCGGTCCCTTTCAAAGTTCAGGCCTCACCTAACAGGTATTGCATATTTGCTTAATGTCTTTGGTATCATTGTGATTTTCTTTCCTTCATAGTTGAAAATATAAAATTTTGCAGTTTTGTGTATGCACCACCAGATTTTTCATCCTTTTCAATTATTTGTACTATCCTGGTTGTTTGAGTTATAAATGTTCTCTAGCTTATCTCAGCAATGTCCTATCTATATTTGCAATGAGTCAATCATACCAAAATATGAAATATAATTTGTATATTTATATGAGTTAGACTAATGTGAAAACGTTAGCATTTTGTTCCAAAATGCTAACGACTCAAATTAGGAACAAAATGCTAACGACTCAAATTATATTTTGCCATGCCTGAAATTTCAATTTATGGTTTCCGTCCGTTAAATTCATCGAATGAAAATACTTGGGGATACAAAAAAAATTTTCATTTTTGGAGATTTTAAGTACTTGTTTGTACATGAATTATAAAAATCCGAAATAAATACTTAAAAAGCTCCAAAAAAAGGAAAATGTTTGTATCCCTCAGTATTCATATGATGAATTTAATGGGAACCATAAATCGAAATTTTGGATATGGCAAAGTATAATTTGAGTAGTTAGCATTTCACTTCGGAGTGGTAACGTTTTCACAATAGTTCTACTCTATTTATATTGACATATCTTACATTGTGCTCGAAAGACCCAAGAAACTGTAATGTAAAATTATGTATTACTATATATTATATAACTAATAAGGTGTCTGTTTATGTCAAGAACTGGTACATGTTATGTTGGTTGGTTTGTTTCTCGGTAACTTAATTATTCAAGTGCAACAGTGGGGATGTTTTGTAACTTCTATTGAACATTCAGGGGTAAAAAGCAGCCGAATAAGAACAAAAGTTCATCTGAAAGTGTCAAAAATGGTTCGAGTAATATAGAAGCTCATTCTTTTGCCGAGTCGAGTAATGGATCTGCCTTGAAACAAGAACAGATGGCTATAAATACTGCCAGAGATAGGGTCCTGCCAAATGCACAGCACGTTCATGGGCATGGCAAGGTAATTTCATTTCCAATATATTGATTAGTTTCTTTCATTAGGTCAATTGTTTGGAGATGCTAAACGTAAAGTCCAATCAACTAGGTAGATTTTCAAGCCACAGAATTAAGATAATTTTGGTCAATGCTGACTTTTCTCTTTCAGTTTCAGTTTTCTATTTTGGTAATATTATTTTCTGCCTAAAATTAGCATTAGATTCTTGAACCCTGATTGAACATTGCAAACCATTTTGAAGAGTTTACGATGATTTGACAAAAGTACTTGGAAATTGAGAATTGTTTCTCTTTTGGGAAATCCTGAGATCCTCAATTGGACCTATTTTTTCTAATCTAACCTCAATTTTATCGTGTTTCCTCAAAATTTTAGAAAGAAGAGATGGTCATTCCCCATGCAATGATAAAGGTTGAAGAAAAAACTGAGACCAAGCCACTAACTAAGCCAAAGACAACAGATCCTTCTCCTGTCTCATGCCCTGTACCCAATAAGAAGCTGCCACTTGCATTATCTCCTCAAAAGCTAACTTCTGAAACCATGCCAAGGACCACATCGAGCAATGCTGCTAGAAATGATCCAAATACTGCACCTTCTCCATCCCCTTCTCCGAAACCGACCACTACACAATCCAAGAGTAGCATATCATCCCAGGTTGGTACTGTGTCAAGGCCTCTCAGTGCTCCTCTCATCCCAGCTGTTCGGCATACAGTTACTGTACCCCCCGTACCCCCCACTGCGGCTTCTACAGTACAAAATGCACCATCCCTTTCTCGTTCAACAAGCTCACTGGGAAGGCTGACTAATGCTGCTGCTTATGCGCCAAGATCATACCGCAATGCCATGATGGGTACCAGTGACACTGTTAGTACAAGCAGTAGTACTGGTATAATTGGTACAAGCATGCATGTATCATCCACTTCACCTTCATCTACAACTTTGGCTGGAACTCCCGAAGAACCAATTATTAATTTTATGCCAGTTAAGCCAGATGAGTCTGACAAAGTGACAAGTGGGCCCATTTCAACAATAGATAAGAAATTTGAGAGGTGGCTTACAAGCAAACAGTCATCAGAGCCTCCTTTGACCTCAACTTCTGGTACAGCACCTGATGAGTTTCCGCACTTGGACATAATAAACGATTTGCTTGATGATGATTTTAATCACGGTCTGAATGTTAGCGGACATTACGAACCCAATCACCGGGTAAGGAGCTTTAGTCGTCAGTACTCCATGCCTGACCATCGGTATAGCAACGGATATGTCAATGGTTCATTCGGTACAATTGGAAGTGGGGTTGGTGGAAGTAGGATTGCTGGTACAGGTGGCAGTGGCAATCTTAGTTCAACCCGGCATTACTCACATGTAGATCTCATGACCTACTCGAACGGTTACGTAGATGACATGATGCCAAGCCAGTGGTATGGGCAAGGAGATATTTCAATGCTTGACACAGGGGACACAAACGGGTATCCTTACCCGCTTGGAGAGTATTCTGGTATGATGGGTGGGGTGAATGGGTATCACCCTATGTATCATCCATCAAATGGGTACTAAATTATTGGTAAGAGTAAGGTCGTAATAATGATTGTACTTGGATGTTGTTCAACTTGTGAGCTCGAGAGTGTAACTTAATTCCAACATTGTAAAAGAAACTCATGTAAAAGAACTTAGTCGTGCTTTGATGGCTATATAATTATGCTTTTTTTTTTTCTTCCCTGTTTTGGAGGAGGGCTGGTGGATATGCCGAATGAATTGGAGCCCTTTTACAACAGCTTGATTGTACCACCGACATTCCGCAAGCTGCAGTGTTAGTTCTTTTAATCGTAATTAAAAAAGAAACTAATTTCAAATTTTCCGTTCAATTTTCTTCTTGTGTCCATTAAACAATTCGGACAAGCCATTAGGACGATATGAGCCAGCAATGCGTTCGTTAGAACTACAATATTTCCCTTGTAGAAAATGTATGAAATTTGAAATGCCAGGCTTAAGGGTATGTCTGTAAATAAGTTCTATTTTAAATTTTGAAATAATCTATTTGAGATGCATTGTCATCAAAAGGAGTTGATAATATATATTTTTTCTAATAATAATTTGTATATATTCTATACTAATTACTAAAGATACTTAGCTTGAATCATTAGTTAATGTCTTAAAAAATGTAAAGTTATATTTTTGCAGAGGTTTCGTGGCAAAAAGACGCGAGTTCATCTTCGCACTTGTCAATTCATTGAGCTAGCTTCTTTAGAACAAGAACAATCACTGTTCTTGCAAATGCAAAGAAATACATTACTTGGGTTCAACTTCAGATTTCTCTTCAACGTAAACGAAGATCCGTACCCTCCCAAATAAGAGATTAGAAACAAATAGTAACCATATCTTCCCAATTCCCAAATTAAAAGAGTATTCAAATCCTTGGACCAGCGCACTTTATCATCAACTAATTGGCTATGCATGCTTCAACCTTTGATCATGAATAAACCGCCGGCAAATTTGATCTATTCGTGTTATGAATACTCGCACAAGTTCTCTCCTATACTGACAATCGAGGCATCGGAATGGCCGATCAGACTTCTTCTCCCTTGATGTCACAAACAGCACTAACACATTTAGCACTCTAATCTCATCAATTATTGTATAGCCAGTCCATAAAAAAAACTACCTAAAAATTTGATAACACAAATTAATAGATCAAAACATATTTTTGACATTTATTCCCTTATTTTTCACAAACTTTTCAGTTTGGCTTCACAGAATATATATATGAAAATTTATTTCTAAACAAAACTTAAGGTGTTACACTTGGAAAGTTTCTACCAAATGAACAAAATATTAACGTCCATTCAGCAATGTACTGCCTTCGTAGCTGAGGGAGGGGTGCAACTCCAAATTGTACACCAGTATAGTATAGGGAAGCTGTGAAACTAGAAATTAAACAAGAAAAAGGTAATAATAATAATAAAAAAAAAAAGAACTGACCTGAATACTTTGATTTCTTAGGATCTTTATTAACTATTCCTACGGTAAACTTTGCAAAATTGCTCCAACCTGAAAGAGAGGGCATATTAAGCTATATATTAAGAATAATAGTAAATTAGTAATATTGTCTTAAAAAGGGACAAATTAACAAATAAGAAATCATTTTATGAATTTCAGAAAAAAATTAGTGAGTATAATTGTTGCAGTATGTACCCGTGACTCGTGAGAAGTTTATCATGATTAGCAATACACAGAAACAGCCACAATTGATTACTAACATCGCCTCCTCGGGGGTTCGTTAATAAGCACCTAAAAAGGATTTAAAGATACTATCGAGTTCAAAGGTGCACATATATAAGACTATTTTATTTTTTCGATTATAGAGTTAACAATCAGCCTTTTAACCATGTAAGAAGTTCCTTTCCAACTTTTGAATAATAGAGCCACGTACAGTTCATACCGTCATGTGTAAAAACGACTAGATCAAGCCAAATGCCATCAAAATTTAACCATAATCTAGGTGAAATTTTAACTCTATGATCAATTAATCAGAAAGGATCATACCATTAATTTGTAACCACCGACATCAAATATGCTGCTTCTCAGCTCCTTTCCGAATCGGGAGAAACTTTCGATCTTCCATGTAATTCTGACGCCTTGGGACCTAACATTAGGAGTTCCAGAGATTCAAATTAAGCAGTTGAGTTAATATCTGTCTGACAATTAGAAGGGAAAAAAAAATCACTAGAGCAACGAGTAGAAGTTAGAGCCATACAAGAATACATTATAAAAAGGGAGAAAGAAAATTATATGCAGGAAGAGACAAACAGAGAATTGCAAGGATATTGCTTGGGACAACAAAATTTTTCCATCTATAATATGATTTTCTCAGATTTCCTTTCATATAATTCAGAGGTTTTGTTGTCCCAAGTAATTTGGTTGTTGTCCTTAGACCCGACCTTCCTTGTTCAGGTCCAAGTTTAAAGAAATAGGAGAGATACATTACTCCACTTTAAGTTGAAGTCAAAGGCGCAGGTGTAGGCGTAGGCTTCTAAAGTAGTCTTTTAATTTGTATTCCCATTCACTCATTATAATGCCTGCTGGCTGCTGCTTTCATAGAACATAGATAGTTTAAGAATATGAAGGATTAATGAATGATGAGATGACTAAATAAAAAGGGCAGCATATGAGAAGTTATTAATTAGCATTGGAAGTGCTCAAGTGGAAGTCATTAGTCATGTTCCCATATGAATAAGAATAATATGATATGAGAGCAGTCCAGTGCCAGCAGATTATGGAGAGTTCTCTAGCTATGCTCTAATGACTAGTGACTAGTGAGTAGTGAGGGAGGAGGCAAGTTAATCAGGAGGGCTCACAATTACAATTACAAATTTAATTAATCAATTAATGGTGTTTGTTTTGTATATGCAACATTGCAACGTCAATTATTGCTTAATAATAATGCTTATATATATATAATCGCAGTCGCAGTCGCAGTCGCAGTCGCAGGCCTTGTGAGAAACTGGATGGACGGACTTTCAAGTTTCAACAAAGGAAGGAGGTCTCCGTCTGCCTAACTAAACTATAAAACTATAATATAGGCTAGCACAACAGGCAACCAAACCAATTTATGAATAGTGGACTGGAATACCCTCCAACAATTCATTCGATTCAGCAGTCAGCACCAATATTATTATTATGCATCTTACAATGTATCGTAACCGATTGTGTATATATCAGTATACGCAAGTGATAGTTGACGAGTAGGTATTTCATTCAACTCAGATAATTGTCACTAATTATATTACCAAGTTTCTGAATTTACAAATAAGTTCTGAGTCGGATATCTATATATACATGTTCTTTATTCTTTTACAGAAGCTCTTGAACAGAATTAAATTCCCTTTTATTTATTTTATTGGACTGAAATTCAATATATGACTACTACTGTGCTGTTACAAGTAAAGATATTGGTGCCAACAAGCAGTTGAAATTCGATGTTGCTGTTATAATGAAAGAAAAAACCTTACAATGATACAATACAACCACTAAGAAAATGAGCATTTCAAATCTAATTCCAACTAGTAAATAATAATATTGGACAAGAAACAAAAGAGATGCTAAGAACAAGCATTCAAATCGCTGGGAATGGGATCATCCAAAAATTCCTCTTTGTACATCTCTTCTATCATTGGCTTCCACAGCCTTACTCGAGCATTGATGAACCAGTTCGATATCTGAGGTACACAGATCCAATATTCAGTCAAATTGAGCATATTTATTCGCATCACACATTTATTATCAAGGTTACTTGTGTAACTCATTCAAAACTTAAACTTGAAATGTTTTTTTTACCTGGTTTCTGGATAAGCCTGTTCTGACAGCCAGCATCAGCTTTTCATTGTCATTTGGATAACTGCATGCTCCCACACACACAACAAAAAAAGGCATTTTCTTTTTATAAATTGTAACAAGTACCTAAGATTAAGAAACTGACATAGATGAAAATTTATCGTATTTGATAGTTCAATTATATAATCTTTATATATATGAAGTCTATTTTGGAATTCTCAAAACTTACGGGTGAAGGAAATGCTCAAACAGCCAAGCTCGAAGCACAGCAACTGAATCTTCTGGCAAACCCCTCAATGGTCTCCACACTTGCCTCATGTGCATCATCCCAAGATTTCTCAAACTCTCTTTCGACCTTGCGGTGTTTGCTATCATATCCTCCTCGTGTCTTGGTTCTTTTGATGCATTTATTTGAGAAATTATTGTATCTCTTAGGTTCGAGAAGTGCTTGAGCATTGCTTGAATTGTGAGAGTAGTATATGATGAAGCTGCACCAGTGCCAAGTGTAGACTCAAATGAGGTTATTACTTGGTCCATTTGGTTGAAGTATTGTTCATACCGGCTCTCTAGCTGAAATAGGATAATAAAAAGATCATAATAATTAATGCCGATAACAGATCAAGTAAAAAGTCACATCTATAATTATGGACTCTTTTGAAGCCGAAAGGGTTGGTTCCGGCAAAGACTTACAAGGGAAAATTAAGATGCAAGTTATAATCCTGATTTGATGGCAATAGATTAGAAATTGTTTGATGCCTGGTCAAATAAAATAACTTGGACAAAAGAAAAAGAAAAAGAAAGTTGGCAACTTGGTAGATATCATGCCAAATATAAAATAAAAATTGGTCTAGGTTTAGGCATGGGCCTGACAGAATATGAAATTAAAATCAAATGAGTAGAGCTGTAGGAACAAATTAATTAAGAAGAGATTAGAAATCAACCTCATTTAACAATGCAATAAGCTTGGCCTGAACACTCTCCTGTTCTATTGAAGAAAAACTCGTAACTCTCTCTCCCAACTGAAGAAACCTTCCATTCAGTGCCCTTCCCTCAGTCACACTAATTTCAGCTGCACTGCTGATACACACCACCTCATCAAGTAGCTCCTGTGCCGGCTTCAAATACGGCGAGTTTTGGAGTGCATACGCTGGAGGGTTGAGACAAATAGTTTCTGAGGGATCAGGATGGATGTGGGAAGCGAGGCTGAGCGACAAGCTGTTACCATTGCAGCTTATCGGTTCAAATTGGGGGGATAGAGTTAGAGATGTGATTTGTGTGGTTTCGACATGGTTCCTTTCGTTCCAGGTTGAATAAGGGTGCGATAAGTTGTTTATTGATCGATCATCCATTTTGTGGAATATTTGATATATACCTGATCATTGTGTAATGGGAGAACATAAAACTAGAGCTTAATGTAATATTAGATGAACAAGTAATTAAGAAAGTACAATAGAGAAAATGACATGGATCAGATCAGTGAGAATTGAGTAGTTGAGGTCTTTATTGGTAATTGGTGATGGTACAGATCGCTTAGCTTGGTTGAGAAAGAAACTCAAATCAGAGCAAATTAAAACCAGGGACTAGCATTAATTAAGTACTTAGCAGCATATATAAGCCAAGCCGAAGCCTTAAAGATAAGTGTCAAAATAAAAAAGAAAAGAAAACACTAAAAGAGGGATCAAATGATAAGCAACAAAATGTTGAGCGAGCTGCAATGGTAAAATCGGAAGGAAGCCATGGTCATGGAAGGAAGATAAGATAACAATTAATGAAAAGGCTCATATACCTGAAGTGTCTCAAGTCTCAATGCCAATGGGCAATGGTTGTGAAAGTTTTTCAAGTTAAGAGAAGTAGAATAGAGAATGAATATTATAATTGTTGTTACTTAGAGCAGAGCAGAGCAGAGCAGAACACGAGAGCAGACAAAAAGAAGAAATTTAAAGTTGATCTACGACTACCTAGAGTCTAGAAAATAGAAATATTGAAAAAGGTAGGTTTTGGTTTTGGTTTTGGTTTTGATTTTGGAGGAAGACAAGTCGAAGTCACAAGTGTAGCAAGCAAATGGCCAAATGGGGGTGGGTCCCCAACTCCCCGGCCTCTCCTACTCCTACTCCTACTACATCGATTCTTAATTAATGAATCTTCATTTATAATAATGATTATTGTAACCAAATTAATAATAACATGAAATGAAAAGAAAAGAAAAGAAAAGAGGTACAGCTGCAGCTACAGCTTTAATTCTACCTTTCTTTATTGTATTTGTAGGGGCCCAAATGGATATTTTCTTCTTCTTCTTTTTTTATTTTTGTAAATAATATATACACTTTTGTCTGGTTTCAATAAATAAAGGCTATGTATTTTGGAGATATATATATATATATTAGCCGATGCCTGATGATGCATACATTCAGAATCATAAAAAAATAATATATGTTCTTTATATATGTTATCACACTGTTGACTGTTCACACAATTTGCAAATTGCAATGCAGAAATTTTTAAAATAAATATAATTAATTTTGCAATTTATTTTTGCATATTTAAGTACCCTTTGCCATATTGAGCTAGCTAGCGATGGATCATGGATGGTAAAAGTTTAACTAGATTGGGGTCTTTGTCCTCTTTTAAGTGCTAATCATCCTCTATAATATAATTTAAAGTTTAAACATACGTACAGATCTATATATATATTGCCTATACAATCGTTGCTCATATATTAAAAAAAATATTATAATAGATTAACATATTGCATAATGCAAATTAACATTTTTGTTTTGTTTTGAGATATATATATATATATATAATATAATAATATGGGGACATCTAGAAAAGACCAATTAATTAATGTGAGTGTGACAATTAATATATCTATGAGGATATATATATAGCTCGATCGTTAATTTAATTTGCCAATGAGCACAACTCACAAGGGTCGTTATATAGATCTCATCCATCCGTCAGACCGTCACTGGGGTTGAAATTGGTATGGGCGCCTTATTATAGTAATAATATGTATGATCACATAGTGACAGTGATAGTTAGTGTTTTAAAAAAACCCGAGAGGTCCGAACCCGACCCGAGAAACTCGGGGAAAATGGACTGACCGACTCGGCCCGGGCGTCTGACCGGGGCAACCCGAGAGGACCGGGAGGGACGGTCCTCGCAAGGGTAGGTATCAATGTTCCCAGAAAAATTCCCGTGGAAACCCGACCCGAGCAAACCCGGGACCCGACCCTATCTGACACGGGGTACCGGGGCAACCCGGGACCTGACCCTACCCGACCCGAGGTACCGGGGTAATAACCTATGTTAACAACTAATATAATATTATTTACCCGGGACCCGACCCGAGGTACCGGGGTAATAACCTATGTTAACAACTAATGTAATATTATTTAAATTTTATTTTTTGAGAAGAATTTTTGTTTTACAACAAATATAATTATTAAATTTTTTTTTCTGATTTTCTATGTTATTTTTTCGGTTTAAATAATATTATTTTAATTTTTTTTCATTTTTAATATAAAAATACTATTTTTCAAACTTTTAATAGTATAATATAATATATGTATATCTGATTAAAACAAATAATTTAATTTTTAATTATTTTTTGTTTTTTAAGTATATTTTTCGATTTTTGTAATATAAAATAGGTGTATTATATTTTTTTTGTTTTGTTTTCTTATTTTTTTTTTACATATAACTCCGGGACCGGGCAACCCGAGCAACCCGGGGGGGACGGTTCTAAGTTCGGTTCAATCTCCTTCCCCCCAAAATTTTCCCGAGGTTTCCCGAACCGGAAAAACCCGTAGACCGGGGAAACCCGTGGACCGCGGAACCCGTAGACCGGGGCGGGTTTGGACCGACCCGGACCGTTTTTAAATCACTAGTGATAGTGATAGTACTCTTGACAATTGTAATTAAGTAGAATTGAATTATCCACTTGACGACTCAAGTGTTAAGTATTGTGGTTCACTTGCATTGGAATTGGATCCATTTCAGAGAAGTCTAATTTCAAACTCATGGACACACTTTCTTTCTTTCTTTCTAGTAGTAGTTTCTACGTATATATATATTCTAATAGAGGTATCTGGATTAATTAGGGAGCTAGGGACCCTTGGCCTTGAGAGAATGAATACCTCTCCTCTCCTCTCAAGTCTCCTCTCATGTCTTTTACTCACCTTTTCTTGAGGGCTGTGCCTGCAGCTGTCCTGTCCTGTCCTGTGCTCTGAAAAATGAGACCGAGGAAGAGGAGCTACAGTAGTCCAGTACATGTACATGTGTGACCCTGACCCAGTCTAACAAATCTAAACATTACATTCAACAATGCCAATATTATTATTATTATTATTATTATTATTATAAGAAAAGTAGAAAACACAAATAAAATTAATTTCAAAGCTCAGTGTCTTTTCTCTGTTCTTCATCATGATTGATAATTAAGTTTGAACTTTGAACTTTGACTTAGCAAGATAAACTAGCTAGCTTTTTCTTTTTTCTTTTAGGTATCAATACCATCATTCTAAAAGAAAAAAGATAAAAAAAAGAAGAAGAAAGTAAATTAAAGATCCCTTTTAATTGTGAAGAGTGAAGAGTGAAGACTGAAGACTGAAGAGTGAAGAGTGAAGAGGATGTCTGTCTCTGTACTCTGTAGACACACACAGTTAAGTTAACATGGGCAGACAGATAGTGAGATAGATAGATGGATGGATAGCTTTCGGTTTGATGTGATTTGACTCAACCTAAGACGCTTTCTTTGATCATGATGTGATGTGATGTGATGTGAGGTGATAGTGATAATGATTGTCCAAATGCAAATGCAAATGTAGTCAGTCAGTCAGAGTCAGTCAGTCTTTTTAGACTTAAATTCCTGCAATGCAAATGCATACAATTACAATACATGCAATACTACTTTTTCATTTCTTTTGTTTTGTAAGAATCAAGATTCTTAATTATTTCTACTGCTGTGTGGCTGTGTGGCTGTGTCTGTGTAGTGTGGTCACTCACATAGACATAGTCAAGTCACATGTGTCCTTGGCCACTGGCCTCCCTGGCCTCCCTGGCCTCCCTGGCCAGGCAGTCCAATTCGATTCAGGCATCAGGCACACCAGGCACAGGCAGGCACTCAGGCTCAGGCTCAGGCTCAGGCTCAGGCAGCAGTAATTCATAATTAATTACTTCTGCTGCAAATTTAATTTACCCTTTTAAACATTTGATCGATTGAATTGAATACTCACTCCTAGGTCCTAGCTACATAATGTAATGTAATGTAAGTTTGCACAACAGACAGACAGAGACAGCAGCTGCATGGTATATTGGTATTGCTTCCCAAAATGACAGACAAATTATATATGTCCCTACGTTTCAATTTTTTTAATTTTAATTTACTACACATTATCTGATCATGTTTCATTCTGATTTTAACAACTAATTATAATATTTAATTTCTTGTATTAAGTTCCTGTAACCCATAAATTAATTAAGTCTTAATTTCTTCTTGGGGGAGCCATATCGTGGTGATAACTTAATCACCCCCCTCACAAGTGATCGATAAAGTTATCTCCACTATATATATCACCGAGTCCGTATCTGCTGTTATTCTCAAAGAAAAACAGGACCGTACGTGTTATTCCAATTTAGACTGTTAGATCGAAACATACAGATTTTATTAGGCCACTTTAGATTTTAGGGAATCTTTTATAAATAGATCTGATCCGTTGATTTTAATCTAACAGTCCAAGTTAGAATAACAGGATCCTGTTATTCTGTTTGGAATAACAGCAGATATGAATTCATATATCACCAACTTACTTCACAATCAAATGGGACCTAAGTCATATGACGTCATGCTAAGAAAGAATAAAATACATGATTAAATTAATTGCAATTAATAATAATTTATCGAGCCGAGTCATGCTAAGCTTAAACTCGGCTCATTATCTTGACGAGCTTAACAAGTGAGCCCAATTCAATCCGATCCCGAGAGAGCCACGAGCTCTGAGTTTTTTTGCCAGCCCTATATACGGTGAGCTTAATTAAGCTCACAGAAGTCTTTCGTGAGCTTAAACTCAATATATCATATCAAAAAACTTCCAAATATATATATATATATATATTTTTTTTTTTGTCAAAGTGGAAACCCACCTGTTTCATTTAGAAACAAAAGTCTACCTGGTCCACACCCGGGATCCAATAAGATTACAAGAACATCAATAACAGATACTACTATCCAATATGACTACACAAACCAACATAATCTTCCAAAAAGTACATCTAAAACCACAATATCAAAGACAATAGCTAAATAAACACATCACTCAGTCACTTTTCTTCTAGAATTGTACCTCCATCCACTAGTTCTTCTGGCTAACCCTCTTTGAATAAGGATATTTGCAATACCTGTTAACAAAAATATGTCCTACAGACTTAACTAATATTACCCTACTCATCAAAAGATCATTTATAGAAGAGAAATACCTTGTGTCCATCCAATGGACTTCCATCACACTCAAAAAGAGTCGCATGGTGGGGCCCACCACATCACACTTTTGTGAGTGTGATGGATCGTCCATGGATGGACGGTAGGTCACACTCCTTATAGAATTATCTAGGCAAATTTAGTTGCAGTCTTTGAGGGTCTGTTCCAAACAAATTTCTCCCTGTGTCCTCCATAATATGGCCCAAAGTTGGCATTAACTCTGTAATTTGCATAGGTAATTCACTAACATCAATTGGCAGTATATTATGAATATTATCAACAAAATCATCATTCTTTAATTTAGCCCAAAATCTAACCAGAGCAATGATCATTGACCCTAAATTCCTAATAGATTTACAATTACCCCTTCAAAAATAAGTCTATTCCTTTCAGTCCATATTACCCATAAAACTACTCCTCTAATTAATTCCACCATATTATAATCTTAGGATAATGTCTCCACACCCCCCTGATCTTTTCACTTGTGACAAGTTGCCCCCCCCCCCCCCCCCCCCGATCTTTTAATTTTGACAAACACCCTCCCGATCTTTATAATCTGTGACAATCACACCCCCAAAAGCTTAATTAACTCTCTAATACTCTATTATGGAGTGTGAAAAGACCAAAATGTCCTTTTATTTTATGCCATGATATAATTGAAGTATCGCATTTCATAAAATCTTAATTTATTGTGAATTGATAACTATCTAATGCAATATATAATTAATTAATTACTTTTACTACACAATTTGTTTTCGGTCTAATTTAAGTGTTTATTTATTGTGTTTATAAGAACTGCATATTTTATACATTAAATTATATTATTATTATTATTGTTTTTCATAACCTTGTAATTTCTTACTGTAATTTTAAGTTAGCAAATTAATTGTTTTGTTTATTTTACGATGTCATCTTATTAATTATATTTACCGGATATACTTGTATAATTTTTTTATTTTTCAAATAACTAAAATTTTTTATATTGATAATTTCAAGGCTTAAAAAATATAAAATATATAGAAACAACACGGTAAAAAACTTATTTACTGCAAATGCTTAATGAAGCATTTATATTTTATTAGATGCTTATCTATTTATCATAAATTAAAATTTTATGAAACATAATTGCTTCACAGACTATGGTATAAACATACAAGGGTGTTTTGGTCTTTTTTACTTCATAATAGAGTTAGAGTTAATTAAGCTTTGGGGGTGTGATTGTCACAGATTATAAAGATCGGGAGAGTGTTTATCAAAATTAAAAGATCGGGAGGCAACTTGTCACAAGCTAAAAGATCAGGGAGGTGTGGAGACATTATTCCTATAATCTTTATAAGGTATCCATGCTTCTATTTTCCATAAACTACTCATATCCTTACACATAGTTCTAAAATCAAAATTATTATAATTTGCAATTCAATTCCATAATATATAAGCAATTGAGCACTCAACAAATAGATGGTCAACAGTTTCATTCAAGTTACAAAAAACACATAAACCAACCTCTAAACATCTTTTTTTAATTAAATTATCTTTTGGAAGTCTATTTTGTCTTAATTTGCAAAGAAATATTTTAATTTTCAAAGGAAGTGGTGCACTCCATATATTAGTATATTGAGGATTATGTATACCTCCAAAATCTAATCATTCATAGCATGATTTAACACTAAACTTACCATCAGGTGTCCAATTCCATCTTATTTGATCCTTATTATCATTTAACATAACTGTTCCTAACCTATGTAATAATATTGATCATATTGCAGCGGATGGTAATATGGTATGGTGGTCAACTGGTCATGGCAACACATGCATATAACTGTCTACCTAGTACCTACTCTCACTCTCTCTTTATCTCTCTTTCCACTCATGGAGATAGAGCCATATAATAATATAATAGAGGCCAGAAGGCCCAGAAGGGAAGGGATTTAGGGAAGGGAACTAGGGGAAGGGAATGCAGCAGAGGCAACTGCATGCACATGACAATATGACATGATGGCATATGATATGAGTGGCATCAAGCAAAGATCCATGTCTCACAGCCACATCTTCGATTTTTTGTTACCAACTTCCACTTCTACTTGCAAGGTGTGTGTTAGTTAGCCTCTTCTTATGTTTGTTAACAGGAAGGACGACTTGCCACTTTTTAGTTATGTGCATTCAATTCAATTCAATTCAACTTAATCAATGTCTTGTGGCCCATATATGTTGCAACTCTCTTTATTTTTATTGGGCACCCCTCTTCTCTTCTCCTCTTACTCTTTGTTTCCATTTTACTTCATTTTATGTTTAATCAAATTAATTATTAAACACTTTACCCTTTTCAAACTCAATATATAATATAATATAATAACATGGCATGCATGCAATGCAATATATATATATATATATATATATAGGCACTGCCACTACTGTACTGTTTAAGACGTCAAGTCAAATGTAAGTTACCATTAGCTTTCATCTTTACATCACATATATATATTTCAAATCATAAATTGATCCCCGTAAAATTCTATCTTTACAAAATCCTTTCCTTTCCTATCCATCCCCCACCCCCAATACTTACAACAAATATATAGAATAGTTACATGGCTAGCTACTTTTGGTCTTCTATAGAAATTACAACTTACAAACTACAACATACATACATACATACATACATACAAGCACTATAACCAACCCCCCCTCATGATCAATGACCTGGTCATTGTATTGTATTGTATTGTATTGTATTCAATCATTGTTATTCTCACACGTTAACTACAAAATATAAGAATGCTTCTTCAACCTATAACACCCTTATTTATTCCAATCTTCAAGGTTATGCAACAAAATCGTGCAACCTCTGTTGTTCGTAATCACCATATATTTCATCACCTGAATGCATTTCAAGGAAACCTTGCTGCCCATTAATGGGAAGTGAAACTACTCCATTTCCCGAGTTCTGCAAACCCAATGTTAGAGAGATGCTTTGGTTCCCATGCGGGCTCAGGCCTATATTTTGGTACCCAACGAACCTATCGCCAGTAGGTTGAGCCTTCAACATCAGGCTCATGAAAGACTCCTCTGCATTCGCCTCATTCGGGAAACAAAGGCTGTTCCCATCATTTATCCCTGCAGGACCTACCTCTAGGTTATTAATATCTTTTGATTCAGCAAAACGGGTATGCTCGGGCTTTTGGGTTCCCAGGGTCTTAAAATCATCCTTTTCCTCAGAGCATACGGCCTTGTCCCGGGTCGCAGGGGCATTTTCTGAAGAGGAGTTTGAGATGTTTTCAGCTTCACCGATCTCCTCTTTGTACATGTCTTCAATCATGGGTTTCCATAGTCTGACCCGAGCATTAATGAACCAATTTGAGATCTGTGCGTGCGAGAGAGACAATATAAAATTAACAGAAAATTATAACTACCAACATTGTGATTACAGTATATGCAATTCATATCCAAGGGAAAACAAAAACAGAGAGAAAATTTATCATAAACCATGCTATGCTAACAAGATTTTACAAATAAAATCAAATTGAAAAAAGTTCCATTTCTTAAATTTATCTCACCTGGCCCCTGGTCAACCCGGTTTGCCTTGCCAACATTAACTTCTCAGAATCACTTGGGTAACTGTAAAGCACAAAAGTAAACCAAAATCAGATATGAACACAAAAGATTCTATAAGCAGGACCATGCAAACCATGTGACTTTTGGGCTGGATGGATTAGATTAGGTTTTAAAGTTTTAATCATTTCCTCTTAAATCCAATGGTCCTGGAGCTAGCCCAGACCCTTGCAAGTTGCCATCCCTACAAAACTAACCTAGAATTGTATGCAACAATTTCAACTAACCCAACTCGAAACCTATCATCACATAGGCAGGTTCACCTACAAAGGGTCGACCGCAAGATCTCAGATGCCGAATTTTTCGGTGTTCTACTTAACATTTAGTGGTGGTACCATGATTAATATTCAGCAATACAAAGGATCTCAATAATGCAATTCTCAGTCCACATAAAAGCAATTACACAAAAAGGGAAAGTGGGCTCATAAGGACCGCTAAAGAAAATCCACCAAAGCACTCATAAACCTTTGAGAAGTCAAAAGAAATAGTTGATTGAACGAAGGATTAGCACGGACCAGCAAATATACACTATTCAAACAAGTACAATACACCACAAAAGATATGGTGACAATTTGGCAATGATCTAGCAATACCAACAGTTGGCAGTCAATATTATTTTTCTGCCAAGATAATGTTAAAAATTTAAAATAAAAGCAAAACGAAGTAAATAATAAAGAAACTTACGGATGAAGAAAGTGCTCAAAAAGCCAAGCACGCAATATTGAAACTGAATTTTCTGGAAGGCCTCTCTGGGGACGCCATGCATTGTGTTGCATCATCCCAAACTGCTGGAACGCTCTCTGCTGTCTCAGCTGCTGGTCAATGAAGCGGAGACGGGTCAGGCGTCCGCCTTTCCCTCCAGACCCATCATCCTCACCAAGCTTCTTCCTAATTATCTTGATTTGATCATTAATAGCATCTCTTAAGCAGCGGAAGTGGCGAGAGATTGTTTGAAGGGCCACTGCGGTGTACGGCTTGGCTGATCCGGGCCCTGCAACCATGTCAAATGAGGAGACAACAACTTGCATTTGGTGGTAGTAGTGCTTGTACTTCCTGTCCACCTAGGAAAATGAAAGCAATAAGAATTGAAATGTTATCTCGGGAAATAGTAGCAAACCAATTAGCTTAAAGATGTGTGTCGACAATGTCTCCATGTACATAGATGCAGCTATCCATAAACAGCTCCCTCTTATCTCTAAAAGCAATATCGATATTTTGCAACAGAAAACATGAAACGGTATCTTACAAATAAAATATAATTAATGAAATAAGATGTTTTCCAACCTTTAGAAAGAGCTTAAATGTAATCTTTAGAATGTCTTTTTTCTTTCTTTTATTTAAAACAAGAAATCAGGCCAAAAGAAACATAGTTTATCAACTGAATGATAAATTGCTATACCAATCTTGGCATTACACCGTCTTGAATAGGTGCAATTTATCAATTTCAGCTTTCAACAGAGCTCCTTTTTCTTGCTAAGTGTACTGGTACGCACTCAACTGCAGGTACTAATACACAAAGGTATACTGATCCTACATAACACATAAAGATGAAAGCACACCTCATCCAGCATTGCGAGTAGCTTGGCCAACTTGTTTTGAAGCTCCTGTTTTTCTGATGATGAAAGTTCTACACCGCCATTCCCAGACTCACTTTTAAGGTCACCTTTAGACCCATTATCAGAGTCCCTACACTCGGATTCATTGGCTCGGTTTTTCTGTGCCTTCTGCTTTATGCCTTTCCAGACATTTACCACCTCATCTAGTAGATCCTGTGCCACTTTAAGATACCTTGATGTACTTACTTTCAACCTATAATCATCATCCTTTTGCAAATCACCTCCGCTTCTAGAAGGTTCCTGAGAGAAATCTGGTTTCACCGGCCAGTACTGAAACCACGGTGCAGGAATGTTCATGTTTGAATTTAAACTGAGCGATAAGCCTTGACCTTGCATCACAGGTAGGTTTGACTGGCTATTTGCGATGCCAAATTGGAGCTGCGTTCCGGTCTGATCATTTGGTTGTACCATATTTTCCGTTGTATAATGTTGTGGACCCAGACTGGAGGCTACCAGATCAGGTTCTCTAATGGAAGAATCCGACTGGATGACAGTTGTGTAGTCGGGATAAAATAAGTTGCTTATGACATTCTGCACAGGATATGCGGGATTTCCTTGCATGTCTCTTTGCTCAGCCTGGCTTGTGTAGAAAGTTGCCATTAATGGAATTAATGTAATCAATCCCACTGATTGTCTATTCCGGTGTATTAGAACTGTAGAGGAGATGATCTTTCTAGGAAGGCACAAGTTAAATTTTCCTCTTCAGATTGCATGCAAGACGATTTGGGAGAATTCAACTGGCTGTACGTAAGATAAAGAAGTAAATTGTTAGTATACCAGCAATAATGAAATGCTTCAGAATTTAGATGTTACAATTTAAATTGTCAAAAAGTAGGAGGCTTTGTACCAAAAGTTGTACTGGTATGGAACAGTGTTGTTTGAATATGGATGTATCAGAAATGAATAAGTTCAGTTGCAATTGAATTTAGTTTTTCTATTGAGAAGTTTTATGCCGGGGCTTAGTTACAAAATTAGGGTAAAATTGAGCTATACAAGAATCAACCATAAGCACCACCTAACTAATTCTCTATTAAATACTTCTCAAGTTAAATCTGATATACGAAATATTTCTCTAGAAGAGACAGAATTGGGAATTGGGAATTGGGATAATAACAAGCAGAGAAATCGTATAAATTTAAATTAGTCTATTTCTTCATAGTTCTCATCTGTAAAGCAAAATTTTCTCATATAATAAATGAAATAATAATGCATAAATTGGCCCCCCCATCCATCCCCTCCACATTAAATTCAATTGGGTAATCAACCAAGGATGAAAAGGACAGAAAAAGAAAAGTGCAACCGACACCAAAAACCAAGAAAAAGGAGGAAGGAAGATTGAAACAAATAGAAGACATTAGACTCCAATTTTGTAGGAGAAAGGAGCTGAAGTAGCACACAAAATTGAGCTTAGCCAATCAACAAAACGGAGAGGAGAAGCAGAGAAGAAGAGAAAGGGAAAATTCAACTTATTTTATAGTAATAGTAATAGTGCTAGCAGGTTTTGAGTGGGACGGAGATGTCTTACATTAGAGAAGCAAAAAAGAAAGAACCCAAAACGAAATTGAAGAGATTAATTACCATAAGAGTTATATGAGAAAAAGGGGGAATAGGAATTGGAATTGGAATTGGAATTTGAGCAGAAAATTGAGTGAGAACTGAAGAAGCCAGAATTGAAAGTTCCAGCTAATCCATCCATATCCATGCATGATGCATCCATCCATGAAGAGAATCAGAAAGAATGAGAGAATTGAGACGTTGGTGACATGGCACGTAGAGAGAGAGAGAGGTGAGTTGAAAGGAAAGGATTGATGGGAACATGAAGACATAGATAGATGGATTGGATAGAGAGAGAGATGAGAAGATGGAAAGGGATCTATCTATCTATCTATCTATCTATCTGCTTTCTTTTTCTTTTGTCTTTTGAGAAGAAAATCAACATAGATAAATAAATAAAGAATAAAGAATAGGGAAGGGGGAGGAGGGGGGGAGGAGGTGACCTGAGACTGAGACAGAGACTGAGACTGAGAGGGATGGTGGTGCTGTGACCTTCATGGGGAGCAGCAGCAGGGCAGTAGCGGCAGAATTGAATAAAATTGTGGAATTGGAATTGGGAGGGAGGGAGGGAGGCTGATTGATTAGCTTAGCTTGGGAGCTTTGGAGCTTTGGAGCTTTGGAGAAGGACAGACGGAGAGAGAGAGAGAGAAAGAGTCGTCCTCCGTTGCCAATAGCCAATAGCCCAATAATACTAATATGGGGACAATCTGATCCCGAGACCGAGAGAGAGAACAATTATTATTATTCACAAATACTAATCACAATAAAAAGTGATTTTCTTTTCTTTATTTTTATTTCCCTCTGGACCCCCCCTCTCTCTCTCTCTCTCTAAAATAGTCTGTCTAGTTGAAACTTGAAAGAAATAAATAAAATAGTGAGGAGGGGGGGGGAGGAGCACAGCACCAGCCAAAGGCAGAGCCAGTGGCAAGTCTAACAACAACAACCCAACTATAATTTATTCAATGCATCTTAAAAAGGTTAAGCTACTCCCAAGTCCCAACCCTTCCCTTCCCTTCCCTTCCCTTCTCCTCTCTTTCTCTTTCTCTTTCTCTTTCTCTTTCTATACCAAATTACCAACCCAATTTAGCAACCCATACCCACACCCATACCTTCCCTTCCCTTCCCTTCCTTTCTAAGCAAAAACTCACTCCATATGGAAATAAATTCTTTAAGACTACAAATTCTTAGTTTTTTATTCTATTCTTCTCCTCACTACAATTCACCAACATTCATCATATAATTACAATTTCTCATCCAACAACACAAACCCTTTTTTTATTATACGCTATTACATTATAACTCAACTATTGTGGGTTTATTAGTTAGAGTTATTATTTGAATTTATATGTCTATGCATGGAAAAAGTCTTTTTCGGCATGAACTTGACCAGTTAATTCCTTTGTCAAACAAATTAAACGTTATTATCATTTGCCTTGTGGAGTCATTTTGATTTTTATTAAATTTTGAGATACTGATCATGAATTAATGTTATAGAAGGAAACATGGTAAAATTAATATAACCAATTCAATTTTGCATATGATCCTATATGAATATGAGGTAATCAAAACACACAAAAATAAATAATATGATAGAAGACTAAGAGATACCTAGCGATGATTTTAGTTTATATATATTAATTATCGAGTAAATCTAGCGTGCTCTTAAGCTCACGGGGGCCTCCCGTGAGCTTAACTCCAAAAACGTATCAAACCATATCCAAATTTTGATTTATATGGCTCAATAAATTCTTTATATCAAAATCATGTGGTATGTAAAAATTTTCTATTTTTAGAGATTTGTAAGTATTTATTTCGGATTTTTTAAAAGTTACATATGAAACTTTGATTATTTTATTAATATTGTATAGTTGCTATTAAAAAATCCGAAATAAATACTTAAAAATCTTCAAAAATGAAAAAAATTTGCATGCTATAAGATTTTGATATAACAAATTTATTGAGCCATATAAATCAAAATTTGGATGTGATTTGATACGTTTTTGGTGTTAAGCTCACGGGAGGCCCCCGTGAGCTTAAGAGTACGCTAGATTTACTCATTAATTATCAATGTCATAGAAATTAGAATAGAAAAGAAAATTAATTAGTGGAGAATAAACAAGTGGTGTAGTTGGAGTAGCATATTATATATAATTAATTGTAACTTTATAAAACACCAATGTTACCTTACCAAGCTAAGCCCCACAATCCCATTAGGGAAAAGTAAGTAAGAATGCCTAATCGCCATTTTGTCACATCTAGACGGCACATTGTCACTTTCTTCCCTCAGATCACTTTTTTCCTTTTAGGATTTTTCTCTCCTTTTTCAATCACCATTTTTATATACTATATTTTATTTCATTGTACTACTATCCCTATACTATTTTATTTATTCGTACTACATTGTTTTAACGTCCACTATCCAGCAATGAGGGTCTGCATCTGCTGCCATAAAAAACTATGGCAGGATCTTGCCATAGTTTAATCGGTCCGTCGGATCATTTTAAACGGCCCAGATGTTTAGAAATAGAGGGTGCCTTTTTAATGTGGGTCCCGCTTACATAGACACAAAAAAAAAGTATGGCACCATTGTGCCATAGAAAACTATGGCAGCGGATGTCATTCCCCAGCAATGATCCATTATCTTCTCGCCTTACTAGTCTTAACAAAAGGAGATATGATTTTTTAATGTTAAAGTACTATCTTTCCCAAATAAGAAATCTCAGCTGTTGAGGGCGTGTTCGGTTGTCATGGGATTGTGCGGGATGAGATTTAATGGGTTCGGGAACCCACTTTTTTATTTGTGGGAACCCATACCCATGAGTATGATTTCGGGTATACAAATATGATTGTTCGGTTGTATCATGGGAAATATCACGGGAAATCTTTATTTTTTAAGAAAAAAATAGATATATATAGTCAAATTATATATATATATATTTTAAATTAAAAGCCTATTTGAACCTCTGAACGACATATAAAAATTAAAAAATCTTTTGTATTTAATAGTTCAGTTTGATAACCGTTGTGATTAGCATGTTATTGTTGTTATTGTTGTTGTTGCTGTTGTTGTTATTATTATTATTATTGTTGTTGTTGTTGTTGTTGTTGTTGTTATTGAATCTTAAGCAACAAGAAATTAAAGTGAATATTTTTGTAAATACATCTAAAAGAAATCTAAAATACAAACACAAAACTATTACATATAAATAAAAATTGAGAGGTATGGAGATAGAGCCACCAATGTTGGGAAAAAAAAATCAAGTTCGACTTGATTATTTTGTACCCACCATTTTGTACATGAATGGAAAAAAATATATAAGAAATATGGCTCATTCCAATTCCCACAAATTGGCATCCGAACGGTAATGGGAAATATTTCATAGTTGATGCAAATTCCTTCCCATTCCCGCATTTCCCCAAGCCATCCGAACGGGGCCTGATTGTTTACTTAGATTGATTACCACTGTTGACGTACATTTATGTCTCGTCCATTAAAATTTAAGGTCCATATTAGTTTCTTCACAAGAGATGAGTTTTCGGCCCTAAATTATAAGATATAATAATTTCAGCCCAAAGCAATGCGTGAGCTCTTTACTAGTTCGTTCAAAAATATTATATTGACATTTAAAAAAATGATGAGTTTTGAGATATGAACCCCTTTGAAACTTTCATTGCATGACTTCAAAATAGGAAATGTAGCTTTCGTGGTTCGTCATTATTCTTCAAACATATAAGGCTAATTCTGCTATGGATCACATAAAATATGCGATGTTCATTTTTTTATAATCGGATAGTCACGATATATCTTTTAGATACAATTAAAGATAAAGATTTGATAAAAACTGTTCGATTCTAAATGAAAGATTGCTTAGCGGATTGGCAATTTGGCATGGTTGGGGGTTTAGTAGCATATGTTAGAGGATGTGGAATCTAGTGGGGCTTTTGATCACACTGCAATTGTCATTACATTAGATTTGAGAAAGTTGTGGGGGGTATTGTTGCGAAAATGGGCTTGGGAATTGAATTGGGATAAGAAATAAAAGGGAAACAGTGAGGGTGTGGGTGTGGGTGTGGAAACTGGAACACTTTTTGTTACGGCTCCAATCCGTAAGCCATAATCCAATCTCCAAGGAATAGCCATAATCCAATCTCCATAGCCATAAACACGTACGTTTCGCACACTAAAATACAATACTCAGTACTCCTAAACAATAAATAAATAAATAAATAAATGTAATTGTCCTTAATTTAGGCACGTGATCACTGATCAGATGGATCAGCTTCAATTGCTCTCACACTCTCCTCAGTCCTCAGTCCTCAGTCCTCAGTAGAGTAGTCACTAGTCAGTCCTCACTCTTTTCTTTTCTTTTCTGATGACAACGATACTGAATTACTGATAGTCTGATACTTCCTTTCCTCTCCTCTCCTCTCCTCATGTACATTTACCATTAGCAGCCTAGCCTAGCCTAGCCTAGCCTCCCCCCTCCATTCGTGCAACTAATGGACAGACAGTTCACTTTAATTCCCTACCTTTAATTAATCAATAATATAATATAATTTTGCAGAATATATATATTACAGAATTATTTTATCTATATAAAACATATTTTAATCTATTTTATACGAATATGGACCTATTCTTTAATTTAATTTAAAATCAATAGACCAATTTTAACAAAAGAAAATAGAAAAAAAAATAGTGTAAAATTGGATGGTAAAAAAAACATAATAATAATCTGACGGCAGGTGAGCAGTCCATTGAACGGAAAACGGAGAGGAGAGAAAAGGGGCAGGCCTTCTTAAAATAAAATAAAATAAAATAAAACCTGTTGCTGTTGGCATTATTTATTTTTTGAATATATATACTACATAGTAGGAGTGTAGGAGTGTCACCTCACCTCTCTTCAAATCAAAGTATACTATTACTATACTATATATATTAAGAGCTTGCTGGTGACACCTTCAACTTACAAATAGAAATAGGTGTGATACAAAAAGAGAGAAGAGCAAGAGGAAGAGGAAGAAGAAGAAGAAGAAGTGTTGTGTTGTTAAGATGGCGTCTTCCTCCTAACAACCAGTTGGTAGACCTAAACCAGCTCCTTTGTCTTTAATTTGACATATATAACAAATTCTAATCCTAGCTGTCTGTATTCTTTTAGATCTCTCTTAACTAATTAATTAATTAATTAGTACATACGTTTCTGATATATATATATATATATGTCTTCTTATTATATATTATCTTTAATTTGAAGGACCTATGTGGAAAAATGTCACTAGGGCTTCATGAAGATGAAGATGAAGATGTGGATGTGGTGTTTCTTCTGCCACAAAATAAATGGTCCCCTACCCAAATAAATGCTCCCCATCTTTTTTCCCCAAAGGCCAAAGGTGTGCTTAATTTACTGCTTTTGTTGTTTTACAGTGCTTCTTATTTTATTCACTATCTCTTTTACAATTCAGAATGATGTCTTCAAATTGGTTAACTTGACATATTTCATATTTCCACAATTAAATAATAAAATTTTAATTGGTATGCTGTAGAGTTTAATTATGGGATAGATTGATTGCATTTTAATATAATATATTTTATGTAACTAATTGTTTTTATCACAAAGAAATTAATATTGCTTAAAATTAGAAGAGTCCAAATTTAATGATATATATTATACTTGATGAATTATTTATTGTATGTCATATAATTATATGGCATGAACTTTGAAGACATTTAACCAACTTAAGTAATATAAGCGCATGCATGTGTTTTTGCTGGGCAGCAGACCATGGTGAATTTGGAGACAAGCTAACCTGGTGACATGTAGAGCCCCAACCCCAAAACTAAAAGTAAAAGAGGAGAGGGGGTAAATTAAAGTGAACATGAAAATCTCATTTGTAAGGGCTAATTATTGGATTTGGTTCCATCAAGAGAGTACTTACTGTGTGCAATGCCAAATGTCAAATGCCAAATACCAAATGCCAATTGTCAGGATTAGAGAGAGGTAGTCTAGAGTAGAGGAAACCAACTAACCAAGATACTCATTATAGTAATAGTAATAGTAATAGACCAGTCAATAAGATTATCAGATAGGTGCACCCAGCATTTCCTTATTTATTTTTATCAATTTTATTTTATACAGACCGAAGAATCATTAAGAATACCTCATATCATATGTACTTCTTGGCCTAGCTAGCTAGCAAATATTCCATAAAATAAAAATTATAGACCAAATAAACGAAATTAATTAATTGATAATCTTTGCTGCCAATTAACATGATGGTTATATACTTTTATAAGAGGGATGCTTTTGCAAATAATATTTATAATTTTAATTATTAAATTAGCTGAATATTTTATTTTCACCATAAGGCAGGCAGGCGGCTAGAGCATATATACAATACAATACAATACCATCATAGTTGGTGCAAACTGGTTGGGAATATAATAAATATATGGAAAGAGCTATTCCATTAATTAATGACAAAGATTTCATTGATCCCTTCAGACCTTAGATTCCACCTCTCATGTATATATTATTTCTTAATACATATATGATACCGGACAATACAAAAATAAAAAGTGGCCTATATTTAGACGATGCTGATTAGTAATTAATTGAAGGTAAAAACACACACACATATATATGAGACGATCGAGTTGTAAAAAATTAATTAAGATGCACCGAATTTGGAAGGATTGTGTTCTTAAATTGTCTTCTTTTTCCTTGCTAGCTTAATTTTCTTGATTTAAAAGTTGTTAGTTAAGTCAGCAGGGGAGTACAATTAATTAAGACAACGATATGTATATAAAATTCAATTGTTATTGTTATTGTAATTGTAATTGTTATAAACAAAAAGAGAGTGGAGTCTTCAAGTCTCAAAATATGCCACGTCATCGATCTGTATTATGACCAATTTGATTTTGTAGTAATCATTGACTATATTGTCCCCACAATTATATATTATTAATTTTCTTTTCATCACCAAAATTATTTTTATGAAGAATTAATTAATATTACAATGAGTCATACATAGTAAGTTTGTAATGTACATTTATTTTTATTTTTTGGGAGCAAAACCTGAATGGCAGCCCTAGTAAAAAATATATAAATTTTAAGGAGCTTAGAAAGTCTGGATTCTGGGAGAAGAATATATAAACGCATGCACATTCTCAAAGAAGAAACCATAATTGAAAAAAAAATGAAAGCAAATTAGCAACTAACAAGAACTTGCTTGGTGCTAATTAAACAACACCCGGTCCCTAAGTGTGAAAAGGTGAAGACTTTAATACCAATAGGAATTAAGCCTGTTAATGTTATAAATATATAAATATATATATTAATTCAAAATTAAATTAATTAATAGCTTATACGTAATGCCATCTTTATATCTTATTAAAAAAATATATAGCAACTAGTAATTATATATATTAATTGCATGCATATATCTATTTGATTTTCGTCCATATCTTTTAGCCTCCACAGCCTTGATTTTTAATTTCCTTTGACAACAACAAAATCCGGAGGCTGGCAATGAATTTAATTTCCTTGCTGTTGTGTTGTGTTGTGTTTGTGTATATGTCTGTTACGCCTAGCTCTTTTTCAACTTTATTAATTTGTTCTAGAATTGATAAATTGTATCAAACAAATGACATACCAAGAAAATATAAAATATAAAATATAAAATATATTCTCGACAGATATTACACAACACAGGCAATTAATTTAAAATAGTACCCTAGCTATTTTATACAATAATTGATGATTATTAATTTATTCTTAAATAGTAATTAGATAATATTGATGTGTCCTGTGTCCTGTTACATTGACAAACAATCAATGATTGTTCCGCAATCTGAGTGCTTTACTAGTTGACTGAATATCTTTATATTAAGACCCTGAAAGTCTGCATCTAAATTATCCTTATGGAGTATCTATATTAATTCTGTCTTCTCCGCCATGCGTTAATTTGACATGTACAGCAGCAGAGCAAAAACTTAATTCTCTAGTTATGTGAACTATATATATATAAGACTTTTCATTTCTTTTATAAAATGTTTAAAATGAAGATTGATCGCACATAATGAAGATGAAGCCAATAGAACATAATGAAGATTGATCGCACACAAAATTACACACTTTTTCTTAGAAAAACACTTGCATAATTAATTAATCTAAATAATTGGTATTAATCCTCATTTACATGCATTTCCTATTGTTTTCTGGTTATTGTTGTGTTTTTTGTTGTTCCAGGTCAGATGGAGCAAAACGTGGAGATTCTGGAGCATTTGGAGCAGAACTAGGAGCAGGAGCAGAGCAAATTTGGCAAGAACTCTGGGATTGTCAGCTATAAAAATCCCATCAGAGCCTCCGATTTGGTATCCATTCTACATGATTCACAACCGCCTATTGAGAGGAGAGGAGAGTTTCTTGGAGGAGAAGTCTTTTGGAGTCAGTCAAGATGCGACGGGATCGAGCCGACGAGCGAGGATACGCGCGTGCACCACTAGAAGCCGAACTTTACACTGTTTTATCTCTTTTACTTACTCGTTGTGATTGATTCGTGTTTCTTGTATTGCATGATGACTTGTCTTTGTTGTTGTACTTGCTTTGTTTGTGATTGTTGCGGCCATGTCTGGCTAAACTCGTAATTTATAGGATTAGGATGATGTTGTGACTTGGTTTTTGGTTATTATATGATTCTTAGTTATCTGTTATCTTAGTTCTCTGTGTGTTGTGTATGATTGAAATTGAAATTGCAATTGTGTTTGGATTGTGGGCTTAGACAGGTAACTAGTAGGTATTGGCCAATATCCTAGGTTTCAAGTCTTAGTGCGTATGTGATTAGGTCCAGTTTATATTCAAAGTAGGTTAGAGATCCGAGAGGGCAACCAGACAAAATACGAGAGCTGAGTCTTACGCTACCCGAGAGGGAGATACATTTTGAAGCACCAACACCAGAACTTAGGTTAGGCTTACAAGCGAGAGCTGCGGTCTGCACCTTTGTTGGTTTGAACTATGTTAGGAATTAAACTTACAAGTGAGAGCTGCGGTCTATACCAGTCGTACGCGAGAGTGACGACTGGTACACTTTTATCTGACAGACGCGGGACCGCAAGTTCAGTTAGTCGTGTGAATTGTACGTGATAGGTACAATTAGCGTGGCCCGAGGCCAAGTATCAACTAATCCGAAGTCCTAATTAAAAACATTATTTTGATTAGTGAATTAATTTAGGAAAATTACAAAAACACCCCGTTTACAAGAAAACCTTTTAGTTCTAGAGATAACCAAAGTCTAGTTCGGTTTTGTCAATTGTCTCTGTGTACTCGACCCCATACTATGCTACAACTTAGTCGTACGTTTGTGATTGAATTGTCGTCTAGTTGAGAATTGAAAGTAGTGCACTTTTGAGTAAACAAAAATTTTCTTGATAAAGTGGAATCTGGTATCTTAAAATTGAAATTGTTAATTTAAATATTTGCAATACATGTTAATTGTAATATATATATATATATATATATATAGAATTTTGCTACGGTTAGTCATGACTCACGGGCTGCTCCGTTAGTTACGATAAAAAAACATATCAAATCACCTCCAAATTTCGATTTATATGGCTCAATAAATTCTTCATATCAAAATCTTATAGCACGCAAAAATTTTTCATTTTTGGAGACTTTTAAGTATTTGTTCTAGATTGTTTAAAATGATACATAAAACATTGATTATTTTATTAATATTGTATAGTCACTTTTAAAAAATCTAGAACAAATACTTAAAAATCTCCAAAAATGAAAAATATTTGCGTGCTATAAGATTTTGATATGAAGAATTTATTGAGCCATATAAATCAAAATTTAGAGGTGATTTGATATGTTTTTGGATTGTGACTAACGGAGCAGCCCGTGAGGCGCGACTAACCGTAGCATAACTCTATATATATATATATATATTCAACTTGAGCCGTTAAACCAAATTTGATTCTCAAATAAAAAATTATATGCTAGCTTAATTAATAATCTGATCCTCGAATTAAGCTATTAAGCTTCTGGAAGTCGTGAATTGAGATAAATATATATACTTAATTAATTTGCATCGATTAACCATAAACTTGAAATTGAAGATATACATAGAAATAGAATCAAATAAAAGAATAATGACTTAATTTAGTTGATGGGTTTCAACTGCCTTCCGTTGATATTTGATATGATATGATATATATAATCTTTGACTAGTTTAAAGATGACACGTACGTACAGAGAAGAGAAGAGAAGAGAAGAGAAGAGAAGAGAAGTTGCAATTAAGCGGCTCCAAATGTCAAGGCCAACGTTTAATTAAAGAATTAATTAATGGAAAACCAAAACAGCAGCTATAGCTAGCCTATATATATAGTTTTATAGTTTTAAGCTTAATTATAAAAGTGGAGAGGATCAGGATCAAGATCAGATAAAATAATGTGCATGATTGGCAGATGGATCATATCATTAATAAATTACACATATTGTAGTTAATAACTCACAATTGTTACATGTTTATTGTGACTTGCTGATTTGCTAATGACGTCGGTTGATTGATTAAACAAGGAAGCATATATATAATAATATAGCATAGCATACGTCCCTGTCGTCGCCTTTGAATTGTGGGTTTGGTTGATGAGATTGCTTGCTTCCTTAGCTTTCCAACCTTATTTTTATAATAATAATAATAATAATAATAATAATAATAATAATAATAATAATAATAATAATAATAATAATAATATAAGAGAAGGATCAAATGACACAACGATATTTTAACATAAATGTAAATGTTACACTAAATTAATCATATAAATATATAAAAAATCTTGAAAATGGAAAATCTTTTACAAATTAAACATATTCATTTAGTTATAGATCGATTGTGTTTCAAATTTTATTCAATTTGAGTGTTGTTTGATACTCCATCAAGAATAATTAATTAAATTGAGACCGTTCGTTCTGATGGATGGAGTATCAAATGAAATGAATATATATGTTGGAAACATCTGAATTAAATAAGTTGGAAAAAGAGAGAACTGCAATAAGATGGAAAAGCAAAGCAAAGCAAAGCTAAGCAGTGTAGGAGTTTAGTTGTTGGGCCGGGCCCTTGAGTGCAGAAATGTGAAGTCCATTAATAATTGGGTGGGTGGGTTAATATGTGTGGGCCAAATGTAGTGGGCTAGCTACTTGTGAGTGTCAGCCTGCAGGAGGTGTCCTTGAGTCCTCTCCTGTGCGGCTGACCGGCTGTGCTCTCTCTCTCGAAGTAGGAGGAGGAGGAGGAGGAGTAGGAAGGAGAAGCAGTAGGAAGGAGAAGTAAAAGTAAAAAGTAACCCACCCCACCCACACTCCTACTAGTACTACCTTTCCCTTTCATCATCGGTATATTCCACCAGATCCCACTTCCTCCTCCATCTGCGCCATGGCATCTGATCGCCTCCACCCACGAAGGGACTAGATCGAAGGGACTAGATCCATCTGGATCTACACCTACACGACCATCCCATGATGCCCTCCTCGCCCGTCAAGTTCTTCTCCCTTTTCCTCCTCGCCTCCGTCCTCGGATGGCTCCTCTTCACTTTTGCTTCCCGCATGTTAGCTTGGTTTCTTTGCCGTCTTCTCTCTGCTTCTTCTGTCACTTTCCGTGTCGCTGCCTTCAATTGCTTCAGAGATGTCCATATCAAGTTTACCAAGGGTTCTATTCACTCTCTTTCCGTCGGCGAGATCAAACTTAGCTTCCGCAAGTCCCTCGTCAAGCTTGGCGTCAGTGTTATCTCCAAACACCCTAAATTGCAGTTGCTCATCTCTGATATTGAGCTTGTCATGCGCCCCCCTTCTTCTGCCCACACCAACACCACCACCAAATCACGCAACAAGAAGAACAAGTCCACTTCCACCGGCAAAGGAAAATGGTTTGTTATTACAAGCGCAACGCGCTTCTTATCAGTTTCCGTTACCGATTTAGTTGTCAAGGTACCTTTACTTCACTCCATCTTTAATGATATCTGTTTATATCTTTCAACTTAGCTGCAGAAGCTCATTTGTTTATTACAAAAAAATTGCATATGCAGGTACCAAAGGTTGGTATTGAAGTCAAAGACTTGAAGCTTGACATCTTTAAAATTGCTGGGCCTAACCAGACTTTAGAGGTGAAGTTGCACCTTATGCCGCTATCTCTACAATTTGGGGATTGTGGGTCTTCTATGGATCCTTTGTACCAGAACCAGCCAGACTGCCCCCAGTCAGATCAGGCATTCCCAGTAGCGTCTGAAAAGTGCCCTGCCCCGTTTGTTTGTGATGATGTCACAGTTACATGCAATTTTGGGCATGAGAAGTAAGTTCTTAAGATATCTTGATGTGTCAATTGGTTTTGCAAAGTTGCAGTGTTGAGTGGTACTGGCACAAATGCACAATTTCTTAAAATGTTCAATTGAGCCTCCAGTATGCTTAGGCCAGGTTGTGTCCAATTCTGGTGGTCTAACTAGCCATTATTATCTCAAGTGATGCTGAATCAGCTCATTAGTGCATCTAATAAGCAACCAGAGAGAACATATAATGTCTCAAACACAGTCAAGATGTACCGAATAGGTGCCATGATGCCTTACATGTGGTCTTATGTTCTTTCTCTGCAATGTTCATCTTCCCTTGAAATTTTTAATTACAGGTTGGCAATCCTGATTTTTAAGTTAGCTTTGCATATAACAGGGAAAAAGGTATCAGGATAAAAAATCTGGATCTGACATGTGGGGATGTCATGATAAACCTTGATGAAAGTCTTCTCTTCAAGTCTAGTGCTAATGCTGATAAAAACACTGACTTCCCACGAGATTCCACTTCTGCTACAGGTGCTAAGAAGTCTGGGAAAGATAAAGCACTAATTGCAGCAATAAAGAAGCAAGTGTATGCATTACCAGAAAAGGTTTGTTATCTAATTCGATTATTCACAAAAAACCATCTAATAATAGATTCACTATTTCAGTTAACAAAATTCAATACTTGTTATTTTGGAAGGTTAGCTTCAGTGTGCCAAAGCTTGATGCAAAGTTAATGCACTTGAGTGAAAGGGTTACAATAGAAAACAACATTACTGGAATCCAGCTTAGCAGTGTCAAGCTTCCTTCGCATGATGAGACAGGAGAGGCGACCTCACATTTTGATGTTCAAATGGATTTAAGTGAAATTCATGTAATAATATACTCTTTATTTTTGTATTTTCTTTTTATCTGAATTGTCAGCGTATATATTATAATTTTTTGCTCTTCATATTGCAGTTTCTTAGAGAGGGCAATACTTCTTTCCTGGAAATTCTTAAAGTTGCAACTGTAGCTTCAATTGATGTTCCTGTTGAAGTAAGTTAATTTTTATCTGTTTAGTTCCTGTTGCCCACATGCAATACAATACCATATACTAATCAATGAATATAATTGAAATTCTTTGTCAAGAGAATAATCAATTATTTTGTTGTACTATGACTTGGTGATGTGTCCATTGTCGGATGGTAATATATTTTTTTACTACCTATGTTGTAGTCCGATTTACCTGTTAGAGCTGAGGTCGATGCCAAGCTTGGAGGGACCCAGTGTAACCTTGATGCGAGCCGATTGATGCCATGGATGCATCTTTACATGTCAAGACCCAAGAAGGCAATGAGCCTCACCGGACAGAGTTCTCGTACAGAATCGCACCAAACAAATGGAACAAAAGCTGTCATGTGGACTTGTACCCTGTCTGCTCCAGAAATGACTATTATGTTTTACAGCCTTAATGGGGTTGTGCTGTACCATGTTAGTGTTCCCTTGAAGAATCATTTTCATTTCATGATTTATATTATGCAAAGTGCTTTTTTACTTTTTCATAGTGTTTGCTCCTGTTTGGAAATTGCTGACATCACTATCATAAAAATAAAATAAAAATGTCTGGTACATACCAACTGTTCTTCTGTCCATGCTCCTTCACATATAAAAAAATATTATTAGCTTTCAGCATGCCATTGCAGTATGAATACCAGAATGAATCGGAGAAAGTTTGAATGAAAGAATTCTAGCGCATGATTGCTTGGCATATAAAGGTATTCTAGGGTTTTGGGATGAGCACGAACCATTGCTGTTTTAAAGCCAATGATGCAATCTGGTTACATCTAAAACCGCAAGCAAATTTTATTATAAATGAAACTACTTTTTAAAATATGTCTTTTTGTCTAAATCAATACCAATTTATAGGATGGTTTTTCTTTTATTTACATGTAGGGTTGCTCTCAATCTTCTCATCTATATGCAAACAACATTGCAAGCAAGGGAATTCAGGTTAATACAGAACTTGGTGAGATACAGCTTCACATGGAAGATGAGTACCGTGAGTTTGTGAAGGAAAATGTTTTTGGTGTTGATGCTTACTCAGGTTCCCTTTTGAACATATCCCGCCTAAGTTTTGATTGGGGTTATCATGAAGTTGAAATGCAAGAGAACCCTGATTTGAGCCCCTGGTCACTAATTTTCTCTGTTGACATTAGTGGGATGGTGGTTCAGTTTGGTTTTAAGCACATTGAGTCACTTCTCTTGAATTTGCTATCCTTTAAAAGTTTGTTTAAAAACCTATCTTCTTCTGTCAAAAGATCTGCTGGAAAGAGCTCAACTAAGAAAAAGCCAAGAGGAACAAAGATTTTCAAATTGAATATGGAGAAATGCTCGATTAGTTATGCTGGTGAGACAAGTGTTCTAGAAACAACAATTGCGGATCCGAAACGAGTTAATTTTGGATCTCAAGGTGGAGAGGTAATAATAAGTGTCTCTGCTGATGGAACCCCACGTAAGGCAAGCATACTATCTGACATGGGCCATTGCAAGAGCATGAAATTCTCTACTTCTCTTGTTGTTTCCCATTTAACCATGTGTTTTGACAAAGAGAAAGAGTCGACGCAGATCGAGCTACAAAGGGCAAAATCTGCATTTGAAGAGTACCCTGAGGATAACAAACCTAGTGTTAAGGTAACTTTGTTTGATCTGCAAAATGCAAAGGTTATTAGACGGTCAGGCAGAGTGGCTGATTTTGCTATGTGCATATTTTTCAGTGCAACTGACATAACTGTGCAGTGGGACCTAGATGTGTACTTAGCACTTTATGAGTCCTTTGCTCGCTTTAAGTCTATGTTTCGTAATTTGAATCCAAAAGTGTCAGAAAACAAGACTAATTCAGAATCAGCTGAGGTTAAAAACACTGGGCTGGACAAAGATAGCTCAGTTGGTAAAAAGGAGTCAATCATTGCTGTGGATGTTGAGGTCTTGAATGTGACTGCTGAGCTGGCGGATGGAGTCAAAGCAAAGTTGTATGTGCAGTCAATATTCACTGAAAATGCTAAGATAGGTTTACTAATGGAAGGACTTGTACTCCGCCTCAATGAAGCTAGGGTATTGAGAAGTACCCGCCTACAAATTTCCCGAATCCCCTTCCCGAAAGGTGGTTTGACAAATCCAACAAGGGACCAGACCAGCAAAAGAGATTGGGTTATTCAGGGGCTTGATGTTTATATCTGTATGCCATTCCGGTTACCTTTACGTGCAATTGAAGATGCAATTGAGGATACTCTACGGGGTATAAAGCTGATAATTGCTGCTAAAACTAGCCTTATACATCCTTCGAAGACCCAAAACCCCAAAAAACCAAGGTCCAATTCCTCCAATCCTTGGTCTGTTCGGTTTGTGGTGCGCAAACTGACAGCATATATTGAAGAGGAGCCAATTCAAGGTTGGCTCGATGAGCATTACCATCTTATGAAAAAGGTGACATGTGAATCAGATGTCAGACTGAGATTCTTGGATGAGGTCAAGAGTGGCTCAGGCAATAGTGACATAAACAGATCGACTGAGACTGAAGCATTTGACATGGCAGATGTGGATAAATTGAAAGAAGAGGTTCACAAAAAGACATTCCAGTCATACTACTCAGCTTGTCAGAAAATGGTCTTATCAGAGGGGTCTGGGTGTCAATCATGCTCTGTTGGCTATCAAGCTGGATTCAGGCCAAGCTTGCGGAGGGCTTCCCTTTTGTCACTCAGTGGAACGGAGTTGGATGTGACATTGACTAGGATTGGTGGTGGGAATATTGAAATGGTTGACTTCATTAAGGGGCTTGACTCAGCAGCACAAGAAAAGAATATTCCTTTCTCAAAATTTTATGGAAGCGACATTTTGGTGAATGCTGGGTCCTTAGTATTCCAATTGAGAGATTATACTTTCCCTCTGTTTGCTGGAACAGGTGGGAAATGCCAAGGTCGTATTGTATTTGCTCAACAGGTACTACACATTGTTCTCAGGGTTCAACCATCTCTGTTGTCAAATATGTTTCCTGCTAGTTTTTTCTTGCATTATTGCTGCTTAAGTGTCTATTTGACAGTATTAATTGAGCTGCATTGAAATTATGATATTTCATTTGGTAAGCATTGCCATACTCTCTGACTTCCATTTTTCTCAGAAACCAACTCCCGCTGTAGTATTACAAGAAAATACCTAATACCCTGTACAGAAGCATTTTTATTTGAATACAGCCCTTCACATATTGAAATGCTAAAAATAAGCAGAGATATTTTCAAATACGGAGCAGCACAAATGCACAGACATATTTTAACCACATCACTGACAGCATCTAATTGATTCACTCGTGTTAGAATGAGTGTTAATTGAGCAAAGTTGGGTAAAATAAAGATGTGCTTTGGTTATGCTCCTTATATTTTAAGTGTTTACGTTTGTTATCATGCAATGGTATTGTCACCCCCCTAAGCATGAGTTGTTCCGCTCATCTATTTACTACACTATATTGATTGCAGGCAACATGCTTCCAGCCCCAAATATACCAGGAAATATTCATTGGGAGGTGGCACAAGGTGCGCATGTTGCGGTCTGCTAGCGGCACAACCCCTCCGGTGAAAATGTACTCCAACCTGCCAATATATTTCGAGAAAGGCGAATTCTCATTTGGAGTAGGATATGAACCATCTTTTGCCGACATCAGTTATGCATTTCAAGTCGCGCTTCGTAAAACCAACCTCAGCACTAGGCCCTTAAAAGACCAACCTGTCCCACCTAAGAAAGAAAAGAGCTTGCCATGGTGGGACGACATGAGATATTACATTCATGGAAAAATCATGCTTTATTTTAACCAGACTGAATGGAATATTCTCGCCACCACAGATCCTTATGAGCGCCTAGACAAACTCCAAATAATTTCAGATTACATGAATATAACCCAAACAGACGGGCATGTAGACATATCTGCAAAGGAGTTTAAAATGAATATTAGCAGCCTACTGAGTTTGATGAAAAACTGTAGTTTGAGGGTCCCATCTGATGTGTCAAGGCCCTTTATTCACACTCCTAATTTTTCTCTCAATGTAATTATGGACTGGGAGTGTCAATCAGGTAACCCTCTCAACCATTACTTGCATGCACTTCCAATTGAAGGTGAACCGAGGAAAAAGGTATTTGATCCATTTCGTTCAACCTCTCTCTCCCTTAGATGGCACTTCTCCCTTCGGCCTCCACAGTCTCTCTCTGATGGCATTGAGACCATCTATGATAGCTCACAAAAATTGAATATACATGAATTCCCCACTATGAATTTAGGTGGTCATGATCTTGCATGGGTTTTCAAATGGTGGAGCCTGAACTACAGCCCACCACATAAGCTGCGTTCTTTTTCTAGGTGGCCCCGATTTGGTATCCCTAGAGCAGTCAGATCAGGTAATTTATCTCTTGATAAAGTCATGACAGAGTTCTGCTTACGCATTGATGCGACCCCTTGCTGCATAAAGCACGTGCCTTTAGGGGAAGATGACCCTGCAAGTGGCCTAACTTTTAGAATGTCAAAGTTGAGATATGAGCTTTGTTACAGCCGTGGTAAACAAAAATACACCTTTGAGTCGAAGCGTGAACCTCTTGACCTCGTTTATCGGGGACTTGACCTCCATGTGCCTAAAGTGTACCTCTACCAAGATGATGGCTTATCACTCCCTGAGGATAACGTGACAATGGGAGGTGGTTATATAGGTAGCTTATCAGATAAACAAAAGGATGAAGGCTTCCTACTATCATCTGATTACTTTACTATTAGGAGACAAGCCCCAAAAGCTGACCCGGTGCGGCTGTTGGCATGGCAAGAGGCTGGAAGAAGGAATAATCTTGAGATGACCTATGTGAGATCTGAGTTTGAGAATGGCAGTGAGAGTGACCACACAAGATCTGATCCAAGTGATGATGATGGATTCAATGTTGTCATTGCTGACAATTGTCAAAGAGTATTTGTTTACGGACTCAAGCTTCTCTGGACTATAGAGAACAGAGATGCGGTTTGGTCATGGGTTGGTGCAATCTCGAAGGCATTTGAATCACCTAAACCTTCTCCTTCAAGACAGTATGCACAGAGAAAGGTCATGGAGGAAAAACAGACACTCGATATGTTAACGCCAGCACAAGATGACAGCAATGAGGCTTCCACTTCTCAAGGGGTTCAGTTTAATGTTGCTCAGGTTGAGAGTGTGGCATCCACATCATCCCCTCCTGCTACTAAAGGTAGCTCATCGTTCATTGATATACCTGGTATGCTCTTTTCTTAAAACATCTCTTCATTTAACTTTGTTGAAAAATGATAAGAAATTTGATATGCAATGAAATTCCTTGACAATGACTTTATTTGACAGTCTTCACAATAGTTCTGAGTTCAGTCAAAAAAGAGCTAGCAAATTAAAAAATTACGTTTGTATAGTTTTACACACATAAGTAGGCTAGCTGTCTGATTTCATGCAACTTGCATAATATTTTATAATTAAAGAAGGCTTGCAATAATCATATACTAGTGAATGCATCCAAAACCTTGATGCACAGAAAAGCATGTAAAGAATGGCACCATTTCTTGTGTTTGGTTGAAATATATCTTATAAGATCATTTGTGTAAAATATTGGATTTTAAATTTGTTTATTTTATGATGATTGTCAAGATTGTGAACTAAAAAAATTGTAATGGATCTTAACCTTTTAGCATTACACGTCTTTTCAGTCATTTATCACACCTGATAGGAACAACATCTAACACAAAATTAGTTCAATTGAGTAGAATTGATAGAAGAGTTATTGTCACAGTTCAAGTTACAATCTAGTGATAGCATTTCTTCATTACATGCCCCCATGAAGTTCAAATCAACTATTCTTGTGCCATGAAACCCTATTTAAGGTTTGATATACATATGGATAATAACAAATTGGGAAAAAAAGAAAACAGAAATACCTTCTACTAAAGGAAATAAAGCAATTGGATGTAGAGACAAAGCAGAGCCAAGTCTAGCATTGCTGTAATTTATTTTCTCAGCAATGAGAACTTAGAAGGTCGTACAGATTATTTTACCTGTTTTGAATGGTGTCCCATCAAATATATCCATTTTGGCAAGGATTCTGGTGTTACTTTTAACCCCTTGAATCCCATTGCGTAATAATATAATCTTCCTTCCAGTTCGAATCAGCGAAGTTCGAAAATATCCAAAGTGCTTTCTTGTTTCTATTGCGCATTTTTTAATAAGGTCTGGGTGCTAGCTAGAAGATTTGTCATTATCCTTCTGTTCTTTTACAAGTTCAAAATACCTTTTTGTGTTTAACCAGTGAGACATGGACATGTAGATGACTCTGATGTGGAGGGGACCCGACATTTTATGGTTAATGTTATTCAACCGCAATTCAACCTTCACTCAGAAGAAGCTAATGTAAGTCAACTTTGAAGAATTATTTTTAAGTCAACACAATCAAATAGTAAAAGAAAGCATTTGATTCTTTTACTACTTGGCATGCTTTGATATGATGATTATCAGTTTGTGTTTACTTATATTAAGGCCTAATTGAGTTCATTAATCGTGATGAGACTAACACCTTTGATGTTTTTTTTTTCTTTATCACTTTGCTCTCTGCTCAACTTTAACAAATATTTTTGGATATCAATTATAATGTTATCACTGGACAAACCAATAAACAAGCTACTCAAATTCCTTGTAATACAGGGTCGGTTTCTACTTGCTGCTGCTAGTGGCCGTGTCTTAGCCCGTTCCTTCCACTCGGTGCTACATGTTGGATATGAGATGATAGAACAAGCACTTGGCGAAACCAATTTACACATACGTGACTCCCACCCAGCAATGGCATGGAAACGAGCTGAGCTCTCAGTCATGCTAGAACATGTTCAGGCACATGTTGCTCCCACTGATGTTGACCCTGGTGCAGGGCTTCAGTGGTTGCCTAAGATACTTCGGGGCTCTGACAAGCTAAAACGTACTGGTGCATTGCTTGAACAAGTATTTATGCCCTGCCAGATGTACTTCCGTTATACAAGACATAAAGGTGGCACTGCAGAACTAAAGGTACCATCTAAATTAAATGTCTTTGGCAAATTCTTGCTTGAAGTTTTTTTTGAAAGGTAAATTCTTGCTTGAAGTTAAAATGGTATTTGATTATTTGAATAATGTTTTGATTGATTGTGTGGGGCTCTTTAGAATTATAACCTAGACAAGTTAATGTGCCACTGATTTTAAAGAAAGGGGAATTATAATCTGGAAACAAAAATCCATTTTAAAAATTTAGCATGGTAGTCATATAAACTTATGCTAGTAAGTTTTTTCTTATTCATGGTGTCATATTGCTTGAATATGTTGAACAGGTTAAACCATTGAAGGAGCTTTCATTCAACTCACCTAATATCACTGCAACAATGACATCTCGGCAGTTCCAAGTTATGCTGGATGTACTGAGCAATCTCTTATTTGCCAGACTTCCCAAGTAATAATTTATTACTTTAGTTTACTATGTCTGTATTGTGGACTTATTTCATAATGATCTGTTATTATTTTTCTCATAGGCCACGGAAAAGTAGCCTTGTATATCTCTCAGAAGATGAGGAAGATGTGGAAGAAGAGGCAGATGAGGTAGTGCCAGATGGAGTTGAAGAGGTGGAGCTTGCGAGAGTTAACCTGGAGCAAAGGGAAAGAGAGAGGAAACTGCTCCTTGATGACATCAGGATTTTAGCTGAAGGTGGTAGTCAAGCTGAGACAAGTACAAATTCAGGAAGGGATAGTGAAGGTGCTTTGTGGATGGTTATTGGTGGGAAGCCTGTTCTGGTAAGTCGTCATTTTCATATATCTTGACCTGCACCATCAATTTGAGTAAGGAACAAGAGTGGGAATGTCTCAAACCATGGCTCAGAACTCTCTATTTCTTTTCGTTATACATCCTCTTATTAGTACAATCCCTACATTGAATACTTAGTAGCAAGATGTGTTTGAACTCTCGAAGTTAACTCTCTGATTGTCATCTGTGGCTCATTTCAGTTTGAAATAATGAACAAATCTGAGCTAATTAAACAAAAAAGATATATCTTTCTGTTATCATTGGTAAGTATTTTCTCAAGAAAGCGAAGATGTTATATTTGCCCTTATCTCCTTCTACTAGTAGCAAACATAGATACGTCTGAATTTTTTCTTATTTATTTATAGTAAAGTTGCACAAATGGTCTCTTAAGTATCAATCCTGTTACCATTTGGTCCTTTAAAATTCGAAAGTATCAATTGGTCCTTAAACTATTACTTAGTTACTATTCTTGTCCTTGAAGTTCTAAAGATACCTATTTAGTGTTAAAGTATTACCAATTTATCCTTATTTTATTATTTTTATTATAAAACTTTAGTTTCACAATTATAGTAGTCAATAATTGAAAATCAATGTTCAAACTATACAGCCATGATATATTTTTATAATTATTAAAGTATGATAATTTTATTTTGATCAATTTATGATGGCACAAACATGAATGTTAATCAATTTTATTGATATTCAATGCTGTGAATGATTATCCATATTATTTGTACTGTTTTATGTTTGTGCCTAAACTAGTCTTAATGCTAAAGAAAGACACAACGATAGTATAATTATTTTTTTTTTCAATAGATGCTAAATACAAGAACGTTTGTACAAATTTTACTAAAGAACAATAGTCAGATCTGCTATTACTTGAAATATCTTCTGGACTGTTGAACAGGAGCAATAGCAAGACAATAATCATTGCTAGAAAAATCATAATTTTGTATCTATACTTCTATTTATAAGTACTTATTATTTCAAAACAATGTTCCTGGATATTACTTGAGTTGCCTGTAGATCGGTACAAGTAAATAAATAATGATTGGATAGTCAACTTGTTCTTATTCTTGATTGCATTGTCTGTAGTGATATATGTTTTAGCATAATATGTAATTATTTATGTCATGGTAATATTTAATAGCACAAATTAACTTGCCATGTCTTCATCTTCTTGTTCAATGATCAGGTCCAAGCCTTAAAGAAAGAGCTTGTAAGCATCCGTAAGGCGAGGAAAACAGCTTCTTCTGCCCTGAGAAAGGCACTACAGAAAGCTGCCCAGGCACGTCTCATGGAAAAAGAGAAGAACAAGAGCCCCTCCTGTGCAATGCGGATCTCGATGTGCATAAATAAAGTGGTCTGGAGCATGCTTGCTGATGGGAAAACCTTTGCCGAAACTGAGATTAATGATATGGTCAGTACATTTCCCTTTGTGTTGGTTAAATTTGCTTATAACTTTCTCATGGTTCTTTGTTAATTCACCTATAGTCCGACTGGGAACCATTTCCAATGCCTGAAAAAGAAGACAAGCTAGCATTATTCTTCCAGTCTCTTGCATATGTTGTAAAGTATTTTATATATGCAAACAGAATTTGTGATAAACTAAAACAAATTTCAGATCTATGATTTTGATCGGGACTACAAAGATATTGGTGTTGCCCGTTTTACCACAAAATCCTTTGTAGTGCGGAATTGTTTACCAAATGCAAAATCTGACATGCTCTTGTCTGCCTGGAATCCACCTCCTGAATGGGGAAAGTAAGATCTCTACCTAGATCATACTATTGTTGCTAAATTTTTGACATCAATGATTTGAAGATAGCCCTGTTTTAGCATAATCTGTTATTTATTTTGATTTTCCTTATGTTCTCGCAATTGTTGGCAGAAATGTGATGCTTCGTGTTGATGCCAAGCAAGGTGCTCCAAAGGATGGACATTCACCACTTGAACTTTTCCAGGTTTACGAGCTGATGTAGCTTTTATGATAAATTATTAAATAATATTGACTCTTTCAAGTTTCCATTAAAACAAAAAAGAGACCTTTGGGCCTTGGGGCATGATAACTGACAGTATTACTTAAGTTCACCTAGACAGATTAGATGTGGATTTGATTTAATAGAACTTCTATAAATAATGTATAATTATATTTGAAGTTGATATGTTAACTTTTATCTAAAGGAACACTTCTGTTAATATTTTCCAATTATATGTTGACTTGTGTAGGTCGAGATCTATCCCTTGAAAATATACTTGACTGAAACTATGTATAGGATGATGTGGGATTACTTTTTTCCTGAAGAAGAGCAAGACTCACAACGGCGCCAGGTTGTATGCAAGCAGTCCTCATATTCATTATTTTTTTTTTGGTTGGTAGGAAATATAGCAAACATTGAGCTTCCTATAACAACATTAATTACAGGAAGTCTGGCGAGTTTCTACTTCAACTGGTGCAAGAAAAATGCGGAAAAGCTTTGCAGGGTCTGAAGGTGCTTCCACTAGCACCCATTCTACAAAGGATACTGATATGCCGGGGAGACTGAGTGCTACCGGAGCCACATCATCTTACAGTAACACACGCCAGAGTGGATCTTATGGTGAAAATTTCCAGGTTAGTCTTATTCAATAAACCTTATATTTCCAATTTGTTATGTGAAAACTGAGAAACCAACCTTTCTCTAAAATTTGGTCAAACTGAACCAAAATTTGTCAGATCTTTTTGCAATAAATGCTTCTTATCGAGCCTACTCCTTTCGTATGGTAGGTATGGTGGTACATTTTTGGGGACACAATTTAAAGGTCTTTAAATTTGTTCTATAACAGAAGGCATTTGATGGGCCACCACAGCCCCACAGTTATAGAATTCCAATCTTTATTCAATAAATGTTTAATTCTGATCTGATGTAGGTATCCAAGTTGCAGAGCCTAAAAGCCAACATGGTTTGCGGCTCAAACCCTGATCTAAGGCGATCCTCTTCAGCTGATAAAAATTTGGAAGAAAGTGTGGTTGAAAATGGGACTGGAGACCTTATATTGCAAATAAATCTGCCAAGTGTTCCTTCGAAAGGTGTTTCTGCTAATCCGGCACCTGAGTATTTCCATGCTTTAGTTGATAGCTCCAAGAACAGCAGACCTAAAGATTCTAACAGGTCTGTCAGAGCTGGTCGCTTATCCCATGAAGAAAAGAAAATCACCAAAACCCAGGAAGAGAAAAGAGCCAGGAGCAGGAAATTGATGGAATTCCACAATATCAAGATCAGCCAGGTAAAATTCACTTTATTACAATTAGTCCACTCGTAATTTTGTGGTGCTTCAGGACTTTTCTTTCAGGTATTTGATTAAAATAATTCTATGAGTTACCTTTTCTTGTGCTGTACAATAGGTTGAGTTGCAAGTCACATACGAAGGATCGAGATTCGCAGTTAACGACCTAAGGCTACTAATGGACACGTTTCATCGGGTTGAATTTACTGGCACATGGAGGCGTCTCTTCTCTAGGGTGAAGAAGCACATCATCTGGGGTGTTCTCAAATCCGTGACTGGGATGCAAGGTAAAAAGTTCAAGGATAAGGCCCATAATCATGCAGACCCGCACGGTAATACAGACCTCAATCTGAGTGACAGTGATGGGGGCCCACCTGGCAACAGGGCTGATCAATTTCCTGTTTCATGGCCGAAGCGGCCAAGTGATGGGGCTGGGGACGGCTTTGTGACTTCAATCAGAGGGTTGTTTAACTCGCAGAGGCGCAAAGCAAAGGCTTTTGTGTTGAGGACTATGCGAGGGGACAAGGAGGAGAGTGAATTTAATGGTGGAGAGTGGAGTGAAAGTGATAGTGAGTATGCCCCATTTGCCAGGCAGTTGACTATCACCAAGGCCAAGAAACTGATCAAGAGGCACACAAAGAAGTTCAGGTCGAGGGGTCAGAAGAGCTCAGGTAATGATTGAGTAAATTTCTTATTTTTCATCATGAGCTACACATCTGATGATACCAAAAAACTAAAAAGGAAAGTTTTAAGCAAATCTGTCCCTTATAAATCTCAGTAGGAAATACTTTTAGTAGTTGCTGAGTTGTAAACTTCAAAACTACATGACTTTTGGCACTACTGCACCATTGATTTACCAGATGAAATATCTTTATGGTACTAACTTTTCTTCTGATGAAATATCTTTAGGGTACTAACTTTTCATCTGATGCAATCTTTAGGGTATAACTTAATAATTTGTTTCTTATTGGTTTAGGTGTAACAATGCAACAAGAATCAGTACCGTCAACTCCTAGAGAAACCACACCATTCCAGAGCGAATCTTCTGGTGAATCTTCTTACGAGGACTTTCAGGAATAGATGTAGTTATCGACATGAATTGTTGGGAGATGAAAATTCCATTCATATGCCTAGCAGATTAGTTTGGGGGGCAATGAAGCTGGTTTTTGAATGAGGTGCAGCGTAGTTATTTTTGAAATGTACATATATTCTTGTCTTGGAGTTGAGCATGCCCCAGCTTTATTGTACATATAGTAAATAGAAGATATGAGATAAAAGAAAAAGAAAAAAAGATACATGTATCGTTGAGTTCAGGTAGGTAGTATTTGCTTATTTGGTAATTCATAAGAGTGAAAATAGTTCCTGGGGAAAACGACTATAATAATTGTTTGAAAGAAAACTGAACAGACGTTGATCTTAAAAATAACAAAGCAAGGTTTGCTTGCTGGTTTGGGCCGCACTGGGCAGTCCAATTCAACAATATGTAATCCTGTCCAGGAGAATGCACAGACCAAGATGAACATCATATCATAGCTCTGTAATAGGGAAACCTCCAGTAGAAGCTTCAAGACAAGAGGAGAGGATGCCTTAATATGTAAACTAGCAACCCCTTTTTCTTTATTTTTATTTTAGGATTTAAGAAAAGTACATCACATATTAACCAGTCCAGGCTGCTTCGAGTTGGAGACAAAATAGAATCAAATGGATATAATAATGATATCACTCGCTGAGTCGCTGTCGCTGGCGGGAGGTCCTCCCTAACTCCTAAATGCTAAATGGTAGAATTGTTTAAGCAAAAGACAACATTACAATGAGTCAATGACATGTGTAATTGGTTTGGGCAGCATCGTTTTCTTTTGTTTTCTAATTGTGCCTCCATTAATTAACTGTCATGTCTCACATACAATACAACCAGTGAAGCTCAAGCAAGTTTGGGAATTGGAGTTCCTTTCGGAGAACATGAACATGTTTGGTGTCGCAAGTCTCCAGTTCGATGTGTCGTCGTGCAATACCTCTATTATAATTTGGGATGAGAATGATGAATGAGGCGCTGAATTTCCACCGTTTATACCACGTCAGCGAAAGTCAGCCCTTGTGCTAGATAGAATGAATGTTTGAAAAAAAGTTTGGACTCCAATTTACCTCAATATTTTTAAATAAGCCCCAAAAAATACAAATTCACGACTTTAAGCCCTGTAACACACAATTTTCACATTTGAGCTGGATGGTACCGTCCAAGCTGGACGGGAGGGTACCCTAACGTCCATCCTACCAAACTGGGACGGTGCTGAAAGGACACGTCCAACTTTTGAACCTGGACGGTGCCCTTCAACAAGTCCAATTGCTGTGACGTGTTGCAAAAGGGACGCTGCTGAAGGGCACCGTCCCTTTACAACACTGGACGACAAGGTACAGGCGCGTCCCCTTTACTGCTTCCCCAATCTGGATGGTAAGGTTCCGTCCCGTCCAACGCGGACGTTTACATATCGTCCCGTCCAGTTGGACGGTTTGGTACCTTACCGTCCACCCTGGACGGTTCGGTACCTATGCGTCCATACTGGCAAACCGACCACTTCCCTTCCCTTTCTTTCTTTCTTTCTTTCTTTTCCTTCGTTCTTTTCTCCTTTCTTTTCTCCTTTCGTTCTTTCTTTCTTTTTCCTTTCTTTCGTTCTGCTCCCAACCCGACCCCCTCACCTGCTGCCAACCCCGACTGCTCCCAACCAGTGCCGACGATCCTCTCTCCACTGCCGACTCTCCTCTCCTCTCCTCTTCAGGTTTGTGCCTAGGTTTGTAAAGTTTGCTAAAAACTAGGATGTATGTGTAAATTAGGTTTATGAAGTAGGGTTTAAGGGTTTAGTATGTGATAAGAGTAGGTTAATTGTATTGTCTCAACTTAGTAATGGAAATAGTATGTAAGGGCCTCAAATTTGTATTGTCTCAACTTAGTAATGGAAATCGTTACTAAAGCACTAGGTTAATTGCCAATGGTAATTTGTTTTGCTAATTTGAAATATGTTTATGTATTAACTACGTGAAATTAGGATTTTGCTTAAATTAGTATTGATAATTGCTAATGTAAATTGGTATTGACGATTACTATTGGTAAATGAATTGCATAAATTGAAAATGGTCTTGTATTTCAATTTCTGAAATTAGGGTTATGCCCATTTTTTGTTTGAATAGAATCTGAATTGTTTACTTCACCACATCAGTTGATGGCAGAAATTCAAGATAGACGCTAGTGTTTTAGTGATTTGCTTTGGATTTCCCACAATCGTCATAAGGTTTCCAAGATATGGGAAAATGTAAGTATGTTATGTTGAAACACTTTTTACATCATCCGTATCAGATTATGTTACGAGATCTGACAGAAATATTTTGAAATTAATTTTTGTAGGATTATGCGCCAATGAAGGCTAGACACATTAACCCGAAAATTGCATATAAAGATGTATGCGAGCCCGCTCTCAAGAATCTGGGTTTTTATCAGATTGCCCAGTTGAGCAATATGAATGTCGACCGCTTTTTGATTGGGGCATTGGTAGAGCGTTGGCAGCCCGAGACTCATACCTTCCACATGCCATTTGGGGAGATGACAGTGACCCTCGAGGATGTTGGTTGCCTGTGGGGTTTGAATGTTCGGGAAAGCCAATCATAGGAAAATCCGATAAGAACTGGCATAGTCTTATGCAGCGTTTGTTGGGTATTCCACTTGCCGAAGCACCGGGGATGATGAAAGAGAAGAGAAGGAAGGATGAAGATGAAGAGAGTGGAGGAGGAACGTCCTAGTCAAACTATGCCATAAACCTTAAAAAGTTGCTGTCTCGATTCTCTGAGTTAGAGGATGATGCAACACCGGAGCAGGTGGATTTCTATACCCGAGCATTCATTCTTGATTTGATTGGATCGGTGATAATGCCGGACAGTTCGGGAGATGCAGTTGCAGTTATGTATCTTGAGTTTTTAGAAGATTTGCAACAGCCGGAAGAGTATAATTGGGGTGCTGCAGCTCTTGTCTTCTTGTACAGGCAGTTGTGCATGGAGGCTAAGAGAGACAAAGGAGAGATTGATGGCCCGCTGACTCTCCTTCAGATTTGGTGTTACTCGCGCCTGGGTATAGGTACAATTCCTTCTTTGACACTTGATTTTGTGAACATTTCTCTTAAAATAAATAATTGTAGTTGAATTAGGAATTCGATATGGTACTTTGTAATGAATGCATTTTTTACTAATTTGTTTCAGGTCTACCTTTGGACAAGTCGGTAGCCCTACCGACATGGGGCCTACCAGATCTTGATTCTTGCCCGTCTTTTGGTGCTAGATGGCATGGACGAGAGATGTTTATCATGTCGCAGAATGCTGGTATACCTTACTACAGAAAATTGATCGATAGATTGGAGGATAGTACGGTAAAATGGCAACTGTACAAGGATATGGAGCATCTGATGCCTCGTCATGTTCAGGAGCAGAAAGAAGTTTGGGCCACTCCTATCCCACTTATTCATTTCTGGATAGTTGAGCACTACTATCCTGATCGAGTGATGCGCCAATTTGGGTTGAAGCAGATAATGCCAATTCCGAAACCCATTTCTCAAGTCGAGCACCGTAGATTACATAAGATCAGACACGTGGGAAAAACAAAAGACTGGTCAAGAGAACACGATCATTACATACATACTTATCGCACAGCGGCTCCACTGAAGATCTGGAGCCATTTGATGTAAATGTCTTGGTACGGTAGAGGGCCTGGTACTAGAGCGAGGGCATGTTTAGTGTCTACTTGGATGCGAATAACATGGGTGGTATGCGTGACTCACTGCCTGTGCCTACAGACTCTACTGACTGGACCGGTTTTGTACCGAGCGGACCTCCTGTGGCTAGGATGGTACACTAAATTTGACTCCCTACTTTCAGTTTCCAATTCATACTGGTTCTTATCAATTGTTTTATGCCTAACTGATTCTGAATTAGCGCAGGCTTTAGTGCGGTGAAGCAAGCTGCTTGGGGCATGAAGCTTGCCTTGACAAAAGGATGGAAGAAGACGGGCAAGCTTCTGTTGAAGACGTGTCGTGGCAATCTGCAAGATGTTAACATGGAGGCCAAGCTGAATGAGTACCTTCAGACAGTCAGTCTTCCTACAGAAATTGAGGATATTGTATCTGAGGAGAGCACCCCTGCACACACCACGCCTATGCCTCCACCTCCCCAGGAGACTATATTTGAGGCTATGACAACACTCCCCCGCATTCTCATTCCAACCCAGGTGTGTCTGCTTGAAAATCCATTTGATTGCTGGGTGCCTATCGGAAATGACACACATGAACCTCCCAATGCCAATAATCTCCTCTCGTAGCCATTTCATGAACCACCCTCAATTGGTACTGTCTTCTTTTTCCACTAAAGCAAATGCAAATGGCACCAATTTATTATCAGAATCATACCCGCACGCCGTTAATAGCCGTCCCTTGTATCTCCCTGACAGAAATGAGGCATCAATGCAGAATACTGGCTGGAGGTGAGGGATAGCCTCTATGCAAGGACCAAAAGCCCAAGCCACAGACACAAACCAACGTTGATCATCCCGATCCGTCATCTTTGATTGCAACTTGTATTTGGTACCTGGATTTGCTGACTTAATGGCTTCCAACAGAGGAATAAGCAGGCCGTAAGCTCCCTCCCATGTACCAAACAGCTCGCATATTGCCTTCTCCCGACCACGCCACAGTTTGTTGTAGGACGGTCTCACATTCGGGAACCTCTGGCGCACCAAACCTCGTATGTGCTTCACACTCATATCCATATCATCTTTCAAGTCAGCCTGGATAACCTTCGCAATTACCTTGGCGGATAACTGGGTATGATCAAATCGGTTGGCTGAGGCACGACACTCATGTTTGTAAGGACACTTCACTATCTTCCAACTAGAGCCAATTCCTATAGCTTTTGCAAACAATATCCAATCACAATTCTTGTCCAGACATTTGTATCTGCATTAGAAAAAACATATGTTAGGTTCACAATCTCCATATACATAGGCATTTTAAAATCCATTTGATTGTAGTATTCATACCTTAGCTTAACTTTGTTGCTTGTGGTGGGCTTTATCTGCACATTCTTGTTTATGTGAAATTCATCAACAACAAATTGGAGAGCTTCTTTCGAATCGAATGCCTTGCCCTCACAAATTGGACTAGAGAAATTTCGAACCTTTCCGAAAAATGAATCATTACCAGTTCAAGCACTCAGCCCTGATATGTCATGGAACGAACCAATCGGATGTCTGTCTGATCGGTCGACTATTGGAAATGTTCCGGTGGAATGAACCACAACTGGCACCGACCTAAAACCAGCAAGAGGATTATTAGGCCCATCAACGCGAGGCTCGTTGCTGAGATTACTGGGCCCATCACCGCGAGGCTCGTTGCTGGGATTACTGGGCCCATCACAGTGAGGCTCGTTGCTATCCTCATCTGATGGAGGATCCGGAGCTCCGTCAGAATTGTGCTCGTCATCTGATGATCCCTCGGACATATAATCAGACTCCTCTGCAACATAATCCTCATTTTCTGTCGTTGGGATTGCAACTCTAGGTGGGTTAGGAGCTATGGACGGGATAAGAACTCTAGGTAGGTTCGTAGCTTCGGACGGGATAGGAACTCTAGGTGGCCTCAGAGCTCCGGATGGGATAGCAACTCTAGGTGGGCTCGGAGCTCTGGGTGGGATAGCCTATATGAGCGGGGTAAGAACTATGGATGGGGTAGGAATTGGAGAGTTTAGGTTTCTGTTAGGGTTAGGGTTTCGTGCATGTCTTGTTCTTCGAGCAGTTGTTGTTGGTACACTGTTATTGCATTGGGTTACTCCGACTTGTTTAGGCTCAATGTACAGCTCCACCAAGCGCCACCTTTCTCTTGACATTGTTTGTTCAAAAATGGCTTGCCAACCATTTTCATTATAAAGAGGAATAAGATGAAAAAAGTGTGGCCCAGGTGCTCCAATATCAAATCTTGCAAAAATGTCAAGGGAATACTGATCTTCTGTATATCCCAAATAGTTGTAAATTCCTGCCTTAACATCAACAAGTGAGGTAGACTCCGATGCAATTAGGGTAATGCAAGCGTTAGTTGAATACTCTACCCCCGTTGCACCTTGTATAATTTCACCACCAACATATCCAAGAACAATGAGTATCCCACCAATTCAACCTACGATTACATATATAATTATAAATTTTCAGAGACTATTTAAACACATACAGTAAATAAAAGGTTCCTACAAACCCTAACTTGTCTTTTTCCAGAAAATTTCTATGAAGAATACTTAAAAAATCAAAATAATCAAAGCACAAACGTCCTACTAACCTGATTTAAACAGCAGTGAAGGGGAGCAACAGCAGCGCGAAGGAGAGGAGATCTGCAGTGAAGGAGAGGAGTAGCAGCAGCGGAACTTTGTGAAAAAAAGAAAGATCGATAAAGACAGAGTAAATAAACGAGTGTTGGTGAGGGGGGCGGTAGGGTACTCACCCGTCCAGACAGGACGCAACGGTACCCTACCGTCCAGGTCATACTTAGCAAGAGGAGAGGAGTAAAGGGGGACGCTAAGGTTTCTTGACGTCTAGCTAAGATGGGACGCAACAGTTTCCTACCGTCCAGCTTTGTGCTGGGACGTGCTCTATCAGCACCGTCCAGCTTACGACACGTCAGAGCACTGGACATTGCTGAAGGGCACCGTCCAGGTTTAAAAGTTGGACGTGTCCTTTTAGCACCGTCCTAGTTCGGTAGGATGGACGTTATGGTACCCTCCCGTCCAGCTTGGACGGTACCGTTCCGGCTCAAATGTGAAAATTGTGTGTTACGGGGCTTAAAGTCGTGAATTTGTATTTTTCGGGGCTTATTTAAAAAAATTGAGGCTCAAATTTGATCAACATACCCTATTTAAAAGTTGAATTATTGAAAAAAAAATTAAAAACGGAATGCTTGAACACAAATTAACTTTACGAAAATAATTTTCTTTAATATATTATATTTGTTTATAAAAGAAACTTAAGATGCAATGAGAATTCGTTGTTAAAATCCCAAAGAAAACATACAAAAATATTAATATACCTAGGCTAGGGAATATTTATATATTTATTAAATAAATAGAAAAAGCACATGACCGACCGACGACAGACAAACCATTATCAATCCATCGTTCCATCTTCTATTCTTCTCTCTTCCATCAAAATCAAAGAAGCAAGCATACTTCTTCCTCCTTCACGCCTCCCCTCAATAACCCTTCAGTTCCCATCCCAACATCTCTCTCTCTCCATCACCAATCATTCCTTCCATAATTGCCGGAACAACCGGAATTCACTTCACCCACAACCCACAATTTTGCTACACCCCCAAAAAAGAAAGAACCCAACTTTTTTCCTTTTCCTTTTCCTTTCTTTCGATTCAATACTTTGTTTTGTACTTGAGCACAACCCAAAACAAAACAAAACAAAACACAGTGTTGCAAGAGAAGAGAAGAGAAGAGAAGAGGAGAAGAGATGAGGTCGTTACCCCGGGCGATTCGCCAAACCCGGTGCTTCTCTCATGTTTGCAGAGAAATTTCATCAAATGAATTAGTGGGAGTGGGATGCCGGAGAGAACCAATTAGGATTAGGAGGAATTGGAATTTGTCAGGTTATTTTGTAGAGGAGTACTTGTACTTGCATGCCACCAACATTGCAGGCAAAGGCAATTCAAAACCAAGCTTAAGCTGCTTTGTCTTTACAAGAAGACCTTTCTCTTCCACTGTCAGCACCCACTCAGATATAATAGGTTTCCTTTCTCTTTTTTCTTTTTTTTTTACACCTCTACTCTACTTGTCTTTACAAGAATTGATACTGCATCTAATGTAATTGGAATCCTAGTCATGCTTTTGCTCTATATATCTTAGCTACTTCTCCTGAAGAGACTCCTGAAGCGAAAGCAGGGCCGCTAGTGGAGTATCAGAGAAGAATTGCATCAGGGGATCTCATTGAAGGTGACCATTTTCAGGTGAAATTTATTCTACTTGGGGAATAAGCTTTTGAATTACCTAGCATGATCCTTTGTTTGTTCCATGTTTATAATTCTGTGCTCTTGATGTCAGTTATATTCCTTTCAAGTCTTAATCAGAATTTCTAATGTATGAATTACAGGTTGATACAATTCAACTACTGCAAAGGCTCTATGATGAGCTTATTGAAAAGGAGGATGAGTGCCAATTGGATCGTTACACTTCTTCTAAGAAAGCAGGAAGGTTAGCTTTGAAATAATATCCATGCCCATACTGCAATATAATATCCGTGTTCATTTTGAAGCTAATTTTGCTGCTGCTACTAATACAAGCGATTTCATGCTTGCAAATTGATTCATTTTTCATTTGTAAACAGGAGTAGGTGGCTGTGGTCCAGGCTTATACCCCAATCAACATATGCACCCGTAAAAGGTTTGTACCTGTATGGAGGTGTCGGAACGGGAAAGACCATGCTCATGGACTTGTTTTATGAACAACTGTAAGAACACTCATAATTAGTGTACTGCATATTTGACAAATTTGAAGTTTTTTAATTTAAAAATGTATGAACTTCTTGACTTGTGGATTTCATTTGCCATCTTTATTTCGATATAGGCCATCAGATTGGAGGAAGAAAAGAATACATTTTCATGACTTTATGTTGCATGTCCATAGCCATCTGCAGGTATGCAGTTACATGGAAATTTGATGCTGTCGATAGTTAATAGTGCTATAAGAACATGCTTGAGCTGTTCATTTGATTGATTTTCTTGACAGTTTTGAAAGTTAATAGTTAATACTGGATGATAGGTGTTATTTGCAACAATTGGAATTATGTTGCTAATTATTTACAAGTACTGTCAAATATAGGATAAAATTTTCAAAATAAATGGCATGCTTTCAATGAACTAACTGCTGTATTTTGTTGTTGTAGATGCATAAAGGTGTAGCTGATCCACTTGAGGTGGTGGCTGCTGAGATATCTGATGAGGCCATTATTTTATGTGTTGATGAATTTATGGTAGGTAAACTAAGTGGAATTCATGAGTCGGTGCATAACAAGTGTAAACATCTCTAGTGTATTTTGCTTTATTGAATGAGCCCCTTTCCTGGTGCCTATCTAATTGCATCCTAATACTGTTACAGGTGTCGGATGTAGCTGATGCATTGATACTAAATAGGCTATTTAGGCATCTCTTCAGCAAGGGTGTTGTATGTTTGTACTTTTCTATTATTTCCATTTTTATCCTCCTTTATCCAAAGTCCTCAACTGCAACCTTACTAATGTGTTATTTCTCATATTCATATTTAAATGGCTAACACAGGTCCTTGTTTCAACATCAAACCGAGCTCCAGATAATCTCTATGAGGGTGGCTTACAAAGGGACCTTTTTTTACCATTTATTGAAAACCTGAAGGTACAATGGTAAATTTCACAATATGTAATTTTTATTATTTTACAATATGTACCTTACCCTATTTTGTTATTTTTGTTTTTTTGGGAAATTGAAATACAGGAAAGATGTATCGTACATGAAATCGGTTCATCGGTTGACTACCGGAAGATGGGATCAGTAAGCTTAATTTCTTGTTCTTTTAAAGATGCTATACAGACATACAATCATTTGGAGTCAAGGAAAGATACTTTGTGTAGCAATTGTGAAATGATATTGCCTTTTATCTTATGTATTTATGTGTTTTTATTATTTTAAAACAAATAATAAAACAGCAACTGGAAACATATTTTGAAAAAGGAATCCTTGGGGAATCTGACAAAAAATTTGTTAAACAAATAAAAGGACAATATTGATGTTGGCGAATATGTACGGACTTCTTGAAAGTGAAATATCTGAAAAAAGTTTCTTAGTTGAGCAGTTGAACTTGAACATAAGAAGTTTGGTGGTTTCAGTGGAATTCTATATCATATGTTTAATGTCTTATCCTTTCGGGTGTTGATGAGTGTTGAGGGAGGCTGTGGGGAAACTGCCACTAACAAAAGGTCTGGTGGTTGACAGGGATTACTCAATAATACAGGGGTCATTGTATGCCTTATCAACCGATTTCTTTTAAACTGCTGAAATTCCCTTGGTTTCCTACTTTATAATGGAAAGTGGGACAGCCTGGGTGTTTACAGTTTTGACTAAATGTGGAATAATCTATGCAATAGTTTGACATATTGAATGTGGACACGTGGAACTTAACAGAAAGATAATTATTGGTATGAGTTTTCAATATGCAGGCTGAGCAAGGTTATTATTTTGTGGGAAGCAAGTACAATCAACTGTTGAAACAGAAGTTTCAAGAATTAGTTGGAGATGAGGAGCCAAGGCCTCATGCAGTACACGTTATAATGGGTCGCAAATTGGAGGTAAGGTAATTGTAATACTACCTCACTGGTAAGATACTAAGACCGAAAAGATGTTTGAAATGGTAAATTGGAAGCCATGATACATAATCATGGTGTTAAACTTCTGATCATTAGTACTCATTTCTAAAAGAAATATAGGTTTTGGTTGCAGTTCGTTTGATGTACCTGCAGAGGTCAGGTCTCATAAAAAATGCTTTTATTACTGTAAATCAAGCAAATTAAGCATTTACGATCCTAAAAACAAAAATAGTTACGAAGAAAGAAAAAGCAGACTGAAAATTTCCTCATTGAATGTAATTGAACTAGTAGATATCACTGTGGTTGACTGGGCTGACATACTTTTAAATTAGGTGCCACTTGGGGCGAATGGATGCGCATACTTCCAATTTGAGGACCTATGTGACAAGCCTTTAGGTGTAGCGGACTACTGGGGATTATTCGGTAAGGACCATTTCTCATAATTGTTGAAATCTCATGTTCATAGTACACTAAAAATTATCAGATGCCGCTCTTAATACATTTTAGACAATTTGCAAGATATCTGATATTCTATATTTTTTGATAAAGATGCACCCACTGGCCTGCCATCTAAGCCAATTTTTCTGGAGAGAGTGTCCTTGGTGATCAAGGGCAATTTGGGTAGTTTGAAAACAAAATGCATCATGAAATCCATTAGGGGTTTGGTTGATATTGTGTATTTGTTGTTGACATCATCTGAAGATTAACTTGTTTTGTGTCAGTGGAATACATAAATTCACTCCTTACAATTTAATAATAGCCAATAAGGGATATTGTTTTAAAGTATATCCAATCATAGTTCTTTGAGATTTTATCCCTGAAACTTGGAACTGTTTTAAAGGAGCTTTAATCTTAGTACTTTGAAACTATTATCCCAGAAAAGTTTCATACACTAGCACTTGAAGGTGTGCCAAAGTTTGGGATAAGCAACAGGACTGCAGCTTATCGATTTGTCGCTTTAGTTGATGTATGCCTTTTTTTCCTTATTCATTGTTAATCTTCAATTTAGGAGAATAAAATACTATCTGTGTAGAAATGTGGTACTTTTTTCCTGATCTATGACAAAACTGAAACAGAAGATATAGAAACCGGAAAGTGTGAAACCCAACCAGTGCCCCTTCCTAGTACATTTTCATTAGAGACTAGAATGTTTCTTGTAGTATACTAGTGCTGATTTGTTATTTAACAATACATGCATAAACATTTTTTTTGTAACTTTTATTGGTCCCACAATTTGAGAGACTGATACTGACAATCTCCAGGTACCTCAATCAATATCTTGCCAAATTTTAACTAGGAGGTGCACTATATTGTTATTAGTGCAGGTTGTGTAGTAACTTCAGTAGTTGTTATTCCTTCCAAATAAATGAAAGCAATATATTTGACAGGTGTTGTATGAGAAGAGGGGGCGATTGCTATGTACAGCTGAAGCACCTCCAGTTGAATTATTTGAGAGTATTGTGACAGTTTCTGATGCAATGAAGATGTCACCTAGGTCTTCATCTCGATCTCAGAAAAATGATGATCTTGACCTTTGTGTTGACAATGAACTTGGGTTTGCCAAGGACCGTACCATTAGTAGGTAAGTTTGTAAGCATGGGTTGTACCATTGGTCATTACAAATTTTTTATCATCAGTTTGTACCGGTACCATGTCTGGATTATTAGAACCTTGTTTATACCAAACTGGCTGCAAATGCAGAATATTTCATTAGATTGAAGCCCAATTGCAGGAGCTGTGCTCCTTTTGAGCTATATAATTGCAAAATTAATGGGTAATTGAAAAGATTTTTGTCATTCCAGTACCATTGTGGGTTAAATTGAGTGTAGTATTTGCTCGGATGATGATAAGGAACTGCTATTAGCGCATTAACCTCTGGTGTTTTTTTTATCCTCTTTTTGGTATCAGATTGACCGAACTAAATAGCAGAGAGTATCTTGAAGAGTTTGAAGCCAATTTGAAGAAGCAGTGTCGAGCTGTAGAAGCCTAAGAAGAGTATCTTGCTATTATAGTTAGATTTTCAGTGTGGGGATGGCATATTTTATACCCCCAATAGAACAATAACAGAGAAGAGAAGCAACGTTGTCTGAAATAATAATCTGTAGAGTTGATTTGTGCAGACCCGGGATAAACTTTTGCATAATTATTTATTAATTTATTATATATAGAAGATTGCAGTGATGGTGTTGACACCATTCAGCACTAAAATATAGGGACAAGCTGCAGTACTATCACCCTATATTATATTTCAGAGGTGCAGATAGATCACATTCACATCAAAATGAGTGAGAAAGCAAAATCTTTTCTGTTCTGAAGCTCATCAGTGGTGACTGCCTACTTAAATCAATCTTTATCTTATCATCATCAGATTTTGGAAGAGGGCCAAACCGACCTGGCCCATTAATTTCTTCTTATTCATGATGAGAAGAAATGAAGTTCAGAGAGAGACGTTTCAAAGTTCAACTAATTGGTTGGTTTGGTCTCATATTTAATTATCCTAATTGAAGAAACCTAAAATACAGATCGGCAACGATAGATACATCACAATAAAGTACTATTACCCTTTAATAAACATCGCAAATGCGTATTAAACTAACTAACTATTAATAGAACATGAAATCCTTCATCTGTCTCTCTCTCTCTCTCATAACCTTGTAGTAAGCGAGTACTAGCTAACAATAAACAATAAAACTGAGCGACAAAACAAATAAATTTGATCAGGTTTTTACTTTTACAAGCACACAGATGTAGGTTGTTTGGTGTTTACGCTCATTCCATCTTAAGTTTCTGTTAGTAAGAACTTTGAACCTGCAGGTTTTATACCAGATAAATTGTACTTCTTCTATGAAGATTATTATTATATAGTTAAACTATCAGCAATTAAGTACAAACACAAAACACAAATACAATTTTCTTATTTAATTATAAAGAAGTAGTTACTAACTCAACTGCATGCAGCGGACGAGGTTCGATCCAAATCATCGTGCGGAGCATATCGATCATGTTGTGCCAAAAGAAAGCCAGAAAGGTGCTTACCATTACCATTACCAACAAGCAAGCATGGGCAGATCGATCTAGCTCTAGATTGGGCAGCACTAAATCCGGATTTGCTTTGCGTCATCTCTACCAAATTGTGTGACATCTCCAACTTCATCATGTTTCATGCTGTATGTAACTGGATGCCACTGCAGCTACCTGCAATTGCAAACCTAGCTAGCTCCTCCGCAGTTTCCATGCCTTAATTATCAGCTGGCCATGGCCTCATCTATATGCATGCATGGTTCCATACATTCTTCGAATCTAATTACTCTAATAACTTCTGTTATCTGAATCCTCTTACTAGCATTAGGAAAAACATTTCTTCTAAAGATCCATGCTCCCATCCGCTGCCGGACCCTGTTAGGTTCAGTTCAAGAATTGATAACTTTGCCATCAAGTACCTTGAATCTAATGACTCCTTCCACTATAAGCGATCGATCGCAACAGGATCGATCAATGGACCGTCAAGTTTTTTCTTAAAAGATTGACATGTGCTACTTACTACAAAAACCAGTAATTCCTCTTGGAGAGTATAAATCTCAACTACAGAATAGTGGTTATTCACGAAAATGATAAAGTAGAATTTTTATCAATACCGTTCCCGAGCAAAGCCGGTTTCTGTGATTACTTGATCGCAACTACAAATCATTTGCTTGCAGTTAGTGCTTCCATAAGCCGATAAGATATCACGAGGACCTAGAAAAATCCATGTTTGTGGTGCACCGGCTCGACAACTATCCCAAAATCCCGTTTGGACCAAGTTGAGTGGAATTGGGGATGAAATGCTATTCCTCGACAATTACACCTGCTTCAGTCTGAAGGCCGGCGGCTATGGTGGTTTCAAGGGGAACTGCATGTACTTTATAAGTCGTTGTAAGAAGTCCGAACGAGGTATTAAGCATGTCATCGGAAGGTTTGACATGGGGCTGAACAAAGTTGAAGAGCTTTGTGGACCACGATGGTTAGAGACTGGACTGAACACAGTGCCAGTGAAGACTTCTTGGGCTGTGCCTACCATGTAGTCAGTCATGTTTGAACTGTTGGTGCATGCCTAATAATTAATTTCTGAGTGAATTAATGCAGCTAGCGTTGTTGCATTATTCTGATTATTGAGGTATTGATTTCAAGTCAAGAAATGGCACACTTGGTAATTGGTATGGTTGTCTTATTTTATTCGCAAAGTAATTATGCATTCGGTATTGTTAATTTACTCACTGATTGGTTTGTGCTAGTTTCACTGACAAGTGTGTCAAGCTTCCCTCCCCGCCTCACATTTTTAATTTAAATAGCATTTTTTTTTTCTTTAGTTGGTTTTGGGAAATAAAAAAAAACATCTATTTTAGTGTCTTGTGGAATTCCATGATTTTGTTTACCTTTCCTTTTTTTTTTTTTTAGATTTTTTATGAGTCGCAAGAATCAATCTTTTGAGGGATTTTTTTATTAATAAAAAAATAAAAAATCAAAATTACCACGTTAAAAACTGTTTTTTCAAAATTTTCAAAAATAAAAAAACCGCACTCTGAAAGTGCGGCTCACCCCCTGAAGAGCCGCACTCTGAGTGCCCGATATTTTCTTCCCTTCTCTTCTTTCTTTTCTTCCTTCCTTCTTTCCTTCCCTTTTCTTTTCAGATCCGACCCTTACCACCCCCCCGACACCGCGCCCCTGCACCCCCGCCCCCACGCTTGCAGTTGCCGCTGCTCCCCCGATCCCCTGCGCCCCCCTCGGCTTCCTGCTCCTCTCCGGGCCGCCACCAGCAGCCGCCATAAGCTGACAGGAGCAGCCCCCACCAGCAGCCCCCCAGCAGATCGGCTTGGTTGTTTCATAATCTAAGGTACCAATCGAATTTGGTACCAATGAAATCGGAATTTAAATGAATAGAGTCAATAAGAAAAACTTTAATTTGTTGTGTATTTGATCTGAGATTGTATTTAAGTGATTGCTTCACAAAGCAAATCAACCATGTAAATTTATTAAGAATTGTTGAGTATCTTGGTACCACTTTTTTTTCTATTTTTTTTTTTTTTAAATTTCCATCTCTTATATATGTGTGACTTAGAAACAGTATAAAAGAGTAAGTCAATGTATTGAAGAAGTCTTGTTTAACAAAAGCCCTACACCCAAAGACCCAAAGAAGTGAGTGAAATTGGTCCCATTGGCCAGTGTGGTATAGTACTAAATTTCATAGGGCCAACCAGCCAGTGTGATTTATGATGATCGTAGATTGTAAGCTGCAATTGAACATGCCATAAGGTGTCCGTTCTTGTCTATGGTTGAGTTATTCGTGGAAATTGTTCCACACCACACTGGTGATGCATATGTGCCGACGGGTGACAATTTACCGGGTAGCAGTTCCCAAACATATTGGAACACCCCACAATACCAGCCGCAGTACCAGCCCCAATCTCCCCCGCAATACCAGCCGCAGTATTGGCCCCAATCACCCCCGCAGTACATAGCCGCAATACCCACCGCAGTATCAGCAGCAATACCCCCTGCAATATCAGCCACAATACCCCTCACAGTATCAGCCGCAGTCCCCCCCACAGTATCAGCTGCAGTCCCTCTCGCAGTACTAGCCGCAGTACCAGCCTCAGTCGCCCCCTCAGCACCAGCAGCAGTACCGCCACCAGTCCCCCCTCAGTACCAACTGCAATACTCCTCCCAAGAGAACATTAATCAACACATGGAGTACAAAGCCGCAAATGCATATCATGACAATGGTAGCGAAGATGAAGAAGATAATGATATCGAAGATGAAGATGAAGATGAAGAAGAAGATGAAGAAGATGATGATAGCAAAGATGAGGACGAAGAAGCAATGGCAGTAGAAGAGGATGACAATGATAGCGATAGTAGCGATAGTAGCGATAGTAGCGATGCCGATGAGAACAATGGTTACAAACCGGCTTCCGAAACCACTTATGCCAAACATTTTTGGAAGCCACACGTTTTTGCTGATCGGGGACCCGAGCACCCAGTAAGCACATTTAACCAATGTCCGACTGCAATAGAAGCCGACTCGTGGACAATTGGTGACAAGAAAGTTTTTGATCATCCCTTAGCGGTCGGTCATACATTCCCTTCAAAAGATTCTTCAACAAAGGCAGTTAAAAAGTGGCATCTCGAAAAGAACCGACAATGTGAGGTTGTGAGCAGCAATAAAGTACAATACATTGCAAGATGTGAGTAGTACGGGACCTGTAGATGGCGATTGTATGCCGCAAGTAAGGATGGATCATCCTTTACTATCAAAACAAACCCATTGGAACACTCATGTACGGTTGAAATAGCAAGACGTGATCATAAACAGTTAACTGTGGCACTTATCGCAGACGAGATCGGCCAAGCGGTAAAAGACAATCCAGCTGTTTCCATGAAGGATCCGCGCAACGTGGTTTGTAAGGTCTTTGATCAGGAACCGTCATATAGTAACTTCTCAGTTTGTGGTATCCATGTGAATATGGTAGGGAAATGTGGAAAGTCATAGCCTGAAATGTCTTAAAAACCAAATCAATAGGCATTTCAAGGATGCGGTCAGGTAGGACGAGTGCACCTCTTTATTTTTCCATCCGACTGACTGGTCCTTGAATGTCTGAATTTTAAAGGGGGTGAAGTCGCGGTCAGACAGGACGTATGCACTTTTATTTTCTTTATCAGTTTGACTCGGGCTTCATTCCCTCACACTCTGAATTCACAAAAAGAAAGAAAAAAAATACAATAAATAAATAAATAAAAGCATTTCAAGGTCTATGGATATGAAAGGTTGAGAAAGTTGTTCACTGTGGGTCTAACGCAACTGAGATACCAACTTTGTAGTTCGATTGAAAGATCTAGGGTCCAAAAAAGTACGATGGTCCTACTTGCAATTCAGGTTGCGTTTCATGGAGCAAAAGTCGCTCGTCTTGATTTTATGTGCCTTAGCCCATGTTTTGTGGAATTATTGACCGCGCGAACGGGTATAGGCTTTTAAACCTCTATAAACGACTTGATCGCAAGCGTACGATCTCGTTGAGTATTTGAGGGTCGAATCCTCAGGGACGGAGTTAACACCAGATTTTACTTTACTCTATCTCTAAACCCTAAGAGAATTTGGATTAAAGAGGGAATTGTTGGGGGTTTTTAACAGGGTTGGTTGACAAACAAGTAAAACAGGACTAAAACAAGTAAATAACTGAAAAGACAATTGATTAAAGGCGTTCTCAGGGTTGGCAGAATCAGATTGGTCTCGGATTGACTGCCTGCGTTCCGCAAGATATCTCTTGCGGACCGCAGGAGGTGGTCATTTAGCAGTTATAGAACTGTCTGCGGATCACAAGTGTCCTTGTAACCATCAGGCGATCCACAACTACTGTCTTACACTCTTGGTAACTAACTGCGGACCGCAAGAAGAAGAACAGAGAGCAGTTTTGGTTCTGGTTGTGTTTCGACCGATGTCGTCGATTCCTATCAATTTAGTTCTGGTACAATTACAACAATTCTCACTGTTGGTCCTAATAACAGTTCTAAACTGAATCAAAATCCGTAGAATACGATATAAACTACGATCATGTCACAATATTAAGGTTAATCAAACCGTAGTTTCGCCTAACGGGTACTTTCGGATACAATATCAACCAAGGCCATGCAAGCAATCAAATCTGGTCAAAAGATACTACATTAACCAACTAAGTCTGGCCACAACCTACAGGTTTATCAATCGAATCAAACAGAATGCAAACACGTTAAAAAGCAAATCTCAAGTGATCATGAAAACGACATAAATCCAAACATACAGTCAATCTGTCGACACAATCATCATCATTCAAACCCTAAGAACATATAGATCTACTCACTCATCGCACAAACAGAAAAGCAAAACAAAGAAGAAGAATTCATTGTGTAAAGAAACCGAAGAGGATGTCGGGGTTGACACGATCGTCGCGTGAGAAGGCGTTCTCTCGAATCTCCTTCGACGGGCGATGAATCGGCCAAAACCTCTTCCTTCTCTGCCTCTGGACACTCTGAACCGAAGGGGTGTGAGAATGAAAATGAGTCAAAACGTGCCACCAACCGTCCAGGGCGCTGGTCCCTTTAAATAGCAGCCTGGCATAACTCCCTGCGGTCCGCAAGAACGGTGTTGCGGTCCGCAGGACGAAGGGAAATGGCGGTTTTTTTGCTGCTCTGGAAGTTTCTGGCGCCCTTTGGATGGTTGAACATGCTCTAACCGACGTCTGCTGGCCGCAGGAAGTGACTTGCGGTCAGCAGGAAGCCGAATCCAGTCCTGCCTTGCCATCTAAAGCTCCAAATCGCGTCTAATTGGCTCCAAAAGCCTGATAAACCTGAAATATGGACACAAGTAGACAAGTAATTGGAATCGAGACATATTCTTAACTAAATGCATGCAAACTCGGGATTTTCAGGCCTAAATACTAATGCAAGTCTGGTAAAATATATATATGAATGCATGGCATCAATTATCATGCATAATTATTTACAATTCAAAATTCAAACTTGCCCATGCACTCTTGGTTTAGCATTCTTCTAAAGTTTTTCTTTGCATTTAGGTCTACTTGGGGATTTAGGTCTAGGTACGGTTTATCTCTTAGGTTCTAGGTTTTGCTCGAGGACAAGCAAGACTTTAAGCTTGGGGAGATTTAATGCACCGCATTCATATCTGCATTTTACCAGACCTGCACCTTGTTTTTTGACCTAAAATTCCTAAGTTCATATGCATTTAGGTGTTAGTATGTTTAGATTCTAGTTACTTCTTTTCATTTGTCCAAATTTCAGGTAAATTGGGCTTTTGGAGCTATTTGGACGTGATTTGGCACTGGAACGCGCTGTCTGCTGGCAGCAGACAAGGCCCTACGGGCCGCAGGACGGTACGGAGCAGATTCTGTTTTGGCCGCCCTAGGCTATTTAAACTCTTTCCTTGGGACGTTTTTGACATCTTATCATCTCTCTCAAAACCCTAACCACCAAACCCGAGTGCTACAGTACCCGTGCTACAGTACCGCGCCTCTGCCATCTCTCCATATATATCTTACTTCACATCTTTTCACCCTCTTTCACCCTAGCAGCCATAGGAGAGGAGGAAGACGTTTTGCTTGCTTTGTTCATCGCTTTCTTCGATGGATTCGCGAGATTTCATTGGAGAAATCGAAGATTGAAGCCCTTCTCGCTCTTCTCCTTCTCTTTAGTATCATGAACTCTTTCTTTCATTTGTTTTGTTTGTTTTCTCTCGCCATGAGCGAGTAGACTTGTAGTTTCTAGGGTCAATGACGATGTTTATGCTTTATGGATTGATTGTACTTTGTTTTGATTCACGTTGTTTTCATAGTTGCTTGTGCTTTAATTATTATATGTTCTTGACTTGATTTGTTTGTGTGGTAAACCCGCGGATTAGGCCAAATCCGGTGTGGTTAATAGAATATATCATGACCAAAACTTGTCATTTGCATTATTTGGGTTGATTGCTTGCTTTCCAAGAAATACCGAAAGGTTGATTGCGGTTTCGACGAAAGTCGAACCGAACCCGTGAATAAAAGTAACTTGAACGTAGGTTTAGACATAGATCTATGAATTTCTATTGAACTAGAATTGCTAGAAGGACCAAAATACGACGGTTGCGGTACTTATATTAAATCTGATTCGAATAGAAATTGATAACGTGAGTCGAAATTTTAACCTCTGGATTAACTATCTGCGACCCGCAGAGACATCTTGCGGGGCCGCAGAAAGTTACAGAAAGTGTAAGACAGAGTTTTCGACACTGTTTATTAACACAGGAGACATTCTGTGGTTAACGGACAGTGTCGGTATCTCTAACCAACCCCCTGCGACCCGCAGAGACATCTTGCGAGGCGCAGACAACTAATCCAGAGGTTAAACTGAATCTGAAAACCCTAGGAACGCCCTTTTATTATCTGTTTCTGAGTTTTACTCACCGCCATTTACTGTTTTGCACCTTCAACTGTTTTAAACCAAACCTTTTACAACCCCCCCCCCCCCCCCCCCCCCCCCAGTTTTACTTGATTAGGCTTTGCATTGCAATAAAGTCTGGTTTAGGGTTAACACCGTCCCTGTGGTTCGACCCCGATTGTACTACACGAGATTGTATGCTTGTGATCAAGTGTTTGCATAGGGTTACAAATTTAAAAGCCTATACGTTTTAGGACATCAGAAACATTCACTGTTATTTCAGACCGACATCCGTCCATTCGAAATGTTTTTTTGCGTGTCGATTCAGGATGGTGTGAGGCGAAAGGAGAGTGCAGACATCATTTTTGTGGTCGCCATATTGCAGAAAACATACATAAGACATTCAATAATGCGGGTGTGCTTATACTTTTCGACGCAGCCGCATATGCCAGTAAGATGAGAAAATATGACGATCCAATGAAAGAGTTAAAAGGAATTACATAGCCGAGCATGGGAATACATAATGAATATAGGAAAAACTGGTAGCAGAGAGGAGAGAGCAAAGCAACGCCCACGAACGGATCTATGGGCTCTTAGTCACGACGGTGGCAAGCACATGTGGGGAATCATGACAATCAACGGTGTAGAGTCTCTAAACATGGTGTACAAAGACGCATGTGCCTTGCTTGTTACTATTCTGGTGGAGGCAACCTTTTACAAATCAATGCAGTGGTTTGCCGATCGAAGAGAACTTGCTCGAGAAAATATGAATTTGAGCAAACCTTGGGCACCAAAGGTGGGCGCCAAAATTGAAAATCGAACAAGGAAGTCTTATGCAATGGAGATAAAACCAAAGAGCTGGTCCAGGTTTATGTATGAGGTGAGGGCAAAGGAGGGTAATGGTCACGGAAATCTGTATAGGTTTTTAATACCCTAAATATGCAATCAGTCGCAAGCATATGATCTCTTGCAGTATAGTTGGGGTCTAATCCACAAGGACGGAGTTAAATCTAAACTAAACCCTAAATACAATTCTAAGTCTTAAAAGAAGTATTTTTGGTATTTTGGTATAAAAGTTGGAGGGTTTATCAGAGATTGATGTCCCAAACAGTAAAAGATGCTAAACAGTAAATAACAGTAAGTAAAGACTTCAAACAGATGCTAAACAGGTGTTCCCAAGGTTTTTAGAATCAGTTGCTGTCTGGATTAACTGCTTGCGGCCCGCAGGATGTCTCTTGCGGGTCGTAAGGGGTAATGGTCAGAGGATAACCGATGCTTGAAGGCCGCAAGATGTCTCTTGCGTCGCAAGTAACGTTGTACCTCTATTTTACAACCGTCTGCAGATGCTTGCGGGTCGCAAGGGGTACTTGCGGTCTGCAAGTAACTGACAGACAACAGTTATGTTCTAGTTTCGGTGTTTTGACTCAAGTTATCAATTTCTAATCAAACCAGATATGTTACAAGGCCCTCAATTTTCATGTTTTGGTACTTTTAACACTTTTAGTTCAATAAAAATTCATAGGAATATCTCTAAACCTATATTCAATTCACTTTTGTTCTAGGATTCGATTCAACTCTCGTCAAACCGCAATTTTGCCTTTTGGATACTCTTGGACAACGAATTATCAACCCAATTAGTACAAATAACAGTTCTTGGTCAGATGATATACTTAACCACACCGGATTTGGCCTAATCCGCGAGTTTACCATATAAACAAGCAAAGATACAAGCACAATATCATGAAAATGCTAAGTAAATTGAAAACAACGTAAGTCTAAACAAGCATACAGTCAATCCATACAAACAAACATCATCCTAAACTCTAAGAACTAGTAGACTACTTAGACATAGACAAAGAAAACAAAGAAACCAAGTAAAAGAAAGAGTTTATCATGATTAAACCGAAGAACGACTAGAATCTCACTTGATCTCTACTTTGGAAGGAAGAATTCTCTCAAATCTCCTCCAAAAAAATGTCGAACAAGCTATCCTAACTACTCTCTGGACTCTGGACGGCGCAATCATGACCAAGATTCAACCTAAAAGTTGGCCTTAAATAGGCTAGAGCGCTAGAAAATAGGCAGAACTGTAGACTTAACCGTTCTTGCGGCCCGCAAGATGCTTGATCCGGTACTTGGCGGTTGCTAGCACCCGCAAGTCGTGGTTGTGGTCCGCAAGGAATGTGCTCCAGCGCTAGAATGTGTCTTTATGCTCCAAGTCTCGTCCAAATAGCTCCAAAAGCTCTATTTTCCTAAAAATTGGACCAAAGCAAAGAAGTAACCAGAATCTAGACATTCAACTACCTAAATGCACATGAACTTAGGATTTTTAGGTCAAAATAAAGGTGCAAGTCTGGTAAAAATGCAGATATAAATGCAGTGCATCAGGTAAGAAAGGAAATCAGAAATGGTACACCTATCAGGTCCAGCTCTTGCCGCCTAATCGTTCGACATGTCAATGCCAGAAACCAGATCTTACAGGGATTCCTTTGTGGGCACGTGATTGCAGTTTTGAGCGAACAAAATCTCGACATAAAAGATTATGTTTCTCCATATTACAGTGCAAAATATCTTTTCAGAACATGGCAGTCTTTGTTCGAACCAGCTGGAACAATTGAGGCATGGCCAATATACAACGGTGCGCAATGGGTCCCAGACCCGAGCAAGGTGAAGCGAGGAAGGAGAAAACATCATCGAATTCCAATGATTATGGACGAAATGCAGAAGCAAATAAAGAAGCGAAAGAACAAGTGTTCCAAATGTGGCGTCCTAGGTCATAATAAAAGGAAATGTCGGGTACCTTTTGCGGATGAAACCGGCCAATCTGCACCACGTTAAAGGCCTGCAAATTCCCATATATTAAACGAATTTCTTCCGGGTAATTATTTTTTCTTTCATTCTTGTAGTCATAATAACTATCTAAATTCAGTACTAATTAGTAGCGTTACAATTTCAGAACAATCAGGGTGGGAGAGCGGATGTCGCTCGATGAGTGGCATTAGAAGACCTTCGACAACAAACAATATGGAACCAAAATCAAGTCGCAGACATAGTGGACGTCGCTCGGTGAGTGGCATTACGAGACCATTGACAAGAGACAGTATGGAACCCGAATCAAGCCGCATGCAGAGCGGACGTCACTCGGTGAGTGGCATTCCAACATACTTACCTACACATGACAATAACAACAAGAACCAAGTGAGGGTACGTAGTATAATTTGTATACCGTTTTTAGATATATAAATATTTATTATCTTATCATATTTTATTTATTTTTGTAGGGAGTACATGACAAGGAAAAACAAAAGTCAAGTAGAAAACAAATGCAGAGATGAAGAGGTGGTTCAGGCGGCTTGTGTAGTATTATTTGACAAGCCCAAAATGTATCATGCTTATTGCATTATTGAACTATGGTATGAGATATTAAGTGTAAATGTACTTTTTTATAAATGTATGTGAGATATTAATTATGATTGTACGTTTCATCAATATTGTATGTGAGATATTAATTATGGTTTTGGGGTTTGGGGTTCAGGCTCGGGGGTTCGGGGGTTCGGGGTTTCGGGGTTACGGGTTCGGGGTTTCGGGGTTGGGGTTTCGGGGTTTGGGGTTCGGGGTTTCGGGGTTCGGGTTTTGGGGTTCGGGTTTTAGGGGTTCGGGGTTTCGGGGTTTTCGGGTTTTAGGGGTTTAGGGGTTTAGGGTTTTAGGGGTTTAGGGTTTTAGGGTTTAGGGGTTTTAGGGGTTTAGGGGTTTCGGGGTTTTTAGGGGTGAGGGTTTTAGGGGTTTAGGGGTTTCGGGTTTGGGGTTTTAGGTTTTGGGGGTTTTGGGGTTTGGGGTTTTGGGGTTTGGGGTTTTGGGGGTTAGGGGGTTTGGGGTTTTGGGGTTCGGGGTTTGGGGTTTTTGGGGGTTTTGGGGTTTGGGGGTTCGGGGTTTAGGGGGTCCGGGGTTTAGGGGTTCGGGGTTTAGTGTTTAGGGTTTTAGGGGTTTAGGATTTTAGGGTTTAGGGGGTTTAGGGGTTTTAGGGGTTTAGGAGTTTGGGGTTTTTAGGGGTTAGGGTTTTAGGGGGTTTAGGGGTTTCGGGGTTTTTAGGGGTTTCGGGGTTTGGGGTTTCTGGGGGTGCCGGGGTTCGGGGTTCGGTGTCTGGGGTCCGGGGTCCGGGGTCTGGGGTTCAGGGTTTAGGGTTGATGCATCGCATTTGTATCTACGTATTTTTAGGTTTAGACCCTTTATTTTACTTAGGATCTTTAGATTTAGTTGCAATTAGTTAGTTAGATGTCTAAAATTGAGTCAATTAAGTTTTTGGGATCCAATTTGGAGAAGATGAGCAAAAATAGGCGAAGAAGCACGCAGAAGACACGGAGTGTGGACCGCAATCTCGAGTGTACGGTCCGCACTCAGATCAAAACTGGAGCATCTAAATCTGGGCCAAGCAGAACCGCCGACAATCCACTTTTGGAGTAGCCGACTCCCTATTTCCTGAGGGGTGCGGTTCGCACCGACTGAAGTCCAGAACGCAAGAAGATCAAAACCGACTGGACCTCTATTTTCTGGAACAGTTTCAATTGAAGATATCTAATTTTGTTCTTAGTTCCAGAAATGAGAGGTCGGTTCCAGAGGAAAGAAGCATATTTTTGGGAGCATCCAAGCCTATATAATCATCGTCTTTTAAGAGGTTCAAGTATCTTAGTAGTTATCTTAGTCTTAGTCTTGTGAGTTATCGAGTTAGTATTGTGTCTTAGCTTTTGAGAGAGTTTTAGTTGAGTCGAGAGTCTTTTATTTTGAGAGTTTAGTTTTAGTTTAGAGAGTTGATAAGAAGAGGGAGATTACTCGGAGAAGAAGGTCATAGCGCCGTCACGCTTCATCTACTCGATCATAATCGGTGCTTTCTTCTTTATGTTATTTACCTTTTCTTTAATTATGTTTTCTATGTCTGAGTAGTTGTCTTTATTCTTAGGGTCTAAGATGATGTTTGTTTGTATGGATTAATTGAATACTAGTTTTTCATGTTCAAGAATTAAAGTTATTTTCAATTTGCTTTGTGCTTAATTATAATTGTGCTTGAATTGTTTCTTGTTCGTTTAGTAAGAACCTGTAGATTGTGGCCAGATCTAGTTGGTTAATATAATGTCATTTGATCAAGAACTGATACTTGTACTAATTAGGTAGATAACTTGTTGTCCAAAAGTAATCGAAAGGTGAAATTGCGGTTGTAACGAGAGTTAAACCGGACCTTAGAACGAAAGTGAATTGAATTTAGGTTAGAAATAATTCTAAAGATTTCTAATTGATCTAAAAGTGTTAAAAGTGCCAACAAACGAGAGTTGAGGGACTTGTAATTTCTTTGGTTTAGTTAGGAGTCGGTAACTTTAGTCAACTTATCAGATCTGAACCCAAACTGTTCTCTGTCAGCTACTTGCGGACCGCAAAGTGACAGGTTGCGGACCGCAAACATTAGTAACCGACAGCAAATCTATCTCTCGGACAGTTATCTGCGAACTGCAGTAAACCACTGCGGACCATTAAGCTGGTAACTGAAAGAGAGGCGAAATTGTATACCTTGCGGACCGCAAGACAACCCTTGCGGACCGCAGGCAATTGATCCAGATAGCAAACTGATTCTGAAAATCCTAGGAACGCTTGTTTAGCACTGTTTAGAGTCTTTATTTACTGTTATTTACTTTATAGCATCTGATAATTGTTTAGGAACAAATCTCAGACAAAACCCCCCCAACTTTTATACCAAAAACACCAAAAACATTCTCTTTAGGATTATGATAGAGTTTAAAGTCTGGTTTAGAGATAATTCTGTACCTGTGGATTCAATCCCGACTGTATTACAATAGATCGTACGCTTGCGATTAAGGGCATTATTTAGGGTATTAAAAGCCTATACACTTCGCACAGGTTTGGGGGTGCGGGTTTCGGGGTGGGGGGTTTGGGGTTCGGGGTTCGGGTTTCGGGGTCGGGGTCGGGGGTTCAGGGTGCGGGTTTCGGGGTCGGGGTTTGGGGTTCGGGTTTCGGGGTCGGGGTTCGGGGTTCGGGGTTTCGGGGCTCGGGGGTTCGGGGTTTCGGGGTTCGGGGTTCGGGGTTTCGGGGTTCGGGACTCCGGGGTTCGGGGTTTCGGGGTTCGGGGTTCGGGTTCGGGGTTTCGGGGTTCGGGGTTTCGGGTTCGGGGTTCGGGTTCGGGGTTTCGGGTTCGGGGTTTTGGGTTTGGGGTTTCGGGGTTTTGGGGTTCCGGGTTGGGGGTTTCGGGGTTCCGGGGTTTGGGGGTTTCGGGGGGGGGGGGGTTCGGGGTTCGGGGTTGGGGGTTTTGGGTTCGGGGGTTCCGGGGTTCGGGGTTGGGGGTTTCGGGTTCGGGGTTTCGGGTTCGGGGTTTCGGGGTTCCGGGTTCGGGGTTTCGGGGTTTCGGGGTTCGGGGGTTTCGGGGTTGGGGTTGGGGGTTTCGGGTTCGGGGGTTTCGTGGTTGGGGTTGGGGGTTTCGGGTTTGGGGTTTCGTGTTGGGGTTTCGGGTTTCGGGTTTCGGGTTTGGGGTTTCGGGTTTCGTGTTTCGGGTTTGGGGTTCGGGGTTTCGGGTTCGGGGTTTGCGGTTCGGGGTTTCGGGTTCGGGGTTTGCGGTTCGGGGTTTCGGGGTTCGGGGTTTGCGGTTACGGGTTTCGGGGTTCGGGGTTTCGGGTTTGGGGGTTTCGGGTTTGGGGGTTTCGTGGTTTGGGGGTTTCGGGTTTGGGGGTTTCGTGGTTGGGGTTTCGGGTTTGGGGGTTTCGGGTTAGCGGTTCGGGGTTTGGGGTTTCGGGGTTTCGGTTCGGGGTTTCGGGTTCGGGGTTTCGGTTCGGGGTTTCGGTTTCGGGGTTCGGGTTTCGGGTTAGGGGTTCGGGGTTCGGGGTTTCGGGTTCCGGGTTTCGTGGTTGGGGTTTCGGGTTTGGGGGTTTCGGGTTAGCGGTTCGGGGTTTGGGGTTTCGGGGTTTCGGTTCGGGGTTTCGGGTTCGGGGTTTCGTTCGGGGTTTCGGGTTCGGGGTTTGGGTTGCGGGTTGGGGGTTTCGGGGTTTCGGTGTTCGGGGGTTCGGGGTTTCGGGGTTCGGGGTTTCGGGTTCCGGGTTCGGGGTTTCGGGGTTTTCGGGTTTCGGGGTTTGGGTTCGGGTTTTCGGGTTCGGGGTTTCGGGGTTTCGGGGTTGGGGAGTTTCGGGGTTCCGGGTTTCCGAGTTTCGGGGGTTCGGGGTTTCGGGGTTCGGGGTTTCGGGGTTTCGGGGTTCGGGGTTTCGGGGTTCGGGGTTTCGGGGTTTCGGGTTCGGGGTTTCGGGGTTGGGGGGTTCCGGGGTTTCGGGGTTCCGGGTTTCGGGGTTGCGGGGTTTCGGGGTTGCGGGGTTCGGGGTTTCGGGTTTCGGATTTTCGGGGTTTCGGGGTTTCGGGTTTCGGGGTTCGGGGTTCGGGGTTTCGGGGTTTCGGGGTTTCGGGGTTTCGGGGTTGGGGGTTTTGGGTTTGGGGTTGGGGGTTTGGGGTTTGGGGTTGGGGGTTTGGGGTTTGGGGTTCAGGGTTTCGGGGTTCCGGGTTCGGGGTTTCGGGGTTCCGGGTTCGGGTTTTCTGGGTTTCGGGGTTCGGGGGTTTCGGGGTTGGGGTTGGGGGTTTCGGGTTCGGGGGTTTCGTGGTTGGGGTTGGGGGTTTCGGGTTTGGGGTTTGGGGTTTCGTGGTTGGGGTTTCGGGTTTTGGGTTTCGGGTTTCGGGTTTCGGGTTTGGGGTTCGGGGTTTCGGGTTCGGGGTTTGCGGTTCGGGGTTTCGGGTTCGGGGTTTGCGGTTCGGGGTTTCGGGGTTCGGGGTTTGCGGTTCGGGGTTTCGGGGTTCGGGGTTTGCGGTTACGGGTTTCGGGTTTGGGGGTTTCGGGTTTGGGGGTTTCGTGGTTTGGGGTTTCGGGTTTGGGGGTTTCGGGTTAGCGCATTCGGGGTTTGGGGTTTCGGGTTAGCGCATTCGGGTTTTCGGGTTTCGGGGTTTCGGTTCGGGGTTTCGGGTTCGGGGTTCGGGTTTCGGTTTCGGGGTTCGGGGTTTCGGGTTCCGGGTTTCGTGGTTGGGGTTTCGGGTTTGGGGGTTTCGGGTTAGCGGTTTCGGGGTTTGGGGTTTCGGGGTTTCGGTTCGGGGTTACGGGTTCGGGGTTTCGGTTCGGGGTTTCGGTGTTCGGGGGTTCGGCGTTTCGGGGTTCGGGGTTTCGGGTTCCGGGTTCGGGGTTTCGGGGTTTTCGGGTTTCGGGTTCCGGGTTCGGGGTTTCGGGTTCGGGGTTTCGGGGTTTCGGGGTTGGGGGGTTTCGGGGTTCCGGGTTTCCGGGTTTCGGGTGTTCGGGGTTTCGGGGTTCGGGGTTTGGGGGTTTCGGGGTTTCGGGGTTTCGGGGTTCGGGGTTTCGGGGTTTCGGGTTCGGGGTTTCGGGGTTGGGGGGTTCCGGGGTTTCGGGTTTCCGGGTTTCGGGGTTGCGGGGTTTCGGGGTTGCGGGGTTCGGGGTTTCGGGGTTCGGGGTTCAGATTTTCGGGGTTTCGGGGTTTCGGGGTTTCGGGTTTCGGGGTTCGGGGTTCGGGGTTTCGGGGTTCGGGGTTTCGGGGTTTCGGGGTTTCGGGGTTTCGGGGTTTCGGGGTTCGGGGTTAGGGGTTCGGGGTTTCGGGGTTTCGGGGTTTCGGGGTTTCGGGGTTGGGGGTTTGGGGTTTGGGGTTGGGGGTTTGGGGTTTGGGGTTTGGGGTTGGGGGTTTGGGGTTGGGGGTTTGGGGTTGGGGGTTTGGGGTTTGGGGTTTGGGGTTTGGGGTTTGGGGTTCGGGGTTCGGGGTTCAGGGTTTCGGGGTTCCGGGTTCGGGGTTTTGGGGTTTCGGGGTTCGGGGGTTTCGGGGTTGGGGTTGGGGGTTTCGGGTTCGGGGGTTTCGTGGTTGGGGTTGGGGGTTTCGGGTTTGGGGTTTGGGGTTTCGTGGTTGGGGTTTCGGGTTTGGGGTTTCGGGTTTCGGGTTTGGGATTCGGGGTTTCGGGTTTCGGTGTTTGCGGTTCGGGGTTTCGGGTTCGGGGTTTGCGGTTCGGGGTTTCGGGGTTCGGGGTTTGCGGTTACGGGTTTCGGGGTTCGGGGTTTCGTGTTTGGGGGTTTCGGGTTTGGGGGTTTCGTGGTTTGGGGGTTTCGGGTTTGGGGGTTTCGTGGTTGGGGTTTCGGGTTTGGGGGTTTCGGGTTAGCGGTTTGGGGTTTGGGGTTTCGGGGTTTCGGTTCGGGGTTTCGGGTTCGGGGTTTCGGTTCGGGGTTTCGGGTTCGGGGTTCGGGTTTCGGGTTAGGGGTTCGGGGTTCGGGATTTCGGGTTCCGGGTTTCGTGGTTGGGGTTTCGGGTTTGGGGGTTTCGGGTTAGCGGTTCGGGGTTTGGGGTTTCGGGGTTTCGGTTCGGGGTTTCGGGTTTGGGGTTTCGGTGTTCGGGGGTTCGGGGTTTCGGGGTTCGGGGTTTCGGGTTCCGGGTTCGGGGTTTCGGGGTTTTCGGGTTTCGGGGTTTGGGTTCGGGTATTCGGGTTCGGGGTTTCGGGGTTGGGGGGTTTCGGGGTTCCGGGTTTCCGGGTTTCGGGGTTTAGGGGTTTCGGGTTTCGGGTTTAGGGTTTAGGGTTTCGGGTTTCGGGTTTCGGGTTTTGGGTTTCGGGTTTCGGGTTTCGGGTTTAGGGTTTAGGGTTTAGGATTTAGGGTTTAGGGTTTAGGGTTTAGGGTTATCCTCTTCACCACGTTACGCATGTGCGCATGTCGCTTGAGTCATCTATTAGCTCAATGCTTTTGACATTTTACTAATTACTGGCTCAAGTTTTTCCAAAAGTTGTTGAATTTTTACTACTAGAGGAATTACTTGCTCGCTCAACGCTAAAATCTGCTTGCTGTTTTCTTCGGTTCGCAGTTCAATTGGTTTGGGATTATCAGGATCAATTGTTAATTCCTTTAGGATACCCTGTAATTGAGTGGTTACCTTATCTATGAGTTTAGATATGTTGGCATGTGCATCTTGCATATGGCAAGTCATAGAATGCATAGTGCAAACCATAGAATGGTTAATTTGTGGTCTGATTTGTTCTACTATAACTTGTGGTAAGATTTTAGTAGCATCTAACAAATCTTTTACTGCTAATATAATATTACCTTCGTCTTTATTTTTATCATTATGTTTAGCAGTAGTTAACTCTTCTCGGGCTATTTGAAATATTACCTCGAGATGCTGTTTTTGTTCCAATTCTATAGCTTCATGTTTAGCTATGAGTTGTTGTATTAATTCTTTTATTTCAATTAATGTATTATTAGAATTTGACATCTGGGTTTTTTAGAGAACTTACCAATTTTCCATGCGGTGGATTATTGCTTCCTCCAGATCAGAGTCCATTTCATAATCTTCTGGACTATAACCAATATCCTCACCAAGTGTTGCCAGAGCTTCTTCATCTTCTAGATATGGCTCTGTATATCTCTCATCCGATTCGCTATAATTGCGGTTTTGGGATTGCTCACCTCTACTCATAGAATTTTCTTTTTTAAGAGTATTTGTCGGTTGCTCTGCTAATCTCTTTTCTTCTTTAGAGATTGCATCTTTTATTCTTAAAATTTCATTTTCATTTAAAGATATAGTATTCTTTAAATAATCTAATTTTCTTTTAAGAATTCTTAGTTTAGCCTCCAGTGCATCGATCTCTCGATTGTTGTTGACTAACTCAACTTGCTTTATAGCATTCTCCGTTTGTATTGCTATTAAAAGCAAAGTTTGTATTCTTATATTATCTCCCATTTATTTAGGTAAATAATATTCTTTATCGAATTGTTTCCAAAATCCAGTCATTTCCCAGAGTATATTTCTTATCTGGTACTCTTGACTTTTTAAATTATCTAGACGTTCTTTATTTTTATGTCTAAAACAATTTCGATACCACCTATCATATTCTAGTTGATAGTTTCCCACGAAATATGGGGTAGTGGTAGGGTCATTTACTGTGGAATTAGTATAATACCCATTTATGTAACATAATCCTTTTATTTTAGGATCTATTATTACACATTTCTCTTTTTCTAATAGTTCAATCTCATTCTGAATTTTATGTAGTTCAGATATAAGATCCTTTTTACCATCTAATTTTTTCATTAGGTAGTTAGACTTCTTTAGGTTATTAAATAACTCAATAGGCTCTCTTTAGAGTCTTCATGGATACACATATATAATAGTATATATATGGTTACTTTTATTGCTCATAGCAGAATAGATAATCTTCATAGCTATTCATAGCTGAATAGAAAGTCTTCGTAGTTATTATTGCTCATAGCTATTATGGCTCTGATACCATTCTGAGAGTTCCCTGAAACCGTGCATTTTTCTGACTTTTAGCAGGATAACAGGTCTCTTTCTCATAACAGTTCACAATACAGTGAGCTGAATTTGAGTTTGTCGCTTTCGTACATATTTTTATGCTTGTAATGCTACTCATAGGTGTTGAATTATTGCCTATCTTAGCATAGTCTTCACACCTTGGCTTTATGCTGAAATTTTTCAGCATATCGTGGCAAACATATATGATATCATGGCAAACCTATATGTTATAGGTTATCATGCATTAGCTTTTTATTTAAGCGATATGGCTGCCACCTGTTATGGGATCGGCAGATGTATTTGCTGTTCATTTTTATCAGCTAGTAAATCTAATAAACGGAGATCCGCAAATGTCTGGAAATTCAGACCTTTGTTTTCCTCTCTTATCATGATTAAGGGTTTTTATAGCCCTCATGTTATCAGGATGTCTTTTCGGTTTAGACATTTTTATCTCGTCGGAGATAAATAATTTTGTAAGAATTATTTCTGCGATAACAGAAATTTTTCTTATTCTACCCTTATTCGGGTCTTCTGTCATGTCAAAATTTTTCAGATTTCTTTAAAATGTATGTGCTTTGATTATAATTATGGGGTTGTTGCTCTTATGGTACTATCGTCTCTTGTAAAAAAGTTATTAAGTATTGCACTAAATAAATTATACTTTAATAATTAGATGCCTGTTATGTCTTTTTGCATAAATTCAATAGACTTATATTTTAGATTTATCCCTTGTCTACATCCTATAGGTATTATACGTATGGAAGACCACTTACCCTGAATACCGTACTCGTGACTTCGGCTTTCTAGTTAAGCTTATTGATTAGGCATAATCATTTGATGACCTGCTTTCGGCATATGGCTAACCATCCCTTTATCTAACCCAATCAGCCTTCCTAATTACTCTTGCAACATCGAGGGCTTACTTATCAACGCCTAACGCTACCCGCTAACAGCTTTTTCAACACGCCCAATGTATGCTTTTTCACTCGGCTACTGTGGGTAAAAAGGATTTTCCAACTCTGCCTACTTTAGGTATGTTATAATCCTAACCAACTTAACTCTGCCTTCCGGCCATGTCTCTAGGGACATACACATGGTGTTATACCGGACTGAGTCCATCACTCCCATATTCAAAGTATTGAGTTTTCCGTTAGTACCAAGGTTTTGACAAGGAATTTCTAAAAATATATTTCCATTGATCATACAAACACAATCATATCAAACAAATTTTTATTAAAATATAACCATATTTATTACAATCAAAAGTACAATCTTACATATTAGAGAGATTTCCCATTAGAGCGTTCACCCCTTAAGGTTTAGCTCCTCTTCATCTAACTTTTAGCTCTCAATATTATACAAGTTTCTTCTGCTCGCTTTCAGATGCCCCCCAGCAGATGCCTCTCCTTTCCTTATATAATACATTCATCCTAGGCGGCAAAACTTTTGGCGCCCTTTTCTTCTACAGTAAATAATATAAAAAAGACTAAGGCTTACACGACAGCCTAAAAATAAAAAAAAATTTTAACACCTATATACATTTTTACATATCATACAAAATTGGCCAGTGGCCCACCAAAGTTTTATTCTTTCATGGCTTGTAGCTCTTCTACGGGTCCAACACTGCTTCCGCTTTCATCGAGAGGTGTCGGAGCTGCTTTGGTGTATTCTTGCAGGGTTTGGTTGAATAGCCATCCTTCCTCATTTTCTATTTCCTGGCTGACGTAAGTGCTTGCGTCTGCTTCCTCTGCTAGAAATATCATTCTTTCTCTATCTTCGAGGATAGAAAATATTTTCAATCTCAGGATAGTTTTTATTTTCCTGAGTTGCTCGGCCCTTCTTTTGGGATTGGGGTCCTGGTGGTTTATTTCTTCGTTCCCTATGTCGTGAATATTTATATCCGGGTTTTCGACAAATAGGTGGATAGAAGGAAAATAAAGAGGAGGTTTTTCATTGGCCTCGTCAATACATTGCCAAAAAGAGAATTTTCATAGAGGTGGTGCGGATATTACCTCTAGTTTGGTGACTCTCTTTTTTCCTGCCTTACTTTGTGCAAGGGTTTTCACATAGTAGGAATTGAAAGGTTCTATGTCTTTTATCATTGAGAGAAATGATCCCGAGACATTAAGACTACAAATAAATCCTCCATTAAAGAAGGTTTTGAATATTTCAGCCGGTATGGAATTAACCACCGAAATCATTCTTGTTGTACCAACTTTTACTAGTTTAATATGAGACTCATGCATTTTGGCTACCTGAATCCCATAGAGAACTAATAAAAATTCTAATTCATTCCTTTGTGAGTTTAAAAGCGAATACACTTTTATCCACTCATCTAGGTCATAAAAATATTTAGGAAATACTTTGGTTCTAAAGAATTCCCAATTTATTTTGACAGCTGCATCATAAGCTTCAATGTTTGTTTCAGCTTTGACGTTTATTGCGTCTATGCTGGTAGTAACAGGTGCAGTTTTGTTTAACCGCTTAAATTCTTTTTCTATTTCTGCCCTTACTTCTCCTGTATGTTTGGGAGAAAGTTTTGATAATAAATATCTCTGGAACTCAGTTAAATGGCTGATTACCAGATTTTTCGGTTTTAACAAAACCGTTCTGTTTTCATCTTTTCTTAAGATGAATGCAGGTTGTTTACCTTTACCATGGTAATTTTCTGTATTATACATCTTTCGTTGTTGTTTAAACGAATTTGATGTAATAATTTCTTCGTGCCTTTTACCTTTTACTTTGAGGTATTGATCGGCTGTTGGTCGCAGACCTTCAGGTTTGAAAGGTTTCAATACTGGCCTTCTGGGCATTTGCGTACCAATTATTAGTTTGCCAGCATACGAGCTTCCTAGTATGTTAGCCTCTTCTTCAGCTTCTAATTTAGCTAATTCCTTCCTCATTTCAATGAGGCGAACCTCATCTCTTAGTTGTTGAAGTTTTTCAGCATTCATGGACATATTAAACTATATGAAGAAATATAGTTAGAGGTTTTAGAGTTTGAATTGTATGCTTAATAGCATGGCATGCCTCCTTATTTATAGGCAAAGGACTCCATGCTTTCACGTGCCTTGACATATATAAAATTAATATATGTCTTCATTCAGACTGAATTATTGCATCTTTTGATAGGACTTATTATTCGTTCCTATCTGTTGCAACTTGCTCTGTAAGATGAATATCTGGTTAGCAAGTTCCATCTTTTCGGATTTTTTCTTATCCAGCAGAGCTCTTGTTAGAGTATCTGCTATATAATTCTGATTTCCTGCAATATGTTTTAATTGCATTCTATCAGCACATCTCAAGATTGATAATTTATCTCTAATCTGTTTTGCAGAATGATCTTTATTATCTAATCTTAAATTACTAATAAATCCGATCACGGCTTTACAATCAGTTTTCAGCGTGAAGGGTTTATATAAAAATATCTGGAAGCTTTTTAAAGTTTTTACGATTGCTCGTAATTCCTTATCAAAAGCAGTCCAGTTTTTCTCTTGTTGTGACCAGGTTCCTGAAGCATATCTGCTTACATGGTTACTGGCTAGCAACACTCCTGCCCATCCTATATCTGAGGCATCAATCATTACAACTAATTCATCCTTATCATTAGGAAGATATAGCATAGGAAGATTTTTACAGGCGTCCTTAATTTTCTTTAAATTAAGGCTATCCTCATTTGTCCATTTAAATATCTCAGTTCCCCTTAACTTCTTTTGAAGTGGTTCCTTGAGAATAGATAAATTTGGCAAATAATCCTTGGCAGCATAATTAATTAGTCCAAGGAATGTTTGTAATTCTTTCCGGGTATGAATTTGCTCCGGATAAGAATCTAATTTTTCTAATACATGTGGTTGTAATATTATTCTGCCACTATGTATAATTGATCCAAGAAATTCTATCTTTTGTTGATTAAAGATAGCTTTCTTCTTACTAATCACTATTCCATTAGATGCTAATGTCTTTGCAACAGCTAGGACATGATCTAGGTGTGATTTTTCAGTTTCACTATAGATAAGTATATCATCTATATAAACCATACAATATTCTATGTGCTCTCTTAGCACGTCATCCATCTTTTTCTGAAATATAGATGGTGCATTGTGCAATCCCATTGGCATTACTAACCATTCGTAATTACCAAGAGGTGTACTAAAAGCTGTTATTGGTATACTTTCATCTTCCATTTTTACCTGAAAGAATCCAGATTTACAATCTAGCTTTGTGTAATACTTACTATTCCTTAATCGCAACATTAATGAATCACGATAGGGAATTCTATAAGCATTTTTAATGAGTACTTGGTTTAGTTTTGAATAGTCAATGACCATTCTAGACTTTCCTCGTACAATTTCAGAATGATTCCTAACCATAAAGGCAGGACTTGACCATGCACTGGTACTGGGTTGGATTAATTTGTATTTTAACATTTCATCCAAATGCATCCTGAAATCTTGCTCATCAGTTGGCGTTCCTGGTCTGGCTTTAATTCGGACAGGTACTGATAAACGTTTTTCTTTTAACACATCCTTGGGAAGTATTTCTAACTTGCATTTAGGATGGTTTTCCTTATACAGTGCTAAAGGATTATCGCTGAAATTTAAAGATAATACCTTAAGTATTTCGTCCATTTTATTTTTCTGAAGAAGTACTGCACTTGAGCTTCCTGTAGTGGACGTTATTACTGTAGCAGCGGACGTTGTTACTGTAGCAGCGGACGTTGCCATATCACCACACTTTCGCGTTTTTGCAGTTTGATGGTGCCATGGTTGAAGTTCCATAGGATAATATGTATAGTGGAAACTAAACACATTATTCCTTGTTCTTCGTTGTGTTTCTGTTAAGAACAAATAATCTCTCGCAAGAGCAAGCCAGAATTTATTTCCTAACATTATATCATATTTCATGGGATCAGGTAATGTAAATGTAGCTGTGTATGTTTGACTACCCAGTTGAAACATTACATTTTTAGCTATGCTGCTTACTTTCTGCTGCTGTTGATTGGCATAGAAAAGTATTTGTGTTTGTCCTTTTTGCCATGTTTCAGGTGGAAATACACCATATTTGGCTAATAATAAAGAACATCCAGTATCATACAAAGCATATACTTTGTATGGTTTATATTCAGGGAATGTAAACAAGAGTTCTACGTATTGACTCATTCTGAATCATCTTCAGAGTGGGTATCATCTTTATTACTCTGTACATCCTCCTCATTTATTGGTTGAGTACCGATATAGGTGGTAGGATAAGGAAGTTTTATTGTTTTCTTTCCTTTACTACATTCACCTTCTTCTATAGGAGTTTCATTTAATTTTAGACAAAATTCCAGTAGAAATTCTACTTTTCGTTCGAGTTCGTTGATACTTTCCTCCTGTGACAAGAGTCTACAACGTAACTCATTTATTTCATCCCGAGTATTATTTTGCTCAGATGTTGATGAAGTTTGTACCCAGTCTTGCTTTATTCCTTTAGCAAGAATTCCTACTATAGGATTATCAGGGTATTTTTTATTCATTATGACTCAGATTGTTCTTCTTCAGAATCTGAGGTAAACTCATATTCTTCTTCAGAATTGGTCAGATATTCGTCTTTTAATACAAATCCTTGTATTTCCGCTTTTTGTATTAATTCTACCATCCTGATATGCTGTACAGGGGTTTTTCTTTTATTTGGACATGAATTCAGGTAGTGTCCTAATTGTCTACAACCGAAACATCGAACTTGATTTTCGGGTTTCTTGACTAATTTTGAACTTCTTTGTTTAAACTTAGGTTTAGCTTGCTTGGGCGTCCTATGCTTAAACCTTTTTATCTTCCTCGAAGTATATTTTGGCTTCGATTCGTAATTCCTTACTGTGCTTGATCCAAATTGTAAAACTGGCTGCTTTATATTCGCACATAAGGATTTTATATTTTGTGAGGCCGCTTTTCTTATTTGGCGTTCCTTACATAAAGCTTCGATACGGTGTTTTAGAGCCAGCATTCTGGTTCCTAGACAATCATAATTGTCTGGTTTGTATTCCTCTTTCATTAAACTATCCCATGGAGTTGGGAGTTTAGTGAAATATAGGTCCAAATATTCACGTTTATAAGGTTCCTTTATTATTAAAAGTAACTTATTGAACGTTTCATTATATCTTGCGAGATTTAAATCTGTTAACTCGCAAAGCTGTATTTTATTTAGTTGGTCTATCGCCATCTTCTTTTGCTGTTCTGCTGTTTCAGCACTATTCCTAATACCACAGAATTGTAATTTAAAGAAATCTGGTATTAAGGAATTTTTTCCGTTGGATTCGTTCCATGATTCCATGAATCCACGCCATGCTTGGGTTGTTTTAAAGGCTTCCCATGCCATTTTGGCATTTCCACCTAGACACATTTCATAATAACTTAGGATTTCTTCCTTAGTTAATTCCTTCTTTTCTTTTATACTTATATAAGCTATTGCTTGTCGAAGGATTCCGTCCCAAGTATTAATTTCTTGAGAGGCGTTTTCTAAGGAATCTAGGAGTAAAATTGATCCCCTATCAGTTATTGGTAGCGTATGGACAGCTATCTTCATTGATAGATTATCTAATTCTCCTAACTTTGGTTGTACTTTATCAACATTCATTGCCGATTGTTGGCGTGATTTCCAAAGTTTTTCATTGGTTTTTCGAGATGTTTCCTCTCGGTAATCTCTATACCATTCCTTATGTTTTTTATAAATGTCTTTATTTTTATGGGGGTTTTTCCCATAATACGTAAAGGCATTTACAGGTTCCGCTTCAGTTGTTACTGTTTTACAATCTGAAGGTTCTCCCTGTGGATTTATTTCCATTGACAGTTGAACTAACGTGGCTGTTAGTAATTCTGTCTTTTCCCCTTCGTCATACCTTTGCTCAAGTGAGGTAAGTATGCGTTTAGGGTCACTGTATGGATTAATTCCTAAATCCCAGAGTTTTTGCTCAAGCTCAGAATTTATTGGAATCTTCGGATTCAACATCATTAAGATTTTTATGGAATCCTTTTAAGTATTCACGTTTACTTACACTTTTACGTGCTTCGGTTTCTAGGGGCGGTTTTAGTTTTATATATAAATTATCCCCAGATTTTAATTTGTAAGCGACATCAGAAGTTGACGCGATCCTCCTGGTTTGTTTCTTTTTATTAAAATCAAACTCAAGATCCCAAGAGATTTCCTCTACTGGAATGGGTTTTGGTACTTCCATAAGAGATTGCCCACTCGTTTTGAGTAGTAGAGTTTGTCCTTTCGATATGTTATTTAGGTTAAACACATCATCTCTTTTACGAAAGGAATGTGGTTCCTCTGTCCATGAACAATATACTTTTATAGATACTGCCGTGGATAGAGACCCTGTTATCATTTCGACTTGAGTTTTGACAAAAATCTTGAGTATCTCATCAATATTTTCGTCTGCAGCCGAAAATGTTAAGTCCATAAACAGAACCGAATAAAACGCTCCTGTATATAGATTGCTAGATATTAGGCCATTGATTGATGTTTGTGGATCAACGCACCTATCATTGGTAATTGCTATCTTGACTGGTATATCCTTTCCAGGATTGCCAAGATATTTTACCAATATCTGTACTGCTGAAATGTTGAAATATCCCTTTCTAGGATTTTCGTTTTTCAGTTGTTTAGACAGTTGTAATTCTTCAAATAAATCAGCTTTTGTTATGGCTGATATATTTATTTCGTCTGAAGAATTATAATCTTTTGTTTTTGCAAGGAATATATGTTTCTTGCCTAGAGATTTTGCTCTATTGGTTTCGTAGAGTACTTTTCTAGGTATCTCTGACAAACTATAATTTTGAGCATCATCTACTTCTTGGACAGTAATTTTCTCATATAATTGCCAAGAAGGATACTTTTTTACATGGGTAATTTTTTCTTTTAAATCACTCCACTTAATTATTGAAAACATAACTATTATATCTTGTGAAAACAAAATACCTTTTTATAGTCTGTTTGTTCCGGTGTGTACCATCTAAACTCTGGTCGAGTTCGACTAGTACCTTCTTCCTGATCAACAGTTGGTTTTATCTGTTGTATCAAGTTTTTTGTTTCTTTTATACATCTGTCTAGGTTTTCATTTTTCTGATTTATGAATTCTAGCTCTTGATGTATTATACTTATTTCTTTGATTATCATTCCTAAAAGGTATTGATTTGATCTTGCCAGCCCTAC